>VWZY01002908.1:1232-21238 GCA_013399075.1 Chloroceryle aenea
GCTGGGGAGTTGTGTCCTGTCCTGAGGGTGGAGAAGAGGGGTAGAGGACAGAGAAAGGAAGGGAGATGAGGTGCTGGGAAGGCAGTCGAGAGGTGTGCGCTGAGGAGACAGAGCACTGAGAGGTGATGGGTGGAGGGACAGTCACATTTTTAAACGAGTTTTCTTGGGATTTTTTTTTTAACTTCCTTTCACATTTCTTCTGTTACTTGAAGAACACAGGTCAGTTTGCTTTCACAGCCAGTCTGTACTTGGACCAATGCTGTGATTTGTGAGCTAAGGCAGAGCTGCCAAAGTGGCTGAGCTGTGGTCTGCAAAACCTACTCCCTCTTCCTTATGAGACTTTCCCCATCCTAGGGACAGCATGACCTTGCCGAGCACAAAAAGCAAGTGCTCAGTAGGATCAAAAGAGAAAGACTTGAGCGAGAGTCTGTAATACTAATGAATCCACGGGAACAGCAATTCTGTAAATGATTAATGAGTCCCTTCATTATTCATGCCTGTGTCAGGTGCTGCCAGGGAAAGTCCCACTGCAATCTGCCACTGCCTGCGTGCTGCCTCACCAGAGATGCTGCTGCCACATGTGCTTGTAGGATATGGTTTCTGTGCTGTTTTGCCTTGCCAAATGCCAGATGAAACATCAGTGGCACAAAAGTGCTGCTAAGACACCACTGCCTTTTTGTGGGTCTTCTCTTGCCATGGGCTATTAGTGGATAGGTTTCAAGGTTTGATAGAGTCAGGATATCCAGTGTTAGCAACTTGTGTTGTAGGTCATGGAGCACATTATGCAGGAGGATAGACTGAAGGATGATAGTGGCTAAAATCTAACAAAGGTCTCATCTATTTTTCTGTCTGTGGCCAGCAAAGAGGAAGGAAATTCCCTTGGATTCATACAGAGAAGAGCAGGAATCAAATCATTTGAGCTGGACTTTCCCCTCACTCCCAGGATTTTCACATCTGGCCTAAGCCTCTGGAGATGAGGCTGGGATGCTCTGCCCAGGAGGGACATTCATGACTGACTTCCATGGCTCTCTTACCCTGCAGCAGGACCTCAAATTACCCACTTCATTATCTCAGCCTGCTCTGATGGAAATGTTATCAAGGAGTACGGGGATTCACTAGAAACACTCCCTCCGATGTAGTAAGTTGTAATTATTAGTGCCATCAGAGAAGAGAATGACTAATAAGGACCTTCAGAGAGCATTTCATTCATCCTTCGCTCTATGGCTTCAAAGAGAACTTTAAAAGGCATAATTAAGTAGCTCAAGTGCTAAAACTGCCTTAGCTCTTTTAGTTAATTTCTTTCCAATATCAAGACATAAAGTGGACAATAATTTCCCAGTAGGCCAACAGCTTCACCTTTAATGAGCTAATGGAGCTTATATCTGTCTGCTTTCCCATTTTGCTCTCACTGTGCATTTCTATCTTTTTTTCACTTTTATTTTTCCCCGGTGTTACTGCCCAGAAAAGGAGACTGCCCTATTTCCTTCTCACTCCAGCATCTCTTTGCAGAGTAGCTCCCCACATCCACAGCAGAACGCTGGGTTTTGATGACCATTTGCATCTGCATGAAAGATTAGCCTGATTTGGCAAGAGACTTGAATGAGCTCATGTGTTTATCACCCTGCACTGACTTTTCACCAGTTTGGTAGAGCATGGGATGTGTTTCAGCCTTTTTTGTCCTGCAGCAGGAAAAGCTGGACATCAGCATGGGTGACTGTGGCAATTGCTCCCCTAGTACCTTGGCTGGCCAGCCATCCTTCATGTGGCCCCATCAGCTGACACTGTTACACAGGCTCCTTTGCTTAAAATATTCTATTTAGAACATTTCCACACACTTGAGAATTTACTTTTTTTTTCTGTGAGGATGATTAGATAGGGAGAAGTCCCATGTTACACATCCAACAGGATCTCAGAGCATGACCATGGTGGCCTGTGCCTTCCCAGCTCATCGATGTTCACATCATCAGCCAACACTTCCCAGTACAGCCACAGTGTGGCTGGAAGCAGGGAAAGGGTTGCATCTGCTCTCTCATCCCATAGGTTGCAGCATCCCTGCCTCTTTTAACAGGGAATGAACAATTGTAGCTCATCCCTGCTTCTTCTAGTGGAATTATCCTTGTGGTAGTCCCTATAGTATCAGTGCCACCTTTTAAAAGCCATGCAAAAACCTAAGCCACAGCCAGGCCCCTAATTCTCATTAAGTGCTTTCTAATATGAATTTTAAAATATAACTCTTTTTTTTTTTTTTTTTTTTGTTAGGCAAATCTACCTGCTTTAGATACTTTCTTCAGTAAAATGCCTTAAAATGAGCAATGATAAAATAATTTCAGAAGGTTAAAAAAAGAGAATGTTTAAATAAACCCATGGATGCTTTTCTGACCTTTCTGGGTTGAAGTTGGCTTCCAAAAACAGCAAAGCAGGTGTCTGGAATTCCTTTGTACCTGCATGTGTCAAGGGAGGCTGTTAAAATTAATGGTGTAATACCAGTGTAAAGGAGGGATAATGAATTTGATTAGTTTTATTACTTCCCCCAGTGCTACTGAGAGATGCCAACCTGCTTGCAGGAGATGTTGCAAGACACTTTCTGGCTCATAAAGACCTCAGCAAATGTAATACAGAATATGGAGCAAACCTAATGAGCTTCCTAAATGATTAACTACATATCCTCTTTCCCACACTGGAGACTAATTAGCAACAGCAGACATTTTCATAAGGCAGTCAAAACTAGGCCAGACATTTTGATCTGAGCCATAAACCCGACCTTTCTGCTCCCGGGCTGTGGGTAAGTGAGCTGTGCTGCTGTAAGTTGTCACACCACAGCTTTTGCCTCGCTCCTCCGTCACACGATACCAGTCTTATTTTAAAGTGGGTGAGGTTTGTACTGCCCAGGCAGCCACTTCAGCGAGGATGGAACTTTGTGCTATGGGCTGCATTTGAAATCTCCCTTGGTAAAGAGAAATTTTCAGATGGGAGCTTTTGGAGTTGCCAAGAAGAAAAGCTCATATCCACACAAAACAATAATGCTTAGTAATAGCTATGAAACTTTGTTGCTCTTGGTGATCTCTTACCACCGTGAAGGAACTCTTAAAAAGTGAATCATTTATTAGAATGATTTAATTAGATGATATAATCCTTTACAGAAAAATTCTATTTATGCTTTGTGATGAAATTGCTAAAAAAATAGGTGGGAATTTGGAGAAGTAAAAAAAAAAATAAATCTATTGCATGCTTAATTTAAACTCAGTATAGCCATTGCTATGGTTAATGTGTAGGTGAGAGAGAGAATGTAGCTTACAGGTGAAGGTACCTGCACCAGTTGCTAAAAAGCTTTTCAGTAAATCTAGAAAGATGATAATATTGGTAGCTGAGAAAAGAGCAATTCTATTTATAAACCACTGCATGAAGAGTTAAATCAATGAAACCCATGCTCTTAGAATTGCAGAAAATTCAGCTCTATGTGCCTTTGGCTCATATATAGGTATACCCGTGTATGTTATATATAGATTGTATTTTGGTGTTATATACATTATATATCGATTATATGTGTGTTGTATACATATTATATACATGATATAACTCTGAAATAGCAAAAAGTGCAATTTCTCTAGGTCTAATATTCAGCTGGTGGGAGAATACAGTAGCAACTCCATCATCTTCCAGGAGAGGGCAGTCATACATGGCCACAGGATTTATAACCGGTTATAAACTCGGAGCATACCTAGAGAAATGGCTCATCTGAAAAATATGAACATTTGTTTCTGCTTTCATGGCCTTACTGATTGCAGTGCTGCTCTCAGACTGAAACATGGCCCTGTACTTTTTGAACTCTCAGTCAGGGGTCAATCTCCTATCAGGATCATAATACTGTTTAGGTTGGAAAAGACCTTTAAGAGCATTGAGTCCCACTGTAAAACTAACACTGCCAAGTCCACCACTAGATCATGTCCCTAAGCACCACATCTACACGTCTTTTAAATACCACCAGCGATGGTGACTCCACCACTTGAGTGGGCAGCCTGTTCCAATGCTTGACAACCCTTTTGGTGAAGAAATATTTCCTACCAACCAATCTAAACCTCCCCCGGTGCAACTTGAGGCCATTTCTTCTTATTCTATCACTTGTTACTTGGGAGAAGGGACTGATAGCTTCCTTGCTACATCCTCTCTTCGGGTAGAAAGAGCAACAAGGTCTCCCCTGAGCCTCCTTTTCTCCAGGATAAATAACCCCATTTCCCTCAGCCTCTCCTCCTAATACTTATTCTCTGGACTCTTCACGAGCTTTGCTGCCCTTCTTTGGAGATGCTTCAGCACCAAAATGTCCTTCTTGTTGTGAGGGGACCAAAACTGAACACAGTATTCAAGGTGCAGCCTCAGCAGTGCCAAGTACAGGGGGATGACACTTCCCTGGTCCTGCTGGCCACACTATTCCTGATACAAGCCAGGATGCTGTTGGCCACCTGGGCACACTGCTGGCTCATATTCAGCTGGCTATTGACCAGCACTCTCAGGTCTTTTTCCGATGGGCAGCTTTCCAGCCACTCTTCCCCAAGCCTATAGCATTGCACAGGGCTGTTGTGACCCAAGTGCAGAACCCAACACTTGGCTACATTCTACAGACAAAGTTTTCTCAGTCCTCCTGAACAAAGTCTTGATATTAAAGCACAGTATAAAGCTCAGTATAAATGCCATAGAGCAGGTGGTCAGCAGAGATTTCTCCTTAGTGTTACTTCTTTGGGAAATCTTGCACTTGTGGAAAGACTGTGTTGCACCTTCCCTACATCCCAAGTATCCCAAGAGCAAGTCATTAATAGTCTAAACAACAGCTACATCACTGGGAATCATCTGAAAGGTGATGTTAGTCTCTTTTGTTATGCTAATACCAGGTGGAAGTCAACACAAGTATTAATTGCAAACCTGTTCAGCCGAAGTGCTTTGAGCCAAGCAGGCATTGTAATACAGCTGAGAAGCTTTGTGTTTTATTTTAATTAACTCAACAAGAAAGGCAATTGAAATGAAATGTTTTCAGTTGTGTTTTCCAGTGCTAATCAGGAGCTCATTATCTTTAATCACACCAGCACTGCTATTGGTTTTCAGCGTTGTGATAGAGAGGCTGAGCAGGCGTTCAGGGGATATATAATGCAGGTGGGGTGAGCTCAGGAAGGGGGGGGAAATTGTGGTGAGAAATCTCATACCCATCTGGGGAGAGATGAGACATGTCACCAGATCCACAGGAATAGTAGATCTAGCTGTTTTCCTGGTGTTTGGGCAGCCTGTGTTGCAGTGGTGTTGTGCTAAATGGTGAATGCATTCAGAAAGTCACCTGGGGTTCTGCTGCAACCAGGAAGGTGAGTCTTGGCTCTTCCTTTCCCACTTCATCCTTGCAAGGCTTTGGTGACTTTATGGGTGATGCTGCCCTCGCAGAGATGCTCAAATCCTAATGCATGGTAGAAAGCAGTAACTTGCTTTCCTAAGGGACAGTCAGGGTAAGAGGACCTGGTTTGTCTGTGTGTCCTTTCCAGCTCTCTCCAGGCCTGCAGTGGGCAGCATGTTTCAGGGTGTGAGCACCTCCAGTATTCCCAGAAGCAGACCCAGTGCCTAAAACACTTATTTGTCAACCCTTGGAAGGGAAAGGCAGTCAGTGCCAGGGCTCTCTTGAGGCTCTAGCCCTGTCCAAAAGGACTCTTTCCCTCTGTGCATAGGAACTCCTCACCTCTCCAGTTGCAAGGCCAGCATCCACTTTTCTACAGAAATGTGGCACTTTGATTTCTTAAGAAAATATTTATAGCTTGCAAATGCTCCAGTTTGTTATTTTTCTACTTACTCCTTTCTTGCCAACATGAGGTGGTTAACCAGGGCAACCACAACTCTGTTAGTTCTTGCAGCTTTTGGGTACCAAGCACAAATGGCCTTTTCTGTCTTGAAATGCATTTCTGTTGTCTTGTTTCTGTGTCTCCTAAGAACCCTGTGTCCAATATTGATGTGTCTGTCTTGTTTATTAGTTCATCACTGATTTAATAATCTGTGTCACTTCACCATAGAGTTGTATTCCCATGTTTTGTGAGTCATTTTGGAAACAAGAAATATCTATATGAGTCTCAGAATTTCAAGGTCTGATAGTTTCCCTTTTTCTTGTGAATTGACAATCTTACATTTAATGCTGATAAAGTCCATGATACTACTCATAAAAGACCTATTTTTAGGGCTGTAGGTAAAAGCATAAGCAGTGTTTTGCAGTGCTTTATTATATAACAAGAGAGATGTAGGTAGTGGATAACAAGTTGTAGATAAATTGCCCAAAAGAATTAAATCCTTGTTTGGAAGATCCAAAAGCCAAATTAAATCCAGATGCAGTCTAGAAACAGAACAAGACAAAAAGCCAAGTTTTGGCTGTGGTCTTATAGACCTTCATCCAATAGATTGAATTTGCTGAGCCATCCCACCTCTGAGATTTTAAATATCTGGATCACTGATGAGAAGAGCTAGTCATACTAGCTATTGCCAGATACCAGTGAAATAATTCAGCACAGAGCAAATGCACATGATCAGCAGGGTAACCTTAGAGCCAGAACACCAAACACAAAATTCTGCTTTTGGGTATTAAAAGTGCTCAGGGTAAAGTGCGAGATCTGTAACCAAGCTGTAAGTTTTACACACTGTTGGGTGTTGGTGCAGTACCCCAAGGTGGCACAGCTCCCTCTGACTTAAGGGTTGCCTGGCACCTGGACAAACAGCCTGTGCCTAGCCTGGGAACAGTCCCTGCCAGGATGGCATGTGTCTCTGGGCAGGGCTGCTGGGTAGCAGTGCAGGGCCACATCTCCCCTAGAACAGACAAACCAGGCTCGGCAGTCTCAGCTTTTATGTGCTACAAAGCCAAAGGAAGGAGCGAAACAAATTCTTTCCTGCTCATAGGCTAAGATCTATAACTCAGTGTCTGAAAGCCTTTGGGATTGTATGGTTCATACCACTTTGGTTCTTCCCAGACTTAATGTTTGTGCATCTGCAAGCTGATTTGCTTTGTGATGAATTCAGTACACATTGCATGAGCATGTGTCACATCAGGCAGATCTTGCAGAAAGGTTACCACCTCTTTTTTTCCTTTTTTTCCATTTGAATTGGTTGGAAAAGTACAGCTCATCCAGTATTTAGTAGGTACATAATCTCAACTGATATATTGTTCATCATGTTTTCAGAGAGCCTCTGTAACCTGCTCATAAAGGGAAGGTAAATGACCACCACTGTTATGAAACAGATGGAGGTAAATCACCATCAGAAATATGTATCAGGGATGACAAGGGCTCAAGATCGAACAACTAGCCACATGTGTTAGAGCACCAGCCACAACCAGAGCACCCGTGTTTGGATGTGTGTGATGTATTCCAGGTTTCCTGGCTCTACTGTTAGATGCCACGTAATGCTATGGGTCAAGTTCACTCCTGGCGTAAGTTCAGTGATGTGATAATCATCTGCCTTTGGGTTACTAGTGCTGCACCAGGGACTCCTTTGGCCCACAGTGTTTAATTCTGATCGCATTCATTTTGAATTATAATTGGTTATTTCACACAGCAGGCAGGCTTTACAAACAGGAGTTTTCATCTCCTGCTGTGTGTGTCCCAGTGCATCTTTTGTCTTTTGAAAAACTATTCCCTTTAGTCCTATTGTATCTAGGGGAAGTATTCATCAATGGAGAGAGAAACGTGGATTAGCCCCACATCTGCTTGTCTCTCTGCTAAGGAGCAGGATGAAGCTGAGGAGGAGTTTTGCCAAGAGAAAGAGTGGCAAAGAGCACTGTTTATGTAGATAGAAGTAAAAAGTCTGCCCTGAGGACAGCTTGTCAAATCAAGCCTCCTGTGCCATTAATTACAGATCTAAGGTGCAGATGAAATATGTATGTGATAGAAGAGGTTTGCTTTTTAGTGTATTGTTTGAGTGATTTTTAAAGAGAGCATCGAGCCAAGTCTTCAGTTCGTACATAGCAGGTTTTCTTTTCTTGTTGTTCTCTTGTCATTTCATTCCCAAAACACAGATGGTAGCTCTGGTTACATCTCCAGAGGCTGACTTCTTGCTGGGGAACCTCTGGGAAGGGCTAAGGCTGGCAGACTGTCTATAGCCATATCAACTCTTGTATCTATATCCAGAATTGAGAGCAATCCCAGAGTCATTTTGTTTGTTAGGGAATTACAGAACTCCATACAAAAAAAGCATAATGTGAAGAATTATAATTCATCTCCAGTTAGCATTTTTGTATTTCACATCAAAAATAGAAAAAGACTTTTAATGGTATCATAACACAAATGTACTAATTATAGCAGCACACTGAGATCTCAGCTGGGGCAAGAGCCCCAGTGACAGGCATGGTATAAAGAAACAGTATAAACCAGCTACTTCCCTGACAGGTTACAAAGGAAACCTTTGCTATCTGCAGAGGGAAACTGAGGCAGGGAGAAATTTGATCTTTGGTTAGTGTCACAGAGGTGATCCCTGGCACAGCCAGGAACTAAACTTAGCTTGCTGAGTCCTGGCAGCAGCAGCCCCTTCCCTGGGACAGGCTGCATTCCACCCCTCAATACCGCTGAGCAATAAATAGCAGCGAGTGGGGGAAATAGGAAGGAGAGCAGGGAGATCCAGGGACTCTCCAAATGAGGTTGCTGGTGACCTGTCAGTGCAGTGGAATGGCGAGGGAGAAGGATCTGCAGGTGGGTGGTTCCCATCTCTGAGTGGTGTGGTGGGCAGTGGAGGCAGGAAGGTCACAGAAGGTGAAGGTGATGAAGGTGACTTCCTGAACCAAGGAGACATGCTTTCATATTTCTCCTGAAAGGTCTGAGCCCTAGGGAATGGATTTGAGGCCAAGCACAGCCCTGCTGGGTACAGGGAGTTGGTGAGCAGAAGGCCCTGGCGGTGCTTTTTGAACCTCATTGTTGCTTGGAACTAGATGGTGGGTTAAGAATTTATTACTGAAGGGACTCTTAAAATCTTTTTTTCTTGAGAAAACAGCAATGAAAAGGAACATTAAATTGTCAAGAAAACACTGGGACGAACTTTACTTGTAGATGGGTGGATAGGAGTCTCAACTATTTCAGTGCCAGCAGCATGTGCTATTCCAAGGACTTGCTTTGATTTGAGGACCCTCACAAAAGAAAAACAGTGACCTTAGGAATAGGAGGACCAGTGGGGAAGGGATCGATAACCTTGTAAAAATGAGCAGATAGGTTTCTGAATGCATGTGTGCTGAAGGGACAGGAGTTTGCTTTCTCTCCCTTTAATCCCACTGAAAAAACTTGGCTCAAAGGAAAAAACTCTTCTCCAAATGGAAATACAATTGCCACATTTCCCTTTGCAACAGAAACCACTTAACATTTGACCATACGTGGAATTTCCTTAGATGTGGGCTCTGCTACAAAACAGATTTCTCTTGTGCTTCTCCTGTGTTCTAAATTAAAAGACAAAAAATATCAATGGTGGTTTAGATTTCAGCTCTGCAGTCTTTGGGCTTCTCTGGTCTATTCCATGCAAGTTTCACATCTCATCATTAACTAACTACTACTGAGTACCTCGAGAATTGTTGTAAAACACTTCATCCACAGAAGTGACTGCAGCTTACCAGAGAACAACCCCGCGGGGTGGACACCAAGTGGGTCACAAAGCTGTCCCAGCTCTGTGGTGATGCACCTAGCTGCAGCCAAGTTGGTGAGAGTACAAAGGGGTCTCCTGGACCAGCTGCATCACTTTATCACACTGAGGCAGGGGTTTCAGTCAAATGAAAGGATGGCAAAGACATTTTCCAGCAGTTCCTAACCAAAACCCCAAGAGATCAGTGCCAGGCACATTGTCAGCTTGCCATGCAGGACTATTCTTCCATGCATTGAGACTTTCAATAAGAAAATTTTTCATGAGCACTGAATGGAAAACCAGACTTTTTTTCTCTTTTCTTTGGATAACAATAAGCAAATTATATTTATTGATGCTTTTTTGTTGCAAGCAGCACTCCAATTTCACAGCCTGAGTCAGTGAATTCTCCTGTTTGCCTCTTGCTTACTGTGGAATAGGAACCAGCCACCGTGCCAAGGCCTCACAAGGTGACCCTAAAGTTGCTTCAGCCACTTTCAAGATTTCCTCCTCTCTGTCCTGGCTTGGGGGGGACTTCAATTCCCCTGAAGGTCTGAGTGCCTGTCACTATGCACTGCCTGGCTCAGCACAGGGATGCTGCAGTCTCTGCCGTGTGTCTTAGCCCAGGCTTCTCTCCTGCCAGAGCTGAGAGACTACCCACACCAAGGTGCTTTCGAATTTCTCCTGCAATGCAGCTGGAGGTGCATGTAGAGAAAAGAACCTAAATCAGAGCCAGTCCTGTTTTCAATGCAAACTGCTTGAAAACACTCCCAATGTGCTATTAAAGCAGGCACAAGCGAGCTTTCCTTTTTCTCCAGCAATATACATCACTCCCAATGTGACTTACAGAGGTCAGTTACGTGGTAATAATCTGCTTTATTCACTATTCTCAAGGAGTCTTGTCCTCTGCAGAAATTGCCAACAAGGTCACCACTTCCGTCAATTGTGACTGTGTTTACTGTAAGACAGAGGTGGCTCCAAGTGACTAAGAATGAAAACTCCCAGATCATTCCCACTGTCAAACACTGGTGACGAATGTTTGCAAAGAAACAAATGAAAGCAGCTGTAAAGTGCACCATGTTATAAACTTGACAGATACCACAACGAATGATTTATCCCACTGTTCATCTCTGATTCCATTAACAATTCCTTAACTGATTCTGTCTCCCAGCATGGCAGACCCTTGCTCAGTGTTGTGAAGACAGAAGTTGCTTTGGTAGAGGAGACTGGGGGACAGATGATCAGCTGGAAGATTATCAGATCTTTCTGGTGCTCTCTTCCTGCTGCTGGTCATTCCCAAAAGCATAGTTTGCTCCCATTCCAAGTTTGGGATGAAAAGTTGTAATCTTTTGACTACCTGTTGTAGCTAATCGAATCCAGCAACAATTTTAAAGATGTATTTTCAGCTTGGTGAAAGTATCTTGCTATGCTTGACATAGCACTGAGCAGGGAGAAAATCTCGGGGATGAGAATGGAGATGAGATGTCATTTACTTGAAGGCAAGACTGAGTTTGGCTGCTGTAAACATTCTGCATTGGTAACGTGTTATCTGGGCCTGGTTTTAATGAAGACTGAAGGTAGGTGAAGGTGTGGTCTCTCCCTCACCTGTGGTGGAAGGAGGAGGATTTCACTCCTTCAAAACACATTTCAGTGTCCCCCGGAATGGATCAGTAATTCAGAGTGTCTGACACCTCCCCTTACTTTATCACTGAACCAATATCCTTGATCACAGACAGCTGCAATTAGTCCCCAGAGCACTGACAGCACACGATGAACACTGTGGCTTTTGCCTTCTGAGAAGATGATACTGTACCTCTAATTCCTCTTGGGATTTTCCAGCCCTGAAGCCTTTGTCCACTAACCATGGGTGTGTGAGCTGTCTAGGGAAGTAATTGATTCCTTTCATCTCTATGTCCCTGCCCAGTTAGGCTGATTTATATGAATTTTGGTAGGAACCACTAAAAACCTGGCAGATCTCATTAATTTGTGAATCTTCTAAAGACTTCCCTCATTGCAGAGACCATCTGTTTGCCTGAATGTTATTTTTGCAGCTGCCAAATCAGGTTTGCAAGACTCTCACCTTCTTCTCAAACCCACCACTTGGAACTGTAATATTTACATTCAGGGCTTGACACTCTTTTCTCCACCAGATCTGTGCAGAGCACATGTAGCTCTACTCAGCTGTGGAAAGACTCAGTCTTAATCCCACTGAAATGAACAGCAGTAATGGCATTACAACCAGAAGCAGAAAGATTGGGTTGAATCGTGTCATTTTTCTGGGCTTTTTATGTTCACTGGGAGACTGCACAGTAACACCTGAAACACTTCTGAAGGGAACTCCCATTAGCACTGACTGCAGCTGTGCATGAAAATCTACCTTGTACTGGTGGTAAAACAGCTTCAGCCTTAGTCCCCCCGTGCTGGGTGAGGTCTACAGAGCTTGCCAGCAAAGGGCCACTCGCGTGTTTCAGCAGATGCCAAAGGCTGGACTCGTGCTGTTGTGCTCCCCTTCTCTCCATCCTTGGGTGAATGCATTTCACTGGAGCATTAGAGCAGGTTCATTCTGGTACCCAGTGTGCCAGGAGATGTTGCCAGCAACAACTGCAGCAGCTCAGAAGACAGTTTTATCTTTCAAACATAGTTTTTCTGTTTCCTCACATAATTTCAATGGCCTTTCATAACTCCTCCCCAGAGAATACAACTGCTTATAAATTAATGAGACTAGATGCCACCAAGATTGAGATTACCCATGTGTTTCTTCTTTGAGATAAATCCAAGTCTTTGATCTTCTTATTTTATTTACTGTATATCTGCATGTTTGCATAAAATGTTTTCTCTGCTAGCCAGCAGTTATCACCGGTAAGGTTCACATTTCTTGGAGATAGCTGGAATCTCTCCCCCATTTTCTCTTTGAATATGCAAAATTATTTTCCCTGCCTTTGTATTGGTGTCACCTGACATAGTTAATCTTCTAATCTTCTCTCTGGGGTGACATCAGAGGAGATGATGGAGACGTTTCTTTTCTTGAACACAAAGCTCAGATTCAGTTGTGACTAGTGAAAATCTTAATAATAAAATGTAAAAAAATACAGATTAATGAAAAGTGACAATATAACCTAGTTACTGGGGGGCTGCTATTACTTTTGTATTTGTTGTTTCCTAGAAGACTGTTTTTAGCTGTCAGCTGTATCTTGCCTTTTTTTCACTCACTTTTCACTGGATGCACCTGCATGAGATCCTGTCAGTGCATCAGCTTCTCTTGTGACTGCATTATGACACTCCCCATCCATCAAGTTGAAAAGTGGACAGACTGTGTCAGAAAACAATAATGAAATAAAAACCCAATTACTGGGATTTGCTGGGCTCTTGATTTCTAATCTGAGCCTGGTTGTTTTCCTCAGGGTGGGCTTCTGCTGATCACTGTACAGGGGTTCAGGCCCATCTGGCCAGCAGCTCTAGAGTCATTTCTCTGCTGTATGTTCTTGTGGCACAGCATCCCACAGACCCTGGAATTGGACCACTGGTCCCATAAGTATGCCTGGGACTGCACCAAGGCCCTGCCACTGACTCAGGAGTTGCAGGGCTGGCAGTGAGGTGGGTGGTGGCTCACCAGCATGGTCCCCTCTTATTTCTCTGCAAGTGAAGCATTTCTCTAAGTCAGAAACTGTGGTTAACTTTACCCCTTACACTAGAGGACAGAAAGGCCCGTGCTTGCCCCACCAGCTGCAGGGCTTTTCAACTAGGGAAGACAGTCTTTGCTAACAAATCCCTAACTAGGACTCACAAGGAAAACAGAAAACATCACTAGAAAAAAAAAGACTTAAAGCACATGCTAAATTCATCCAGCTCATCTGTCTGTAATGACAGCAATGTTTAGCTTGTCTGTATGTGGGTTGTCCTCTGGAACCATCCCAGTGCCTGGAGACTGTCCCCACCTACAGGAGTGCATTTTGGGCTATCCAGTGCTCTGACAGAAGGTCACCCATGTCCTGATGCAAACCTGCTTATAACAGCCTGCAGTTTCTCTTCTAGCCCTATCCCTCCCCTCCCCCTGCCCAGGCTGTGAATCTTCCCATACCGAACAGGCAGAAATCTCTTCACACAGCAGGAAAAACTCAAGGGAATTTACATAAATTAAAAGGGAGAAGCACATTTCATCTATTCTCTATTTAAACTGTGTGGAAATCACGCTGATGGAAGATATAAACGCTTGCCGAAGCAGGCAGAAAAGCGCTTGCTTCAATCTCACGGAAAATTGAAGACTTAATAATCAGATCTGACTTGGTTAGCTAAAGAAATCATTCTCGCTTCTCGTGATTCCCCTCTGACACAAGAGAGAACCATTTGTCCGTGCTCCTACAGTGGTGACGTGCTTAGCAAAGCCCTTCCACCAATAATGTGAGCAGGCGGCCAGCGCCTGGCAGAGGCTGAGATCCCGCAGTGAGAAGTGCAGCTCCTTGCTCTTCCTAGAAGGTTTGGACAAGACCGCCTCTATTATCCATGGCTGAGTCAGAAATAGCAAAAGCCCTGGACTAGCTGGGAGCTTTCAGGTGGATCTGGCTCTTTTTACAGTCAGATGGCTGAGCCCATAAGATTCTGGGGAAAATTACGACCCTTCATGGGATCTAAAGTCTTAAAGACCAGATTTTCCAAGGCATTTAAGCACTTCGACCAGGAGCATAATGGGATATATAAACATCTAGGTTAGAAACTAAGTCCTGCTTTGTGTCTGACTCATGTAGGTGACAGGTAGTATTTAAGCACTAAGGTGACTGTGTACTTGGAGTGTTGCAGGTGCCTTGCACCCAGGTTTCCCCATGTCTGTCATCCTTCCCCAGGCATACCAGCTAAGCTCCGGGTTCTCAGTCTCTCAAAAGCCCTTTGCACAGTTCAGGCTGTGGGTTATCTGCAGGATTTGTGGCATAAACAGCAAACAAGATATTTATATTTCTTCCTGCATAGTGCGAGACAGGGGTACGACAACTCTAGCAAGTATTTCAATATGATCAGGGCAATTTGGTCTTCCGCAGGAGACCAAATGACTCCCGGCAAACCTTTTTTAGGATGTGATTTCCAGTGACTTCCTGCTGTACATTACATTTACCATTCCACTCATGGTGTTGTACTCTAGGTGGCCCTGCTCTAGCAGGGGGGGTTGGACTAGATGATCTTTCGAGGTCCCTTCCAACCCCTAGGATTCTGTGATTCTGTGATTCTGTGATTCTGTGTGTTTATCATGGGGTTTATGCAGAGGACTGTCTGTCAGGTAGTTGTATGAAGCAGACATTCATGACTGGTTCTCACTGGATGTTGAAGGATAAGCATCCTTCAAGTTCCTTGGAAATCCCAAGTGAGAGCTGTTATTGACAGGTATTTAGCATGTTCTTTACATTAGTTTAATACCTCCTAAAATATGTCTTTTGCTTCTCACCTTTTATTGTTTTGTTCAGCGTTCTGCTTTTGCATTTTTTGCCATGACAGATACTGGGATCATTTCATAGATTCAAAAATAAATTCAAAAATAAAACTTTCTCTTTTCATATTTAAATTTTCCAGGCTTGGCTTTCCTCCAGGAGCAAGCATGGCTGTTTTCAGGATGAGAGACAGGGTAAATTAAAAGAAATTATCATTTTTACTCTGTAAAAAAAAAGAATCTTATAACCTCTCAAAAAAACAACATTGTAACTAAAGAATTTAGGGATCGTGGCTGATCTTTTAACTGTAGTACTCTTCATCAAAGGAAGGTGTTTATGAGTCTCATTGTAAGAATTAGGTCTGATTGTTCAACTTTTGACCCCATGGATAACTTCATGCTTTACTGTTTCACTGAAGAGCTCTCCCAAGGCCAAATCCTAATAATGGCTCAGGCAGACAAGCTCTTGCCAACTTTGCTGTAATAGTTGAAGAGGCATTTTTCCTCCTCCTTCAGTCTTCTCTGCCAGCTTCTGTGCCCCTCTTCCAGAAGATGTTGACCCCTGTAGCAGACTTAGCCAAGGGCAATGTAACAGGGGCGACTGAGGTATAGGTTTTGTAAATTGCTCTGAAGATGAGGTAGAGCTAAGCCATCAGTTTGTGACTTGGCATGCCCTCACTGCAGGCACTTGGCCAGCTCTGCTGGAGGGCTCTAACCTTCAGTGGAGGAGCACCAGCACGCAGCTGTGAGAGGTAACTTCAAAATCTGCTGCAGCTGTTTGCTCCATGAATACAAGGAAGAATGGTGAGCCCTTGACCCTCCAAATACTTATGCTTTATGTGTTTAACTTTATAACTGTGAGTAGTTCCAGGAACTTCAGTGGGGCTTGAAGTTAAATTGGCACGTAAATGCTTTCAGAACTGGGAGCCTGCATTTGCACAGTGTTGAGCTAAGAAAGCTTTGATTCACGCACATTGGAGCAATATGTTTCTGCAGTGAGACTGCAGTGGAAGAAAAGCCCTCCAATCTGGTTTAGGCCTTCCTTCCTTTCCAGATGTGTACTGAGAATAAAACTAGACATTTCCATGTCTCCCTATCTTCCAGAATAGCTAGAGACCACTCTTGAGTCTGTGGGTGGCAGCAGGATGGAGAGGCCAAGGATGATGCCATGCACTTCTTGTACAGCCTCTTGGCAAAGAACACAGTCTGAGGCTGTTTCTCCCCAGAGCTGCCATCCAGGTAAGCCTTACACCAGTGAGTATTCCCATGCTTGTTGCAAGAGTAGACCTAGAAGCAGCCAGGGACAAGAGCAGTCCCTGTCAGAATGATGCCAATGGATCTTCATGCTGGTAAACCCTAGTGGCCATCAGACACCCCCAGCTTTATTTGCCTGACCCTGTGTAGGCAATCCAAGGGATGGTTTTGGGAACATGTAACTATCTACATTTGCAGCTATTTTAGCTGCTTAGTCACTGGCCTGACATCCGGAGTTGAATCTATGGCTGGCTATGCTGCTGAGTAACCAGCAGAGTATTAAAAGGCTTCTCCTCAGAGAGAAAGCAGGTAGAGCTTGCAGCGTCAGCCTTTGTGTGCTTAGACTGAAGTATCTAAGTAAAATCAGGCAAATTCAAATCAGATGTGCTGAGCACACTGCATACACTGTCTAGTATACTTCATGTAAATTAAGCCTTTTTCTCTTCAAGGCATTTTGACTTGCTGAGTTCCCTGTGGTTCTGATGGCTCATTTCCTGGAGATGCTGTGTTTGGAAGCAGTTCCCAGAGGCTGACACCCCTCCCTCCCAAGCCCTCCTTGCCTCCCTTCGTCCCAGCTCCCAGACACCCTCGACACTAAAGGTCTATTTCAGGTAAAGCCCAGACTGTCCCTGACTGTTCCAGGAGAAAAAGTGGCAGCACACCAACCCCCCTAGATGCTGAGGGTACCCAGCAGGTCCCACACATCTCTGCCAAGCCTACTATGGCTCTAACTCTGCCAGAGTCTTTGCTTGCACTTCATTAAGGTGCCTAATGAACACACAAGTGTGCCATGGTATTTTCTTCTGTTGAACCAGTCTGGAAATCTCATAGCAAGCAAACCCCACGTAAACAATTCCAAAGATTAAACAAGTAAGTTGTAGACACAGCCACAAAATGTTTCACTAAGGCAGCATTAAAGCAGCCTATTTTAAGAAGTGAAAGTTATGAAGTTACAGTGAAATCTACACTCACAATAATATTACATACCATGAAATAGCTTTTAGTAATAATGTCACAAAACCTTATTCTCAAATATTACAGTATAAACAGAAGTTCTATTTGGATTCTTTTTTTCTGTCCCCTTAAACAGATACACTCTGGATCNACAATAATATTACATACGATGAAATAGCTTTTAGCAATAGTGTCACAAAACCTAATTCTCAGATATTACAGTACAAACAGAAGTTCTATTTGTGGTTTTTTTTTTCTGTCCCCTTAAACAGATACACTCTGGATNGATCCTGTTCCCTCTTCAGCAGCGAGTATTTCTGCTTAGACCCTCATTTAACCTGCAAATTGTGATGATACGGAGCAAGCTGTCAGAGCTTATCCCCCAGCCCACGACCTCCCCCCGTGCCCGCCCCGAGAAGCGGGAGTGCCTCGGGGTGTGACGCCCACCCCCAACCCCACCCCACAGCAATTAGCCGGTTCTCCAGCGCAGATTTGCAGCTTAGGTCTTAAAAGCTGTTTCATAAATATTCGATGGCCTTTCCGCCAGGGTAATGTGCCTCTGTGACATTAAAGAGGAAACTCTGCGAAGGGGAGGGATGACAACAAATTTATCCACCAATAGCACACTCTTTTGGCACAAAAGCACATTCTTATCTTTACATCCCATAATGAGAAGGCAGGGACGGGACTGTTGCTGCAGCTCTCTGGGTGGGTAGATGTACAGTGCAAGAGAAGGGTGGCTGTAATTTGTTAGATATTCCCCCCCCTCCTCGCCTTTGCAAGCAGAAGGACCCGTGCTTGCGTTTCTGCTGTGGTTTTCCCGAGCCCCCGGTGAGGAGGACTTCTCACACCATGTCCGACTGCGAGGGACTGCCTGTGGGTAAGCGCCAGATTTATATTTACCCCGCTGTCCTGCCGACCAGTTCCCATTCTCAGATTGCAGAGTCACAGGCGGAGCCGCTCGCTTCCGAAGGAAGCTGGAGCCGCGGCGGGGAGAGGAGAAACTCCTGCAACCTCTGCAGCTCCTGCTGCAGGTCCTCGCGAGTCTCCGGAGAGGGCTGGCACGGGGGGGAACGCCTGGATTTTCTCGAAGGGCACAGGGGCTGGGGAGGAGGAAGGGTTCAGTAATTCAGGCAGCCGGTGAAGCGTCTGTTTCCAGAGAGTTGATGGTATTGATGGGCGCAGTCCTGAACTCACGGAAGAGTTTCTGCAGATGGGTCCTGCAGGACCAAGTGCTCTGTGTACATGTCCTGGTCGTGCTTTGATAAACCTTCCCAGATGGTAACGGACGCAGCAAGGGCAGATAAATGGAATGCAAAGGGTTTATTTGCTGAAAGGAAGCAGAACTGTACCTTATTTTCAAAATGAGTGCCCTATGTTTTGCCTGTACCTGGGAAGGAGTCCGTTACTAGTACTTGGGGCTGTATACGTCAAACTTCCCTGAGCGGGAGAGCACGTCAGCAAGAAGCATTTTTCTCAGCTGGTGTGTGTTGTTTTTTTTTTTTTAACTGCTCTAGGAATTGTAAACACTCACTAGACTGTCTGCACAAAAGGAAACACTTGTCAAAATGCTAGAGTAATTTTCTGCCAAGGTGTTTTACTAATGAAGAGAAAGATCACTGAAAACACCTTTTTATTTCTCTTTTCCTTTTGCCATGACAAGCATTTCTCTTTTCACATACATATACATGTCTATTCATTTATATATGTACACTATACATGGTTATGAGGGTTACATGAGTGCGACTCTGTGTGGCACTCATGTTTCATTGACCTGAGAAGGTTGCATGTCAGAGATGAGGGTCCAAGCTAAAAAGTGGCACTAGAGAAGGAGAAAGTTGCTACAATGTTTGGTTTTTTTTTCCCTCCCCCCTCTATCTGCTTCCATTTACAAAAAACAATCCCAAGTCCAAAAATGCACACTCAAAACCAGAGTGGAAAAGTATAGATTACGCATATGGTGCAGAATAAACTGTACCATCTGCAATCCCTGTGCTCTTGCTACCACTATATAAATTGCGGAGAGATGATGAGTATTTCCTGCTTACCTTCTCAAAGGCCTGTTCTGTGAACCAGCAAAGCTCCCCTTCCTCAGCCTTTGATTTTAAGGGCCTGGTCTCAGTTTGCTTGTTAAGCACTCTGAGTTGAGGGTGGGATATTTCAGGGTGACGATGACAGTATTTATCTGGCATTTGATATTAATGATGAAACTGATATTGAGCATGCATGGCATGATGGGTGCAGAACTTACTGATATCTTAATTATCTTTGCTGCTGAAAGGACCTAGGAGGTTTCCTCCACAGAAGTGTTCATAAATNTACATACCATGAAATAGCTTTTAGTAATAATGTCACAAAACCTTATTCTCAAATATTACAGTATAAACAGAAGTTCTATTTGGATTCTTTTTTTCTGTCCCCTTAAACAGATACACTCTGGATCCTGTTCCCTCTTCAGCAGCGAGTATTTCTGCTTAGACCCTCATTTAACCTGCAAATTGTGATGATACGGAGCAAGCTGTCAGAGCTTATCCCCCAGCCCACGACCTCCCCCCGTGCCCGCCCCGAGAAGCGGGAGTGCCTCGGGGTGTGACGCCCACCCCCAACCCCACCCCACAGCAATTAGCCGGTTCTCCAGCGCAGATTTGCAGCTTAGGTCTTAAAAGCTGTTTCATAAATATTCGATGGCCTTTCCGCCAGGGTAATGTGCCTCTGTGACATTAAAGAGGAAACTCTGCGAAGGGGAGGGATGACAACAAATTTATCCACCAATAGCACACTC
>VWZY01002908.1:29857-62239 GCA_013399075.1 Chloroceryle aenea
TTTCCCCTGATATCCTATAAAGTAAGGAGGTAAGAAGACAGCTCTTCACTCTTCTGCCACGGCTCTAAAGATTACCACTGAAAAGTGACCAGATGACACATTTTTGTTTGAGCATGATGAGTCTCCTCCCTACTGTAGAGGCCTCACTGCTCAGATCAATCAAAGTATTACTGACAGCAGTGAGATTTCAACAGCATTCTGGACTCTGAGGATTCATAAGCACCATCAGTGCATGACCATGAGCATCTCTCTGCTTCATGCTGCCATCAGGACCTCAGCAGGACAGAGAAAGTTCCTGGAGCAGCACATGTGCTCCTACGCCACATCCCTCACTCCAGAGGTCAGGTTTCTCTGAAGGGAAAAAGAGGAGCCCCCCAGAGTGCATGAGAAAACTCACTAGGCTATAGCTTTGACACAATGGTAGCCAGGAGCTGAATATCTCCATTTTGTCCAAGGGGGAGATACAGCCTTAGAAAATAGTTTTCCTAAATTGGTTTTATTCTCTCCCACAGAATTGTGCCTCAGTGTTGAGCACTTCCTTTTCCTAATGAATTTCAGCAGCTGGGTTATGCTAGATAATGGTGCTAAATCTTTAAAGCTGTGTCTCTGCCCCTCAGAGAGCCTGCATTCTCTGGAACAAACTCAAAGGGAGTTGTGTGGAGTGAGCAGACAGCACAGGGTGATCAACTTTACTGGCCACTGCTCGATGCACTGCCTTGACACAGGCCAGCCCCCTTACAATGCTGAGGAACAAATGCAGCTGGGCAGGCACCTGCGAGTTCAGCTTCTCCACGCTTGGTCTTGTTCCTCTGTGTGAGATTAATCATTACTTGCAATGAATTCCAAACCTCTCCTCTCAGCAGTCAACAGCATTGGATGAGTCCGCATACTCAGCTTTCTGTGTGTTGAGCTGGTATCAAACATTTACAAAAGGTGTGAAAAATCAGCAGGAATGCTAATTCTTCACTGAGCTTGGTCTATGACCAGAGACAGCCCTGGGATTCTACCTGGAGCTGGAGGTTAACTTCAGTTTGGTAAAAAGTTATCAGATCCCCATTTCTGCTTCCATTTATTCTCAAAAGCAACTTACCAGAACTGAGTTATCTTCCTTGTCTAAATTCTTTGGCTACTGATGATGCTTGGCTGCTTTCTCTGTATTTTCAAGATCTTGTGCTAGATTTAGACAAGGAGGGAGACTTCTTCTCTGGACCTTCATTTTGTGGGTTGCTGATTGACTGCTGTGGGCACAATGTGATCTAAAAATTCCATGTACTGCACAGTCAAGTGGGTTTAGGCTAGGAAAACTTATTTCTTCTTGCTACCTACTAGAGCTCCACATGCCCCTCATTAGAAGGGCACATGCCCTGTCCCCTGAAGGACTCTGCTGCAGGTGTCCAAAGACTTAGAACCACCCCTTTCTTTCTTGTATATTACCTTACACAAGTACTTCTTAAAAATTGAGTCTCTTGAACTGCTTATCTCTCAAGAGATCCTAAATAAGTGATGTCTCCACTGCAGTATGGTTCTCCCTGAGGACACCCAGTTCTGAAACCTCCCTGGCCTTTCCTTGGTTCTTCCAGTCCTGCCCATTTGCTGCTGCCTTCCTTGCTCTGTCCAGCAGCAAGTCCTGGGAAAATATATTGATTTTATCCAGAGATAGAATAGGAAGTGTCAAAATACCAATCATAAGAATTTATAGGAGTAAAGTTTTAACATCTGAATACTCATGAAGTAGAAATGCAAAAGTCATTTTCTGCTTTGAGTGAAGATTAGGAGAAATTTCTTTCTGCTTATTAGAGGAAAGCATCTTCTACTAGCTTCACATCTTTGATAAAGACCAGGCTCTCCCATTCTTGTACAATAAAGGTGGGATTCTACCAAGTATCTGATGATGACCCAAACCACAATAGTGAAATATGAGCCATTTGCTCATGTCACTGAAATCTCAGAAGGGAATTAGAGCCGTTAGCAGGGTTCATTTGAGGTATTACTACTTAAGGTAATAGGGCTGGGCAATCTCATTAAGATTTATTTTCCACCCCATTTAAACATGGGTTCAAAAGTACAGCTGGAGCTGTACTGGTTTTATCTTTGGCTTACGGAACAGACTGGAAAAAGATGTAAACAGAAAACACAATCGGTCGCTTAATCAGCTGGGCCGGGAGACTGCAATATGTAGCACAAACAGACTTGTGCCCAGCAGGCTTGGAGGCTGAGGAAATCAGAACAAACTTTGATCCGTATTACATTGCATAGGTTTCCTTTTGGTTTTGTTGTTTGTTTTTGTGTTTGGTTGTTTGTTTTTTTTTTCCTCCCACTGAATTTAAGAAATATTGCATCATTCTGGGAGGGAGGAGGTAACACAAAATAATTGCCTCTGCTCCTCCCTAGTGGCAGTTCATCTTGCTCACTGGACTTGTTCCAGACCCAAATTTGTCCATACTCATTTGGGAAATGCATGGTTTAGGAAAAACATATTTTCAAACATTTCAGCTTGTGTTGCAGATTCCCTAAGTAGTCTGAGATGTTTACTAAGCTTCCAGTTTGTCCTCCCCCAGATAATGATATGTGGCAACAGTAATCCCTCTATCACACTCTAAGTGCTTGTTCTTGCTTCTGTTGAAGTAATCCAGATTGTCTGTTATTTGGAAGCATTTATTTTCTCTGCTTCTTCAGTATAAATGAAGCAGAGAATCTTTCCACCTGGGAGAGGAGAATTTGCTAGATAGCGAATGAAGAAGCCCATTAAATTTGTTGCAGTGTCTTTCTGCTAAGTGGGAATAGATACACTCAGATTCTTCAAATGCTGGAGAGATGCTGCACCTATCAGAAGAGACTCGTGGTGCTCATGGCTTGAAGCCCAGGGGCTTTTGGGATCAGACACCCTGCAATGTACAGGCCAAGCTCTGGCTGACAGCAAGGTCCAGCTCCTGTTACATACAGCAGGCAACAGTGGGGCCATCACAGGGCTCACCCTCGCAGGACGGTGGACAGTTTACCAAGACCCAGGGTAAATGAGCATAACCAGGGGTCCCTGGAGATCCTAAGGCAGGCAGATGCATTTGGCCCTCTCCCACACTTTCTGTGAGAGGCTCACCAGGGAAGTAGATCCAGAATCGCTATTCTCTGATTTCCTTGGCACATCTTTAATGCATAAAAATGCAGAGTCAACACTGCCATGTAGGACAGGACTGAGAACTGCATGTTTGGAAGAAAACTGAGGGATTGAATAGAAAGAAAAATGGAGTCTGCAGTTTTAAGGATCCATCACCATAGTATCAAACCACTATTTACAAAACTTCCTCACGAAGAAATTTCCCCAGACTCTTTGCTTCAGTTTTGGTTAAACTCAACATAGTCACTGCTCTGGATTTAACCTCTGCTCTGAAAGGACTGTAATCTAAACATGGAAACATTTAAGTCATGCTCTAAAACAAGAAAATGAAGCTGCACAGTGCGATGCAGTGCCATGTGGGGACCCCAGGCTGGTCCTGGTGGAGTTGCAACGGCCCCATTCTGTAAAGCAGCATGCAGGGACAGCCCTCATGCAAGCCCCGGAGCTGCTGGACTTGGATGAAACCCCTCATCCTGTCCCCAGACCTTCCATGCTGGTGGGGAAATCCTCATGAAAGCCCTAGAGCTGCCATTCTGGGGTGAAATCCTCATGCTGGCCCCAGGATTGCCATCCCTGGAACTCAAGGATGAGCCAAAGCTAACAAGAACTGCCTGGCAACCTGACAACCCAGGGTGTAAAGTGGCCCCTCTGCATCTCTGCAGCTTCATTTTCAGTGCTGCCTGGGGCATCCGTGCACAGTCCTCCCTTGTGTGCTGTAGGTGTGCTCTGGCCTGAAACAATCAGAATAAAGCCCCATCTGCTTTCTATTGGCTGAGTTGTGGGAAATACATTTCAGGCCCTGTCACTAAAGGGTAAAATTAATTGGGTATTCAAACTTCATTCTGTTTTAATCTGGAATTATTAAGAACATTTATATTTTTAAACCCAATGTTTAACCTGACAGTGGCCCATTAAAATGCTTTATATAAGCTCATTAGAAGCTTCTGTGCTGTATCATATTTATTGCAATTAGCAAATATTAGTGGATCAGCTGAACTGCAATATATTTTTTTCTGTACTGCTCCTCTTTTGTTCCTCCATCTCCTGCCTGTCATAACCTAAGCATAGCCTAGATTAGATCCTTTCACACATCAGCCTTTCTGTCTGACAAGTTCTAAAGAAGGAGGAATAAAAAGCCAAAAAGGAATAGAAAATTAACCATTAGGAGCCTTTGAGAAATCAAAAGAGTCTCTTAGATTAAGTCCCTCACTAGTGTTGAGGTTAGCAGCAGTGCCAGTGGCATTAGTGGCACTAAGTCACTTAATTCCAATATGATTCAGAATCATTTGTAGCTATCGGCTTATTCAGAGTAAATCCTCTTCCTCCCAGGTCTTTTGTTTGCTGTCTCTTGACAAGCTACAATGCATATAAATTAACTCAGATGTGAAGGAGGGACATGTTTTCACTTGTACTGAAGTTTCATGCATGCAAATACTACTGTAGAAATACTAGTAATGAATATTAATAGTTAATGAATCCAATCCTAACTTTTGTTTTGTTTTTTTTTTGAGACCTTACTCGATACAAAATATGTCAAATGAAAGAGAAGCTTCCTCAAATAAGGACAGAAGCCTGTTTTTAATGATACTGAGACCTTTCTTCAGTCAGTGGCAAAGGGTGGACCAGCTGGCCAGTGTCCCAACATGTATCTCACAGGATGGATGGAATTTAGCCTCTGAAGACTTTCATGGTTTGTGAGGGAATCACAGGCTGCTAAGCCACTTTAAGCCTACAGACAGATTGGGTTCCCAGGAAGGAGAAAAGGTTTGGATACCTGAGTCTCAAACCCTGTAGTGAGTGCTGGACCTCCAGTGCTATTTAAGACCTTCCAGCCCTACTTACCACTTCTGTGTGTACCCACAAATGCCTGAGTCCTGACATTGCTGAATAGATAGGCACTGGTGCTTATCCTACAGCTTCTCGAGAGGATTCAGATCCTCTAGGAGAGGTCATCATAACTAACTGGGCTGGGATGCTGTGACCAGACAGGATGGAGAAGCATTTAGGAAGCAGTGTAGAAATCAGTACTCGACCCTCCACGACAGACCGCAACCTTTCCCCTAGCGATGCTGTGCGGCTGTGCAGGCGAAGGAAAGCTGGGCCTCTGCCAAACTCCAGCCCTACTTGGTTTCTCTGCAGTGCTGCATGCTAATGCTCCTTCTGCCCCGTGTGCCAGCCTGCACTGGCTATGTTTGATGATAGCTGGAAAAAAGTCTGACTTTTATGAGGTTGTTAAGAGTTTTTTTCTTTTTCTGGAAAGAGGGGAAATAAAGTTGCCCACAAAGCTCACTTATTCACTTAATTATTTAACAAGGCAGCCAAGCATTATCTTCTTTATTTGCAAAGATCTTACTGCAGAAGTGCCAGACATGTGGAATAGCAATCGGACAAATGATTTTTCATTTACTGTAAATATCAGAATGGTAACATGAGATTTAAAGATCAGAGTTTAGAGAGTTCATTCTGGGGACTTGGGAAATGAATTTCCATGTTTAAAGGAGACCCATTCTGCAGCTATTAATAATCTAGATTTAAGGGCCCAATTTACAAATATTTTCTAGCTCTTTTTTTATTGCAGTTTCTTGGGTCTCTCTTTTCCCAGCTGATGCCCTTTCCTCCTAATGCCCTCCAATGTGACAGCTCTCTACTCCAGCACTTGGAAATCAATCTCAGAGTGAGCGTTGCAGGAGGTGTTGTCCAAGTGATAACCACTGAATAAGCACAAACCTCCACAGCCTATAGAATAGTACTGCTACAAGCAAGAGATTATCAGTTTCGAGATGCCCAAAGGTAGTTCGCAGTCCCATCTGGAAATATTCACCCTGAGCCTGTCTCATTCCTCATTCAGATCTTTTCACTGATTTCAGGGAGCTCAGCTTGGATTTACTGTTAGGACTGAATTTAGGTTCCTAAAACTTTCAGGATCTCATCTATTATTTTTGCTTTAAATTGTTTGATCCAAACAAGCACAAACTGACATGCATGCCTTTGTCCTGTTGTGTCTTGCACAAATATAATCTTTATGGCATGTACTGGTTGAAATGAAAAATATCACTGATACCTACTTCCATCACCTCTCCAGGAACGGATTTAGGACACAGTCTAGAAACTAATGTCTTGGCTGATAGTGAGAAGCATTAAGAGTGGGACCAAGACAGGGTCAGATTACATAAAAAGAGAAACTTTAGCTTCAAAATCCACTACTGTGCAGAAAAGAGTAGACTATCTCATGGATGAATTTCTCAGAATTTCAGAGCTGGTCTGTTGGAGATGAGGGCTGCTACAGCACTTCCAATCTAGAGTCTGTATTCCAGTTACATGAGCTGTGATATTGCACCAGTTGGTTCACAGAAAGTTTGAAAAGGAGGACAAATATTGTCTGTAACTCCTGTTGCCAAAGAAAATGTAAGTGGTATTATTTTCATCCGCTTACTCATTCAGAGGGAGCCACAGCAGGAGTCTTGCTGTGCTTTTTGGCTGCTGGGAGCCAGCAGCTTTCCTCTTTGAGTGCAGAACTGTGCATGCCTAGTCCTTGAAGGAAAACAGGGATAAATCACAGGTTTGCCAACACTGCCTTGCTCAGGTGATGTGTGTAGTCTGAACATGTGCAGTATGGATCATGAATGTGCTGTTGGAAGGGAAAGTGTTTGGGGAAACTTTTACAAGTGGGAAGACAATTATGCTGGTATCTCTTGTTGTGCTTCAATAAGGACATGTAGTTTTATCTGCAGACTGACCAAAGAAATCACTAACTTTGTACTAACATTTCCTAAAAGAGACAGATTGTGTCTGCAGAGAAAAAAAAGGTGACTGCCAAATAATAGCAGTCAATGTATGAAGGAAATACTGTTTCATTACAATAATAAAAAAATATGTATAAAAAAATTAGTGACTTTAAAATCTGGTCACGTGGCTTTTCTAAACTGAGGTAAATATTCAGTAACTAGGTATCAATATTAATATTCAGAGGATTTATTTATTATTCCCCAGTTATCCTAATGCAACTTAAATACCTTACAAAATCACCTTTAGCAGCAAAAAATAAAACCAGTTCTATTTTATTAGTTACCAGTGAGTCAAAAGATAAAATTTGTCAGAAATGAGATCCTATAAGAATAAAAAAAGAAAGAGGGAAAAAAAAGGACAGAATCCTTAATCACATCATCCTAGTTCCATTCCCTTTGCAGCTGGTGTCCATGGGCACAATGAGTGATGGTTTCAATCCTTGGAAAGGCCTGACTCAGCCATGTGCAGTCGAAGGGATGCTCTGCGGGAAAAACAGGTTTTGGCTCCTCTGTGTTTGGGATTCACACCAGAAATGTCAATATATACTCATTGTCCTGCTGTCTCAGCTAAACCACCTCTGATTTATCTGCCCTTCATATTGAAGCAGACATAAAGAAGACTGTAATGCAATGGAAGAAGCATCTTGTTCCCTCATTCTTCCTAGGAGTTGTTAGCGATGGGTAGAGCTTGCTTAAAAAAACATAGAATAATTCCAGAAATATAGTGATACTGTAACAGGTAATAAGAAATCCAACAGCAGCTGCAAACAGAGCCCATTTTAGGTTCAAAAGAAGCTCCGTTACACATTCATAAGCAGTCATTTGCACTACAAGGATGTCACCAAAGGGCCAAATTTAATTTTATCCCAAGCCATAGCAATTTACAGGACTGTGATTTAAATCCTGGTCATCACCCTGAGTGTGTATATTTGGGGGATGGGGAGTTAAATCATACGAAGCTTTCTCTCTCACACAAAGCCTTCTTTAGCTGTACTTCGAGAAGTCATTCTGTGCTATTATTTACTACCTGCATAAATCAGAGTAAAGCAAAGAGGTCTGCCACTGAAGTTTAACAGAATATTCTTCTTTCTCCATAACTAACCCGAGAAAGAGATGATTCCTTGGTTTTGTTTGTTTGGGTTTTTTGTTTGGTTTTGTTTTTCTGTAATGTATGCTCCCTGGGAAGTAATCGTGATTTATTTATGACATTCTTAGAGTGGGAGGAAGATCTTGCTGCCATGGAGGGAGATAAATAGACTGTCCTAATACATTTGGCCAAAGAAGATATAGGCCATAGGAAACCAGACCGAGCAAGACTGGAGAGATGTATATAAGCTGGGACAGGAGATACTAAACCAGAGAACAGACTGCTTAGATAGAGGCACTTATGGGTAATCTCCACCAACAAACGAATCATCATAGGCATAACTGGCTAATTTTTGCAGCAGTGCCTACATTTCTTTTGCATTTTACCTTGACAAAACTGAGAAACACTGCACAAGAGCCACTAAAAATCCATATGGAGCAATGCTGGGTTTCCTTGTTTCGATGGGGAGGACCTGGAGTGCCCTTGGCTTGGCTGTGCAGCAGGGCCCACAGGCATGTATCTATATATTTATATGTGTGTGTGTGTGAATGCAGCAGTAGTTCATTCTCCCAGAAACATGTCTTCATGTGGTGGGTAGCTTGGAGGTACTCAGGCACTCTTTGTGCTGACACCTCCTGCTCCCATGCTTCCTCTTCAGCTCCTCTGCAGGGATCAGGGAGATTGTCTTCTGATAGTCTAATCCTTGCTCTGGGCAAAATCCTTTGACTTCAGCTCTGTGGATCATGATTTAATCCAGTAATTTAGCCCAATAATGTAAACCAGTGAGTAACAAAATACTTTTTTTTAATTATTATTACGGTCAACATTTGGAAGTAACAGGCTGCAAACTCCTTATGATTTGTGACAGGGCGTTCCATTACTGCATCTATAAAAAAGTGAAGATGTCTCCATTGACAGCACTTAACAGTTTTCTCTGTTACTTTGATGACTATTCACTTTGAATGCAAAGTGCTTTTCTGCGCTATTGAAGCATAGCTTCATAACCTCTGAGCACTCAGAAATGCTGAGATGCTACAAGGAGGGACACTTAGGAGAACTCATCCGCTCTCTGTCACGTGCTGCCCAGCATCAGAGCCAGTACAGCTCACTGCCTGCAGAGTGCTGCTCTATCACACACAAATCGGGACAAAATGTGCCCTGTGGCATCGAGGGTGGAACAGAGCTGCCTTCTGGTTTTGCATGATTACCAAGTGGATTTTACATTCAATTCCTTGTATGAAATTGGTGGTAAAATCTATGCAGCTCTAAGCTTGTTTCATAAGCTTTTATTGGATAGCAGAAACAGAGTGCACTCACCTGGCAGTGGGGGATACAGAGGCTGTAAATTGAGGCTGATGTTCAAATCCAGCAGATCATCATAAAGCCCTCAGGATATTATTCTTGCTGCAATCACATGTAACAGCTATCAGGAAATAAAGAGTAGGAGACTGCTATGTAGTGAATAGAAATGTTTGTATGAATACTGCAGACAAGGATAAATAGTTGTTACTGTAAAGCTCTCAGTGACAAATTGATCCCTGTCTGTGTCTCTAGCTGCCTGTAGCTTTTCCTTATGGGAGACAGTGGTGGGTCATCAGTGCGGTCATTTTAAGCTTGGTACAAAAAAAAAAAAAAAAAGATCCTGATTTAAGAGTCTCCTTGTGTGACCTTTGCTTATATTCATAAGTGTTTCTCACACAAACAGCCCCAGTGATGTTGATGCTAATAGGTAGATGGTAGAGACGATTTCACTGTGACTGTTGGACACTGGAGACAAGGAACAAAAGATTCTTTCTGAGAGCTGCCCATCCATCTCAAATGCTCTGACTCACTTCACCTCGTGTGGGACTGACTGCTTAGAAAAACCAACACTGCCATCTTCTTACCACATTTACAGGATCACAGTTTTAGGATACAGAAAGCATTACTCACTTCAGCTGATTCCGTGAATGCTGAAGACACAAGCTTGCACTTACTCTGTACAAGCTGTAGAAAAGGCTTCTGTATGAGAGGATTATGGTTACAGTTCAGATGCTCAGCATTTCCCGATAGAAATATTTCACAATAAAGCAATAGAATCATTAAGAGCTTGCAATGCACCAGCATCCACATTCTTTCTTCTGTTAGAATCTCCCTATGATTTTATTTTATTTTAGTAAGGCTATGAAGAAAATCAAAGCTAATTGTTGCTGTTCTTGATTTTTACAAAGTAGTTAATTAGCTAATAGAGAAAAAATTGTATAACATAATAAAAATATTGATGCAAAATGGCAGTACAATGACATGGCAATGAAAGTGGTAAACTGAGTAGGTTTCTGGTGACCCAGCACGTACCTATCTGAGCATGCTTGTATGTGAACACAAACTCAATCTGGCATCAATTCCATGAACTATTTTATCTTGTATCCAAATATTTCACCAGTTCTGCGTGTTTCCAAATATAACCAGTATAGGTATTTCTGAGTACATAAGATCATAGCTGAGGCAACTATACCAGCTCTTCTCCTGTTTAAATCAGAGATGCTGTTGGATATTTTAACAGATAGAAAAAGTATTTCTCCAGATGATGTCAGGTTTGAAAAACAAGCAGTTTGGCAAATCCACACAAGGCATCCAACACAAGCCCTCCAAACTACAAATTATTTTATTGCAGGACATATACTCTTCCTTTCCAGTGACCTTGCCATCCTAAGCGGGTTCTTATGACATCACCTTAATGCTGTGGCTTAAAACCAGCTTAATTAATTTAGTGTCTATGCATTGCTGTCTGCTGCCATTACAACCTTCACATAAATAAAAAGAAGATACAGCACCGAGCTGCCTCTCATGCAGAGCCCTTTGAGTTCTGGACACAGCCCACCAGCTGCTCCAGGGCCATCGCTGAGGAACATGAAGTCCATTCCTGAGGAACCGGCCCAGGCAGACCACAGTGGAGCTCCAGAGTTCTGTGCAGGTCACTCATTTCTTCCATTACTTAATTCCCCATTGTTGTTGACATAAGGATTACCTTGTATTTTATAACAGCTGGGATTTTAACTCCATCTACAAAGTAATTAATTTTTCTGAAGTGTGGTGGTGGCTCAGTATTAAACAGCAAGTAGACAGGGTTACTGCAGAGATGTTTTCTGTGGTCTGGGTATGATACTGTAAGATATATTTCTATATTGTCGGATTTAAAATGCCTAAATACATTTCTGTATTGTTTCATTTTAAATACCGTACTGCAGCAATAGCAATCATTCTGACTCAGTGTTGAGCTCTGAAGACCTCATAGACTTGTTTCTTTTTAAGTATTATCTGTTCATGGTGAGTGTTTTAGCATGAGTTTAGAAAATAGCTTTCCTTTTCCTTCAGTACAGTCTGGAAAGGAGACAGGTGGCAGTCAAAAAAGGGCTACAAATCTAAACCAAGCTATAATGCCATTAATGGTTTAAGTTACCTTAATAAGAAAGGATTTGTTGCTTACTAGCTTGAGGCTGTACATAATGGTACTTTCAGTCAGTAAGGAAAAAAAACAAGATAGACAATCAAAATATCTGATTTTAAATATATTTCATTTTCCTAAGTAGTAGACTTGTAGATCTTTTTATGATACCCATTAGCTAACAAAAGTAATCCCCATCCTGAGATCTAGCCAAGAAAATTCAGGATTGGAGTTCATGCAGAGATCAACCCATGTAAATTAAATAGCTTTACTGTCTTTCTCCCTGCCTTGTACAGCTTGGCAGCATACCCCAGAACCAGATTTACAAGAGAAGAATGTTGCATTTCTACCCAGCCACAGAAATACCAGCTTGCCTGTACCAGGGTACATGGATGGCTGTTTGCACATGGCAGTGACTTTATGGTCTGCAGGTGTAATCCCAAGAGGTGCTGCCAGAGAGTGCCACATGCTGCCAATGCCCTCAGCAGTCCTTCACTTCACAGTGCTCCATCTCACAAAGCTGCCCGAGCCTGGGAACTGACATTGCAGCAGCAAAGAGTATTATCTGAATAATGCACGTATCAAGCCTGGGCTCTGCACAGCAGAACTCTTTCTGACAGGGTCATTGCTGTATGATACAGCATCTAACTCATCAGCTGTGAGCAGCTGGGACAGCCCAGGTAGAAGGATGCATTTGGAGCTGGCTGCTTTGTTCAGAGAGAGATTCACAAAAATGTTATGCTTGCTCTTGTGGAGTAGGCTCACACACACTGAAGGTGGAAGAGATCTGTTCAGGAGCTAAGGCGCTTCATGCCAGCACCAGCCATACAGGAGCTACTGAAAGACAGAAGTACAGTGAGATCTTTGAACCTATATGAAACTATCCAGCTAAAAGGTTAAACTCCGGGGTTTGTTTTTTTTCCTTTCTAACAATCTTTGGGAAAATCTTGGGTCATATATTGCCTGCAGATTGAATGAGGAATCCATCTGCATGAGTTTTTCTTTGTTCAAAATAAAGAGATAAGATAGCTAGATGTCAATAAATGATGCTGCTTTTATCAATACCACTGGAGTTCACATTGCTCAGCATCTGTGGGGATGGAACCCCCATCACACCAGACATCCTAGGGAAGTGGGATTGATGGCTTTTGGTGGGTACCACAAGGCCTTGTAGGGAACAGCCATGCTGGGTCACATGCTGCACGTGCTCTGATACAGAAACTGAGCTATGCGTGCACCCAGGCACTTCTCTGGCTTTTACTGCACACTGATCTTCTCCCCCGCCTCTGTCATCCTCGGGATGTTTTTCCATCTCCTTTAATCAGATTAAGCAGCTGCCCATGATCTCAGGACACTGACTCTGTGGGAGGTACTTCAGATCTTGGTCTGTCTTGCCTTCGTATTTAACCCTTCAACAGCTGTGTGCTTGAAGCAAGGGGATTATGTCCAGCTTGACTTGCTGGAGCACCTATATTCTGTTTTCTGTGTGAGGGACCCTTTTACTGCTGGACATCATGCACTGCATCTGTGTTTCCTCCACTATGGGGCTCAGGGTGGTACCTTCCCAAGGGATGTCCCTTGGGCAGGCACAGACCTGAACCTGGTGCTTCATAATGGTATCCCCTTCCAAAATATTTTAAGGGATGTTGCTGGTAGAAATTACTTTATTTTTTAACATCCCAAGGGTGGCATTGGGCACTATGGCATGGTGGCAAATGATTGAATTGGTACCTCTGAGGAGGGCAAGCTGCCACCACAGCTGAATCGCCTGCTTCTTAGCAAGAACACGGTGAGGAGCTAATTTGCTGCTAATTTACTGTAAATAGGAAGGATGTGATAATAACCGTGAAGATTTCACATACTTACATGGAGTCTGTTCTTTTACTCTGGTTTTAAGATTACATATCTCTGGTGATGTATGCCACCTTTTTCATTTATTTATGCATACTTTCATTCATAGTCTGTAGATACCACTAAATGTGTACACAAGCCAATGAATAAATGTTATTCTGTTTGCAGTCTGGTAGAAAGATTTTTGTTTTTATGCTCTTAATAGCATCAATTATATCCAAACTAGAATATAAAAGGTTTTTCTAGAAATACAGGCATTTTGGGATGCCTTTTACTCTGTTCTTAAAACAGAACCAGAGCTAATTGCCACAGAATTCAGCAGTTTCCACACCAACCAGGTGATCAACAAACAACTAACACAGTGCTTACAGGACAAAGCCTGGGCTTCCCTGTTCTCCACAGCCCCTAGGAGCAGTTACCATCACTACTTTTCTTACTAATGTTCTCCAACATCTTCCAGCATTACTGCAACTGGACTTTTGAAGCAGTAACTACCATGAATATGCATATATTTTTCCCTCATAAATTATTTCTGACAAGTGTTTTAAGCAGGGATACAAAGATATATCAACTAGACAGGCTGTAATTGTTTCTGTGGAGTTATTTTTTAGGAAGTAACTTGCATTTGAATGTCAGGTATTTTTACTGTGGTATTCACTACAGCACTACAGTATTGATTTTGTTCTCCTGAATACTAAGTACCATTTTTAATATAAGTTTATTTGCATGGAGATAATATCTGTGATGTTGTATTGGTTGCTATATTGTTTCTACAGCAAACGTTAGATGCGGAAGGGGAGATAAGGTGCCTCTACCTGAGACATAAATATCCTACCCTGGTCATACCAGAGCTGAAAGCATGAACTGGTTTACATTTGCTGCACTTGTTTTGCATAGCTTTGCACAGTTTTACATTTACTGCCTGGTTGTAGTCAGCCTTGTGCTTGCAGCACTATGCTGCAAGTATGTTTGTGTATTGGGAAGGCTGAATAAATGGTGACATGGTCACTACCTGTTTGCCCTGATCACTATTGATGAAGCTTGCCTAAGTTTGAAAAGGAAAAACTAGTATTAAGATAGTTAGCCTACTACTACTAGTCTCTAGTTAGAATTTTTCTCTTTTCCTAGAAATTCTGAAGTTCAATATATTAGCTATTTATGAAAAAGTATATCTTATCCTTTAAAAATCACCAAATATGGTTGTCAGAAGCAGTGAGACAGAAACATTTTTCTTTTAACGGTCTGAAAGGCCTTCTGGAAACATAGGTTTGTGTTGGAGCATTTCTTCAGAAATTCTTCAGACACAGATGTGAAAGGAAGATATTAGAATGGATGTTCTTTTATCCTTTTATATATTAGGGGCTTAATCTGACAGCTTTTGCTTAAGTACATTTCCTGTTGTTTTCATTGCCCTTCTGAAACATAGGTGATACCGTGTAGGAACACTCCCTGCTACATTTATTTACTGCTTTCAGCTGATAAAATTTTCCACATCACAATTTCTAGGCTTGTGAGCACTGGCATTTAGAAGTATCGACTCCTGAGTGTATTTATGCTGACATCCTACCATCACTCTGCCAAAATTCAAGTTTCTTTCATATTCTGATTAGGCACTTCTTCCGTGTCTCTTTAATGTCCTTTGTACATGGGAGCATGTGGCAGTGTGTCATTACATTCTAAAAAGTGCTCATTTGAGCAGGGTTGGAAGGACGTTGGAAATCCCTGCCCTGCAAAGCCTTGTTCCTCTATCCCAGTACAAGGGAGCATCATGACGTCCCCCGTTCTGAATGGAGCCATACCATCAGCCTAAGCATGTCACCTCATTTGAACTCCTCCATTATATAAAATGAGGAAAGAGGTTTTGATTTATCCAAGAACTTCCCCATGAAAGGAGTTGTAAGTCATTTCACTGATTATGGAATCTCAGCCATGAAACTCTTATTCAGGCAGAACTATTAATGGGAAGATTCTTATTACAGCTAGAATATTTTTTCTTCTAATAACAATGAAAAACCTGCTCCATATTATTACATTTTGAATGAGGGCTTCTATGTAGTAGGGTTTTAATGATCTCACTGTTGCCAAGTTTTGCCTCAAAATCCCAGCGGAACATTTTTACCAGGCCTATTAGGTAATGCACACAACTTTTGGGCACAAATTCTCTACCTCCTATTCAATGTCCTCACGCTAGACCTTGCCAATGACACAGATGTTCTTTTTCCATAAATTCCATCAACCATGGTCTGGAAGCCATAGTTTTTGTTGTTCTGTTCATCTCTGCTTTGTATGCATTTGTTATAGCTGGTCATTACCCTTTAACAAAAAACTTTCTGTCTAATTTATCTTCTCTTTAATATAAAACTTCTGAGGCAAACAGAAGATGACCGTTCTCTGCTGTCGGCCAGTTTTGACCCTTTTGTAAGCATCAGGACCATCTTCAGTATTTAAGATGGGAAATTTTATATTGTCCCAAACAGTGAATAAGGAAATATTTTTTCCAAATCTCAGAACGAGTGGGTTATACAGATTTTGCAATACTTGCTTCTTATAGACTTATTTCTAATGGGATAGTTCACATTTTGTCAGGCCAGAAGTGGAAGTTTTAAAATTTACAAACCTTTCAAGTGCTACTTTCCATAGGGCTTTATCCACTTCATATTTTCCAAAGAGCTGAAGATCTCAGGGCTGTAATAATTACATTTGACTCCAAGTCAGTTTCATGGAAGTCTTGCCCTAAGAGAAGATGTAAACCTAGTCAGTGATTGAAGGCTGGGCTGACTCTCCAATCCTCAAATAAATGATTGCTGTAGAGCGTCTGAGTTGGGATGGGAGCCTGAGGGAACGTCAGGGCTGCTGTCACTATTTAAGGCTCTTGCTGTGAATCCTCTGCCAAGAAATGGCCAATTCATCTGTTTTAGTGGATCCTTTGGTCATTCTTGTTCTATTGCCTTTCTTTTAGCGTTGCTTAAGAAACGGTCTGGTACGATCCAGAAGATTAATGACATCATCTAATTGGTTTTGCTATCCTTAGAGATGATGGGCCAAATTAATCCCTATTAGAGCTCCATTAATCTTTATGGATTTACACCCAAGATTAATTTGTCCCCATGATACCAATCGCTTGCTGTGTGGTCTGTGGAAAATGATTTAACTTTGCATAAGGGTTTTCCATCCCAGCCAGAAAATGGGGGCAATAACTCTGAATTCAGTGGAGATAAATGCTCCAAACACTCCTAGGACTGGTTAAAATGCAAGACACTTTTAAATAAAAGGGTTATTTAATTTCTGAATGTTAGTTTTAATTTACATTTGTGTATTTGCTTCTTAGTAAAGCCTGGATAGAAATGTTTCCCTATGGGGGCATAGATGTACCTGGTATTTATACCAAGTGAAGTCTCGGTATCGTAGGGCTTGGTGGGAATTTATGTGCTGATTATCCCAGGCCTGGGGTGTCACAATTCAGGTTTAAGAGAAATCACACACAGAGGCAGAATTTGGCCTTTCTCATTTCTGCTTCATGTAGGGCATTTTCTAGAGCTGTTCCCCAGTGACGGTCTCACCGAAGGTAGCTGGAATTTTGCTTAAGTAAGGATTACAGGATTAATCCCTCTATCTCCACTCATGTTTGTTTTGGCAGTCATTTCCATCAGTGATCTTCAGAGCACCCTAGCTCAGATTCTCTCTGTTCTGCTCAGAGATATGGATCTAAATGTGCCTCTCACGGATTGAAGTAGCAATTGCATTTCCCAAGAGCCTTCTATATTTGCAAAAAAATGTTCTGTTAATGCCACCAATTAGATAAAACTGAGACTTTACACAGCCAACAGGAGAGAATCTGCTGGTAAAGATTGCAGCACTGGATTTTATCCGGGACCTACACTAGAATAGGTGAATAACAAGCAACCCATCAGTTAGATAACAAAAAGTACACTTGAGTTTTATAACTGCTTCCTTTTCAGAACCCCAGGCACTATTACTCAAACAGAAAATATATATAGGGAAATCTGTTCTCTCTTTATGCACATTAATAGGCCTATTATTCAATAGTCCATTCAATTGCCTGTATTAGCAAATATATGTATACTAAAGAAGTTAAAGGGTTGATTGCTGTAGTCTTTTCTAGTAGGAGACTATACAATAAGATTTAATGATCTTTGCAAGAAAAGAAGGTGCGGCATGTTCAGTAAAGAAACAATCATAGGATTTTCTCCTGTATTTGATATAGCACCGTTGAGTGATTTGCAAACTGCTATGTAAGTGCAAGTATTTTTCAGCTATGCATTTTGTTTTGTAGACAGTATTAGTTATTTCTTATTAATTGTAGATATATAAAACTGTTTTACCTACTTACTGGAATTCCAACAGACATGCTAAATATACACTGAAATCATCGTCAATTATTTATTTGAGTTGGCAAGGGAAAATATTTTTAAAGTTTAATGAAGCCAGCAGTGATACAGTGTTTCATGTTGCTGAGCAACAATATTGGTGGCCAGAATTTTTAAGGTAAAAGAATACAGTATAATCATGTTGATGCCTCAGGGCTCCATATTACCTCCTACAGTAAAACTCAGGGGAGCAAGATCAAAGGGTGCAAGTGGACTGCTTCAGTTTACTGAATTTCTCATGAAGAAGCAGCAGCTTGCAGGTCAGGAGGAGAAGCTTGGGGGCAGCCCCCAAACTCCACAGGCCCCAGAAGCCCATGAGGAGAGAAGCTCTCACCTTCAGGGCAGAAACGATTGAAGGATTTGAGTAAATGGAAGGGGAACCTTGAGAGGAATGTAGGAAAAAAATTAATGTTGTAGAGAGAGCACTTAATCTGGCACTTCTGAGAGTTCAAGGATAAAGGTACATTAAGTGAAGTAAAAGGCAGAGCATAAATTTGATTAAAAGAAAGGCTTTTGCACAATGCATAATTGATCTGTGAGACTAACTACATCAGAGTGCCACAGAGGCCAAAGGCATAAAGACTTTGGAGAATGACTAGCACTAATGCAGGGCATGCAATTATCATTAGCTGCATGAGATAGAATTTTTTAAACAAGGAAAACATGTATGTGTGTGTGTATATCTCTCTATAAAAATCTATCTTCATGCTTTCTGGGACTAAGTAACTAAATATCAAAACTGGGGAGAACACTCCCCCAAGCACAGTCTATTTTATAAATGCCTGTTTTATAGCAAGCTGAAGCCAGTCTGGTACTGGGCCAGCCAGAGCACAGTTTGGGTCAGCCTGGTAGTTCTTGCTCATGTGGTGTTCTGTAGTCATGGATCCCTGAGGGGTGGCTCTTGCCTTGGGCAGCTTCCTTTGTATTTGGGCCAAATCTCAGTCAGGTGGGACCAGAGTCAGTGAGATGGGAAACTTTATACAAGAGGTCCCACAAGCCTCTGTGGCTTTTCAAGCAAAAGGAGCAGCCTTCACACGTGGAAGGGCCATGGAAGTAGCATGTTGTCTTCACCGAGTCTGTCCAAACATGTCTATTACTGATAAATGCAGTTCCAGCCTCAGGGAAGTCCCATGGGGCAAAGTCCAAGGCTGGAATCAGCAGAGCAGAGTGCTGCAGTTTCCTTCAACAGCAGCTCCTGTTTCCCCCTGATAATAGAGGAGCAGAAAATACACAGCACTACAGGTCTTTATTTATTAAGCACATTCCCCAGTAAACACATTGGTGCAAAGCTTCCCCAGATTATCATCCTTGATTTTTGTGTATTTCTGAAATTTGTGCTCTGTGCTTACTGGGAATTATGTTTTTGAAAGTTCCTTTTTCTGTACTCTTAGTCATATTCCCATCATCCCTATATCTCACAATATTTTCCCATTGCCATAGAGACTGCCTGTGAGGAAGGCACAGACAACTTCCAAGTTTTTACTGAACCCAAATTGCCTACCAGACTGGACCTGTGCTTCAGTTTGCTTTACATCAGTCAGGCAGTATGAACTAAATAATGCTTTTTATATTTAAAAGGATCATAGTTCCTTTCTGACACAAAGGTGATATTGTCACCTCTCTGACCTAAAAGTCCTGCCACCAAATCATCCCAGTTGGTCTGATCCTAAATCTTTCGAGGAAGTCTGACTCTCTAAGTAGGCAGTGACTCCACACGTGAATTCTCACAGAGCAGCTGTATGAATTGAATTGCAATAGTAAAGTACGTGTTGCTCACTTGCATTTGTGTGCCTCACCCCCCCAGCCTTCTGTTGAATTCCTTAAACTTAGAAGGAGCTTGGACCAAATTCACATTTCTGAACACCTCCCTCTGTTGGACACAGATCCAAATGTCACAGCTTACTCAGATGTCACTCTATTACACCTAAGCAGAATGGCAAACCTCAGCTTCAGAAGTTTGAAGTTATAATTTTAAACTTTATGGTTTAGGTTCTGGAATATACATAAAAAATCAATTTAAATGTGTATCTCAGATAATGTAAAAGTCCAAATTCTCTCGTAGAAACTACTTCTGTTAGCACTGTGAAGGTCAAGTCCAGAAAATAGACAGTCTGTTCTTCAAGGTTAATGTCATTTTCAATGCCTGTTTAGGAGACTGTGCTGCTAAGAAATTACTTTTTTATAAGAGAAAGGGAGAACAGTTTGTACAGAATGTCTTTACATGTAGGTGTCTGTAAATGCAGTGAAAGGAGAGACATAAATGCCTTTCAGCTCATACAAGGGAATAATATAAACAGACTCAAACATTCAATTCTGTCCTCAGCAGCACTTTATGAAGACAGATATGGGCTGAAATCGCTTTAAAATATTTTTGATTGTGCCAACCACAGATGCTCAAGAACATCAAACCTAGAGAACTCTCCTTTATGGAGCTGTATATGTTTGCCCGTTGAACAGCAATTGCACATTTTAAGTGAAAGTAAATTCTGCAGTCAGTGTGGATAGCCTTTTTACTTCATCAGGTTGTCCATATGAGCATTACAGAAGTGTTTCCAAAATAAAGGAACAGAACAGAACCATGAAATCCCAGACACCCCACATATTGTTTTGGACAGTGAGGATGCTTCAGTCCTAATGCCTACTCAGGCTGTTGGCATTTCACTATTGCAACTGTGATAGTGTTTTTTTGCCAAGTTTTGACTCTGCTTTGTACCTTCTCATAAGAGGGAAAGGGGCATTAGCTCATTTTATAACAAGGACCAGTGGACTGTGATTGCTTTGTGTTGACCTGACCTGACACACACCAGCTACTGTGCGAAGAAAGGCTGATTTTCCCTCACTAGCCCCCAGGATAGTAGCACTGCACACAAAAATGCTTAGAAAAGTGTCTTGATTTTTTGGTATATCAACGTTATTTTCTGGTATGCCATTAACTAAACTCTTTTCTTCATCAGCTGCTCTTGGGGGTTGTAGAACTATATTGCCAATGACTTAAATGGGGGCAACACTTTATCTCCTCATAACAGAAAAATGGAGCAATGTCCAAATACATATTATTCCAGTTTGATAACAACAGAGAGAGGTTTTGTTAGAAAAATTGGACTATTTGAGGCGCTCCAGCCAATTACTTGTGAACCTCATGTGAGAAGAACAACTATAAAACACCCATGGGAGTAGGCCTGCAGCTACCATTTCTCAGAAAGCTTAATGGGCTGTACAATAACTCGTTGAGGTAGATCTCAGGAAATCTAGGCTGGAAACGACCTTGAGAGTTCATCAATCTGGCCTTAGGCAGGACCAGTTATATCTCACAAAACAGGACATATATTTGTCTAAAATGATTTTAGAGATGTTCCATGGATGCCCTGTAGCTTCCTGTGCTTTACTGCCCTTACATTTGGAAAGATTTTATACTCTAATGTCAAACCTGAATGAGAATATTTCTTGACATGAATTAAACTGGTCTTTATGCTCCAACTAAGGTGTTATCAATGCTGAACAGGGTGGAAGGATTTCTTCATACATTTTCAGTATTATTTATCCATCACAGTATGATGCTTGCCTTTTCCACTCTGCATAACATAGCTAACTCACTGTTTTGTGGTCTACCCTTGGCTGAGCTATTTCCTAACCATTTATTACCCACCTTCCAGCAGATAATTCCTGCCTAGATGCAGTCCCTTGTACTGGTCGTTAGGACATTTTATCTTGCTTTTACAGATAGTTCCTTCAAGCTGCCAAGATATTTTAAAAATTTTAATCTGCCCGCTGGCTAGCGTACTTGCAGAGCTCCCAAGCTGCAACCTGCCCATTTACTAAGTACATCCTCTGCTCCCTTTTTCAGTCACTAATGAAAATGTGGACTACAATGGGACTAAGGACAAAAGCATGAAGAATTGTATTTCATACACCCTCCTGGTTTGGGTCACGTTTTAGGTATAATTACCTGAATAGTCTTATACCTGTTAGAACAGGTGTAGCCGGGTCAGCAAGGCTGCACTTCCATGGTTGCTTATGAGACAGTCATGAGTGTGAAAAAAGCCCTGAGTTAGATGATACCAGTTGCCTTTCACCTCTCCACAGCACAATAGGGTCATAAAAGAACTCGACTGGTTTGACAGACTTCATTGTTACAACTAAATCTAAATGCTACTGACCTCCCCTTTATCTTCTAGGCACTTGAAAGTTTGTTTAAAAAATCCTAGATTTTGGGTCAGGAATTGAATTTACCTAGACTGGTTGATAATCTCCTAGATCCTTCTTTTTTTTTTTTTTTTTCCCCATTTTAAAGACAGCTTTCCTATTTATGATTCTGACACCCTATACATCTAGTAACTCAGAGACAGTAACTGCCTGTCCTGCGATCACTGTGCCCCTTAACAATCATAGGATGATGTTAACAAGTCTAGCTAATTAAAAAAAAATATCGGAATGCAGTGCAGCCGTGAGAGAGATCCAACTGCAGAGCTAATGGATCCTGGTACCAATCATCTATTTACTAGGTTAATTTTCAGCTGGGTCCATTCTTCCATGCAGATCCCGGCACAACCTTATAAGCTGCTGTGGCAGCGGGATGCAGGAAGGCAGCGAGGAGGTGGGACTGAGTGAAGCAGGCAGGTTTGACAACATTCTTCAACAACAGCACTGGCTTAACATGTTTATTGAAATACAGCTTTAATAAAGGCAGGTGCAAAAAAGTGATTAACCACTTGTACCAGTTCTGTGTCATCTATCGATGGCTTGCACCCCTGAGTAGTGGGCCAGCACTCTCCTGGCCTTCTTCATGTGCTTTTGTAGAATGACATATGGGACCTACAGGAATGATGAGGAGGGGTTTTTCTCAGGGAATGTAGTGATAGGATGAGGCATAACAGTTTGAAACTGAAAGAGGGTTGATGTTGATTAGATATCAGAAATAAATTCTTTACTGTGAGAGTGGTGAGATACTGGAACAGGTTACCCAGAGAGGCTGTGGATGCCACATCCCTGGAAGTGTTCAAGGTCAGGGTGGATGGGACTTAGAGCAACCTGGCCTAGTGGGAGGTGGGGTTTGAAACTAGATGATCTTTAAGGTCCCTTCCAATACAAACCGTTCTATGATTGTATGATTCTACAAGATCTTGTTACTTCACTGTCTCTGCTTGTATCTTATTTTGTGCTTTTGACTTTCTGATTTTGTTTCAGCATACCTTTGCCATTCATCTACACTTACCCCGAATAGCCGAATCCCTTTCAATATACTTTATTCTGGTCAGGTCAGAAAGGGTCTTGTGATGAAGCCAGGGACTTTATTACTACATTTTCTCTCCTTCCTCTACACGGGGATAACTTGAATTTCTGAGTGACAAGGGAAAATATGCAGGAGTGGAAAAACCCTGGATTTCAGTCTTCATATGCCTTATTTCCTAATTTCACATGGAAGGAAACGGTGAATGAATGACAGAGCAAACACTTTTCATCAGATGAATGGAAAAAGTACAAAACACTAAATCATGTCAAGACTCTTCTCTAACTGTATTGCTTGAAGACAGTGTAACTCCAAGCAGGATAGAGCTCATGGAGGACATGAGCAAGAGAGTAAAGGACATCTTTTATGGACCCCTCTAGCAGTTCCGATCTGCTCAGCAGAGCTGAGTGTAAACACGTATTTTGCTCTGCTTCTCGTCTCTAATTGCATCATTTTCCACAATTTCACATGTGTGACAGCTGAAAAGCCTGAGTCACATGTATTCTTTTCCAGCATAAAGTATTATTTACTCCTTATTCTTGGATGGTCACCAAATGACATTTAAAAGAGTGAAGTTAGCAAAATGTCCCTTTACACAGGCTTACACAGGTTTTCTTTAAAATGTCTTCCTAATATGAAATGAATGCCACAAACTTCTCTGACATGCATTACTTTCTTAACTGGTCGTATGACACTAAATCACACCAATATTGCTCAACGCTTTTTCCCCACTGAAATGATTGCTGAATAAGAAAATAGCTGCTGATGTCTTGAAATAAAAGATGTTGTGGAATGGGGAGATATTATAAATGGTTTAAATCTGAAAAACCTGGATCCACAGTTTTGATTTTGACAAAAAACTGTTTAGTTGAATGAAGTGTCTGATGAGCATTAAGTGGCTAACTAAGTTCTTTGTAATTATTTCTGAATATAGCACTATAAAGCTATATCACACTTTTTCTAACAAATAGAAATGAATGAAATCTAGACTTTAGCTGAAGCTGATAGTGCTCTGCAAGGTTACAGCAGATAAAAACTTGGGCCTTGGCCTATTCTACACATCTCTTGATCTACGGGGACTCATTCTTCTCCATGAGGAAATATTTATCTGAAGGGATAGTTTGGGGAAAAGATGCAAAATTCTTCATTGCAAGATTTCTCAGACATCTGCAGAATATACCACAAGCTGCATGTGACCAAAATATTAAATAAACAGCTACTGATATGTAAAAGAGGTGTTTGAAGAGGAAGAATGAGAGAGAAAAGGCAGCAAGCCCTAGTATGACAGAGCTGCAGGCTGATGTTTAGTGCAAGAACCTAGCTTAGACTGCATGATGGTCACGCAGTGTCCCTTGGCAACCTTCAGCCCTTCATCACCCAGTGCACGCTGCAGGGGTTTTATGTTCTTAATTCTTCTGTTCATGGCTGCATCTGCTTGTATAATTTATGGCACACAATACATATTTTTCTTTTGAGATTCATTCTATTCTTTATTCCAGCATTTACTTTGCTGGAAAGTAGTGGGACAAGGAGGGGTTATCTGGCATCAAAAAGTTGAAAAGAATTTGTCTTCTTGCCTTTTTTTTCCCCTTGAATTATGACTACTAATGACAAAATCCATTTAGTTTCCCTCCTTTCCCTTATCCATAGCTCTGGTTTTCTCCTGCTTCTTTGAAAGCTTGAGAGAGAAACATCAGGTGGTAAAATACTTAAGAATTATAGGGCTGCATCAGGAAGCATTTTTAAAATTAGGTGACTTTGTATCCGAAACAAATGCTCGATTGTTCTTCATGCTTGGATGGCTGGCAGCCAGGCAGCAGGGCCTGGGCTGTTTCTCAGGGCTTCTTTCAGAGACTGTCATTATTACCCCTATTACTTTTTTCCTCTGTCCAGGACTTTCTTGAATGCCACCACCAAAGCAAAGAATGCCACGCATGGCTTCCCCCGAGGAGGATTAGTAATCCTACACCTTACACTGGCTGGCAGAGGTGTTTTAACTACAATGAGCATTCTTTTCCCAAAAGCCAAATATTTTATTACTGTATGAACCTGATCCTGCAGTTTAAATCCCAATGCCTATTCATGTTCCTGGGCAATTCAGTGAAAGTTTTGTTGGTTCAACCACTTACTTGGTTGCATTTTATTTCTTAAGTCTTATATGTCAAAAGGAGACGAAAAGTGAAATTGATCTAAATTTCTGGATCCATTTACTATGAATCTGTAGAATGAAATTACTTTGAAAAAAAACACACATAACACAAAATTGCTTTGATCACAACATGGGCCTTGGGTGATTGAACAGAGCAGAACAAAAAAAATCTCTTCCAAGCCAAGTTCTGTTCCAAAGTAAATAAAAAAGTTTAGCTCAAAACAAACCTATAGTTAGCCAGAAAAATAAAAGCTACAGACCATGCTGGAAATAAGTGTAAAGTAATGTTGAAAACTGTAGGAAAGGATTGTTCCCTATTGTTTTTTCTCAAGCCAGCCAAAATTAGATTAGTTGATGATTTAACTGCTTTCTTCCATCCCCAGGCTGTGTCATGGGATCTTGTACTGGGAAAGCAGAAATGGGCTGAGGCAGCAAAAGCAGTGGAGGGATGAAGGTCTCAATGTAGGTGGTCTTGGGCTCTGTCAGATATCAAAGAAATCTGTGAATGTAGTGTGCTGAATTTCCTGCATACCCCTCATAGGTCTTTGTGCCTCCCATCCTCTTGCTGTTCCATCCACTCTGGAAAAAACAATGGACATCCAATGAGTTTGAACCAGTGGACTTTCCATTGTCCCCAGCAGAAATAACCCCCACTGTACAACTGGAATATTGTCTTCTTCCCTCCCCTACCTCTTTTAACAGGAGATGGATAAGCAAAACTTTAAGGTAAGTTAGTTGAGGCAGTAAATGGACATGCATGACGGCAGGAGTTAAGATTACAGGTAAATGCTGCAACTACTTTCTCTTATTTGTTTAGTCATGCAAGTTATCTTTTCCAAGAAACCTCTAACTAGAAGTGAATATAACATAAAAAATCACCAGAAGAAATGCTGTAGATTTTCCAATTACCTCTCAAGACACTTGCCATAGTTCATTTTCCATATGTGGGTAAATTTCCTGTAACATAAATTACCAATTTCAGTTCTTACTGCAAATGTAGGAAGTGACATGAATGAGATTGGCTAGCTGCTTCTAACATTAATATATTGAATGTTGTGGTGCTTCATCTTACAGATTTTTATGTGTTCTTTATTATTTACATGGCCAACAATACATTTTCCTAGTACATGTTGTTTCCTGTGAGATGCCCTTAATTGTGCTGGATCCTGAAAACAGTGAAACAGTGTCATGGGAAGGTGGGAAATTATGAATACCAGGTCTGGTAAGGCACAAATTTAAACCATCATTCTGCTGTCTGGAAAATGTAAGAAGTAGCATTAGGATATATCCCTCTGTTCACAGGCACTGTGGGTATTTGTTTGCAGAGTACACAGACTTCTCAGACGGTGTAGCTGACATCTATCTTTTGGACATACATGCTTTGAACATATTTCCTGTTTCCTGCTTCTGGGTTTTATACATTCTTGTAAATTGATACAGTCAAATACAAATTCTCAGTCCAAAAATTTGAACAGAATGACTATTTTAGTAGCATTTAGTTAAAAAAAAAGGCAATATTTATGTACACATTAAATTACCAATTTGCTGTGCTGTTATTTAAGTACCATTTTGAAAAAATATATATACCTACATTATAGTTTGCTCTATTCTTTTTCTTCTGTAATATATTTCAGAAGGCACAGGTTTATATTGTTGTGGCTTTGTATAAACTTGTTATTAAATTCTAACAGAATATTACTTTAATATATTAATAAAATAGATCTCTGGAATATTTACTGACATAGTAACTTTATAATCATAACACAGAAGCTAAAAAAAGAAAAAAAAAGTCAATACTCTCAGCCATATTCAGGAGAAGTGCCTATGCACTGCTGCCAACACAACAGCATCCCTTTTCCCCCTTGCTGAAAGCATTTCTCAATACATATACGCCTGGGCCCCCCCAAGGTGTCGGTGGGTGCAGGAAAGCTCCTTCTACTGGCAGGGAATTCCCCATGGGGAGTGACACAGGCCTGTAGGGATGACCCTTCTGTGCCCTGGCTAGTGAACTGGTGAACCTGTAAAAAACTACTGTACCTGAAACCAGAGAAGCAACTCTACTGGGAGGTAGGATTCTTTCCCTTGAAAACATAGATCTTAAAGAGCTACACTACTGGAAAATTTCAGCCTCCACCTAGAGGTAAAGCCACCAAAAATAGGGCTGCAGAGCTGAGCTAGAATCAAAAACTTTTAAGGACTAATTTTGAAGAGCAGATAGAGCATTTCCTCATGTGATACCACCCATCATTGCACCTCTTTGCATCAATCTCTCCGAGTAATAATATCTCAGAAATGCTGTTCCCATCAGCAGAGATTGCACAGAAGGTGGAAAAGGAGTTGCATTCCCATGTATCTGTGGTGTATTTTGCTTCTCATCAGTTTCGTACCATAATGTTACACCTGTGAATGTAACAAGTCTGCAGCTGGCCATTACATACAGTGAAGTGCATTGAACCCAAGTTGTTAGGGGATTTTAGAAAAATACGGTTATTTCTACTGCAGGCATTATGCTTGAAAGCATTTCATAATAAACCATACAAGTAATACCTTCAGTGTTTGCAGTCAGGGCAGTCTAATGGTTAGTGCATTCAACTGGTAGTTATTCTGGTTTGATTCTGTCACTGACTTCCTGGTGTGACTTTGGCCGTGTCAGTTTTCCTTCTTATTTTCCAAGTAAGTGAAGGCAACATTTAGTTCAAAAAGGTGGTGCAAGTCTGAAGTCTCCACTGTTTGCTGAGCAGCCTCCCATTTTTGAATGGGAAGAGTCACTGATGTACAAAGCATTATTCTTTTCATCTTCAAAGCCTTTCCTTTTTATTTGCAAATTAATCAATCTGCAAAGCAGTATTTTTTTTTTCCCTGGGTTGTATGATTAAGAATATTCCTATTAATTATAGGCAAATTTCCACAATTTCAATATATGTCATTCAAAACAACATGATGTATACAGACATATTGCAACATATTTTCATTTGGATTGTAAAACATGCATACCTTTGATGGTTTCATCCCACATTTGTTATATTGTATTTTTAATGTGCTCAGACTGTGCTGGCATAATGGTGATCCTCCCCTTATACCCCATCTTTCTCACATGCGTGAAGCATGCTTTGTAGTGACATTCATGTAGACCCCTGCTGTGGCTGAAACGCTGGAGTCCTGCTATTTAGAATGAAAGATTATTCCAGCAGCTGAAGTGTTTTCACAAAGGAGACTGGGCAGTGAGGCACTTCTTCCTTTCCTGAACCACAGTAGGAGAGGAAATCCTTATTTGAGCCTATGATAGGACCCTGACAGAGAACCCCACTCTAATACCTGGAGATAGTCTAGTGGTGAGGAAAAGCCACTTCTGAAGAATGAAGACAATTTATATACCACATGAAATTCTCTTTAAAAAAAGGGAAGGAAAAAAAAAATCTTTGCTGCTGCTCGTTGAAGAGAAAGGTCAAACCAAAAATAAGAACCAAACCAAAATCTTTCTAAATCAGGATTTCAGCAGATTTTAGGCAGCAGCTACATCCAAACTTCACCCCAGAACCCACTCTGCTAGGTGCTGATCCCATCCTGCAAATGCCTAAAACCCCAGGTGGTGGCTCTTCCTCCCCAGGGCTCCCAGGATGAGTACCCTTCTGCTTCTGCTGCTGCTGGGCATCGCTGCTGCCTAGTGCTGGCCCCTGGCTCCTGTCAAAGCACTGCATCCTCCAGCTCTGAGGAAAAGCACTACGTTGTGAAATGAGGTCTGCGCTCTGACACCAGCTTTCAGACCACCTAACTTGCAGTGCTGATGATGAATAGCTGGAAGAGTTGTCTATTTCTTCTGTTATAAATGCATGACAGATGATTCAGGGAGAAACACACGTGTGGTACCTTGTGTTTTAGACTGTAGTCTGGGTCCACGCACCAAGTGTTGCAGTGCTTCAGTTTTTTAATGGATAAAACCTCTGACTCACAGAAGAAAAGCAAAACTTGAACACACAATTTAAAACCTCCCAGGCTGGAGCAGAGACTGACTGCTACATTAAATAAGATTGTAAACGGTCAGATGGACTCTTGCGTCTTAAATGGAAACACAGTGAGCTACAGAACTGAGCTCAGCTCCCTTTGATCACACTGCAGTAAATGTGACCTATCAAATGATAGCTGAAGAGCTTGAGGGGCTCTTCAAAAGTTAGTCACGGTGAAATAGATGCTATAATTATATCCACTGATAAATTTTAGCAAAACCACCACATTTGCTGATGGTGCTAGATGCTTTGCCCTAACAAACTGTCTTCAGTGTGTGCAGTGGCTGCCCAAGCTTTCCTGATCTGTTCAGCAGACACACATTGCACTGACCTAAAAGAACCTTCCAGCCTCTGTGGTGAACCAAGCCTTCACCACCTGGAAGCTGCAAAGAATGGCTCTCTACACCTGATGCATTAGCAGCTCTGCACAGCAGGCTTTTCCAACAGTATCCCAGTCCCAGCGTCACTGCCTTACCAGGTGCCACCATCTCTTTCCCCCACAAGCCCGCTGAAAGCAATGGCCTTCAGCACAGACAGGTTTCAGGTACAAAGGGCAGACTGTCCAAGCTATCACCAGATAGTAAGAACAGCCTGACACTGTCAAATGACAGAGCCACAAGAACAACTCGGAAGGGAAAGTCCCTCTTCAAAAGTCCTCTAGCAGACAGGTGAAACACGTTTATATTCAGCTTTTTCTCTCAACATAATTGCTAAATGTCAACAGCACAGGCATTAGATATCTATAATCAGCATCTGCTGGTTTAGTGAACTTTAAGAGGATACTCTAACTCAGATTTCTTTGTTTCATATTGACATGGTGACTGAGGGGTAACTGGGACAGCTCACTCTTGAGGGATCGTTAGCTATAACATCATACTTTAGTACTAGACAGTTCTATACTGTTGAAAATTATGAACAGTACATCTGATATGAACTTGCTACAGGGTGGGTTTTTTTGTATTTATAAGTAATGCAAAAGAAATAAAAATTTAAAAAGAACATGAATACATAAAACATCAAAATTATTTGACTATAGCCTATTAACAGAGTGGAAGCAAGGCTTCTTTGTCTGAAAACTGGAGTATTAACTCCTGAAAATTCAGCTAGGGACGGTAAAAGTTCTCAGTAAAAAGTCATCTGTATTACACTTCTCAATGCAAATGAAACTTAATTTATTAGTATACAGATTTCTGACACTGCCAGTAAGCGTCTGCAAAGATACAGCAGCAAGTCCCCAGACACATCAGTCCCACTGTATTGCTCAGGATGCCACATTCCCTTCTACATGATTTACCATTTTCCAATGCACTAGCTTTAATCTATACAAATTATTAAAGCTACAGTTTACTGAAAAACGGACAATAAAAAAAAGTGTTTTCATTGTTACACCGTAACAGCAACATTCCCAGAGACACATTAGTGCATCCTTCTGATCCATTGTCCCATTGTTCAACAGCCAGACAGAATTTCTTCCTCATTTTGTTCCTTGTGATGCAGTTTAGCGTAATAAGATTGTAACAGGTCTTGAAATCATTGCAATTAAATTATGAAACTCTTTTCTGTTTCTAACCCTTGCCCTCAGAATATAATGGCATCATAACAGTGCCTAGAGCCTGGAGCTGAGATCATTTTCTGTCACATCACTGAGCTCATTTGCAGCTCGGTGAGCTGATAGGCTTCCCTGACACCTTCACAGCTGATTTGGGTGGATAATGTGTTGTAAGGCTTTAGATGTTGGATCTTCCTTTAACGATGCCCCGTTCAGATCAGGTTTAGAAATGAGTTTCTAAGCGACTTTTAATTTCCGCTCTCCAAAATGGAGCTGCATTGCCCCTTTTTTGTCCTTTCTTCTGCTTTGGATGTTCTAAAAGTTATTGGGCATTTACTGCTATTATTTTTGTAGCACTCTGACTGATACAGCCTTGACTTCAGACATAGTACTTCTAGAAAGCATAGATTTCATGGATTTCTTTGCAAAACCTGCAGATCTGGAGGAGGTATAGGCTGAGTTAACATTGACATCTTACGGTGAGCACAAAACTTGTGCCAAAACTGTCTCTAACTAGGTGGAAAATTAGCTTATTAAAACACTTCTCAACCTCAAGAAGAATAATCTAATCGTGACATTAATGTTTGAAAGTGAAGGAAAATCTTAATTAAAATGTGGATTAAAAAAATGGGCTTATTTTTTCTATTATTGTAACTTGACTGCCAAAAACCCCACACGTGTGTTTGCGTGTATAATTTTTTTAGAACAATATGACACCTTAGAAAGGTTTGATGGCTTATGAATGTATAGGTCATAAGAAAAAAATAAGGGTACTGTGTTAAAGATGAGAAAGAATCATGGCTCATTTAAAACATTAAAAAAAATAGTTTTTCTTTAGTATATTTGAAGTAATTTTCTCTTCCATGCTTTTTTCTCTTTTTTAAATACAATCAAACTACTACAAATTGCTGCTATTTTATAGCCCACAGCTATGAAATGCGGTTGTTTTTGTCAGATACACGTTAAGCCCAATCAGGTGGGATCAGTACTTGTGCTGCAGATGACCAGCCCTGCCAATACTGGCACTGGCAATCCAGCAGGGAGCACTTTTCACTCTGCTTTAGTAGGCAACTGATATCCCTGCCTAATTTTATAGCATATTTTTGTTTTAGCACTACCATGGTTTAGCGGTTGGTGAAAAGACCCATGCCTGTAAATGGATCCACATAATGGAACCGCCCTGCAGAAGCTCCTGGAAGTGCTGAGACCTGAAGACATTCTTTGTTAAGTGCTTTGGCATTTTTCAAGACGAAAGGTGCTATGGACATGCAATGCACTATTTTTCTTGTGTCCCTTGAGGAGCTTGAAATAAAAATGCTTTTCAGTCTCTAGACACTTCAACACTCCTAGCAGGGAAATTGAAGCCGCTAAGGTATAAAATAATTCTACAACAGTACTAGCCACCAGTTTTGTACCACCGGCCTCTTTTCTTCATCAGTGGACATTATAAACATACCTAGAGAAAAATATTAAAAACTGTTGAAATTATTTTATTTCCAATATTGGAAAAGCATATAGTATTATTCAAACTGAATGGTTAACACTATAAACTGACCGAACAAATTACAGTATGGATCTTTATGTATCTCGTTGTTGTGGTTGTTTTTGTAAACCAGTACCAATTACAGCATTATCCTGACAAGCATATCCTGTAGCCAGCTGAATCGCCACCGAAATCAGCGCAGGACAGAAGGTGCAATTACACGCAGTCTGTTGCTTCAGCGGAAGCGACCAGAGGAGCTCCAGCGAGCGCAGCAGCGGTGAGCAGAGCGCTGGTGCAGCGCGGCGGGGCCGCCCTGCCCG
>VWZY01002908.1:63066-104595 GCA_013399075.1 Chloroceryle aenea
GGGCCGGGGCAGGTGTCCTTCCACCCGCGCTCCGCTCCCTACCCGGCCAGCCCCCTCGGCGGCACTTGGCACCGGCGCAGGACAGGTTCCAGGTGTCAGATGCCTGTGTGGAGCGAAGGCAGTTGGGCAGCAGTTACTGATTTTTCTCCCTGTTATTTCTTAAGGTAGGGGCTATCGGGGTGGTGGTGTCGCCTCTGTGGCAGCGTGACAGGGGAGCTGCTGGGCTGCAATGACAGGTAGTGGAAAAAGAAGCAGGAGGTGAGGCCAGTATCCTCAGAGGAGGTAGCTGGAGATTGGCCTGCCTAGTATTTGGAATGATTCACCTAGCTATTGCTAAGTGTTATTTGGGGAAAATAAATACAGTATCCTAAATGTTACAAAGGGTTTTCCGTGGTAGATTTTAAGCTTAAAGTACCTTATTTTGATTCTAGTTTCTGCTTTCTAGCAGAAAAATCATGAGCATTCATAATCTCGTATTTCATTGAAAATTGATTTGTGGATCTCCTGCTCCTCCAGATAGTAGAAGTTTTCTACTGCTATCTGAACACCTGGAGTCAGGTCTCTGTTAAATTGGTTCATGACAGCAACGGCATCAAATGTAGTTGCCTCTTCTCTTGGAAGAAATGAAGATGATAAATTTTACTTGATTTTCATTGTGGTGTGGTGCAAGCAAGGGACAGATTAGCAGAAAAATCTGCTATGTGTGGACCCTGAGGTTGTGGGAAGAGAGCAGTTTCTCAGGGCATGGCGAGTGGTGTGCGTGGGCTATGCATTGTCTGGCGACACGGTGTTCTCAGGGGTCTTCTAGAGAGAAAACTGTGATTGTATGTGGGGGGTTACATGCAAATAGCAGATGCCTGTTTTGCCTAACTTAATATTTTATTGTAATTATTTTGAAACAGAAAACATCCAGCAATGTATCTCAAAGTTTGCAGTGTAACCCATTGATAAGTGAGCCATCTTCCTCCACAATCCCTGGGCTTTGCTGTTGGAGCGTTCATGGGTAGTAGCATCTGGGGTGGGAGCAGTAGGCATAGCAGCACTTTCTGAATAGTTTGAATAAACAGAGTAGCTGATTTTTGAGAACTGTCACTCATGTTGATTTTGTAACTCTGAGCACCTATTATACATGATGGAAATAAGCTGTATGTATTTATTCTGTACATAGGTTTTTAAATCTTAGTTAATCCTCAAGTATTATGTTCTAGAATGTCTTGCTGACAAGATCACTTGCCTAGCTTCACCGTGTTTCAGATAGTGAGCTCAAGAGCTGTTGTAAACTCATATTATTCTGTGTTTATAAAAGAATGTAGCTGAATTTGGAAGCCTTTCATTTTATCAGTTAGCCTTCAGTGAGACTATATTAGATGAGGAAGAAAAGAGAATCAGGCCTTTGAGTACTGCCTTGAGGTGATCGGCTATTTTGTACAGATGCACATGACCCATGAGGAGGAAAATAAAGATAGAGGATGCCAGTGAGGTTTTGAGGCTGAAAGAGGAAAAGAAAATTGTTTTACAGGGAAGTGGAAAGCTCTTGCAAGTATATATTAAGTGGTATGAAAGATGATGTGAAGTTGGGAGTGAGGTAGGCATAAAGATGAATCAAACAGAGCAAGCAAGCAGTGGATGTGTGAAAGAAAATGTGATTATGTTATAAAGTGAAATACAGAAATGGCTGGTAAGCCCTCAAATGATCATCATGCTGTAAGGCTTTCTGTTCTGAACATAGAAGACAGGATTCATTTTAGTTTTACAGTATAGACATGATGGAATTTTCTGATGGTCTTGAACTGAAGAAATGATAGAGACTGCCTGTATGTATTGTGTTCAGAAAGGTCAGGATACAGAGCTTGTGACACTGTAAAAATAGCACCAGATCACCTGTAGGGTAGCAACTGAGCTCTGTCCTGGGCCCAAGGATGGCTGCAGCTTCTCCCACTTTCTAGTTCCTTCTCCCTGTTTGGGGCAGGTGGCAGCTGCAGAGGTGATGAGGGAGGAAGGGGGCAGTGGTGAACAGGAGGTCGTGATTGTGATGAGGGAGCAGGATCTTGGCTATTGGAGGACCTGCTCAGGGAGGAAAGGAGTAATATGAGGGTAAACTTGCCCCAAGCCTCCCTTTCTCTCTAGAAAGGGCTCTGTGTTCAGGAGAAGAATTTATCTCTCTCGTTTTTTTTCCCTCTTCTCCCTTCTTTACTTGTATGCAGATCCACTCTGCGTGACTCTTTAGCAACGTGTTTTTGTGTCTTGCAATGAGTAAAGAATATGGTAAATGGAGAAGGAAGGGAGAGAAGAAAGAAGTGAGGAAAATATGGTCGTTTTCAGCTGCATGTCTAAAATCTAGGGCAAATATTTAGCACAGCAAGTTCAAAGACACCTACTTTATTCAACTCTGTTTTGCAGAACAGTAAGGGTAGGGTTGGCATATGAGAAATGTGTTAATGAATGTAAGTGTCAATCTGAGAAAACATCAAAAGAAATACAAACTCACAACGTGATTTTAGGCGAGTTATTTCATTCTTTTCACCTCAGCTTCCTTAGTTGTAAAATCAGAGCAAAGTACATGCCTACTTTAGAGGAGTTTATCACATTCATTTGAAATCTCCCTCTTGATACTCAGAGGCCAGTCTCTTCAGGCGCTCAACATTATTTACTGGTTGTTGGCCTATTCTGTTTCTTTGTTTATTTTAAGAAAGACACTGAAATAACTCCTCTCAAGGACTGTCTAAGGACTGTTCTCAACTTACATCTCACTTTCTAGGTAATGAAGAGCACTGTTGGTTTATTTTGCATGTTGAAAAGTAAAGCTTGGATAATATTAACTGTTCCTTGTTATAGATACCTTCCTTGGTATTGATGTAACTTTTATGTAGTCCTTGGGTAGAAAGCCATTATGTTTATCTGCAGTCCATCAGACTGTTAGTAATGTGTTATTTAAGCTGAAGGTAAAAGTGGTAGAATGCTGATAAGGCAAGATAGTGTCAAGGCTTTTAGCATCTGCTTAAAAACTGATGGAGAGAACGGTGCTGAATGTGAAATTACAGAACAAGGCACATACTGGAATTAAAGACAGTGCTTGTCTCACCTTTAGCTGCTCTATGGAGCGGTGAGAGTGATCAGTAGTGATTCTAGGCAGGTTGGGGAGGCACATGGGATGTGGGCAGAGGTTTGTGGGTCCTCTGATCACAATTCCCTATCTTTTTATAGCCATAAACACCACGCTTGTGGCTATGGACATGATTATTAGGCATGCAGAATGTACAGGGGGAAATCTGTGATTCCTGTGCTCCGCAAAAAGCCTGTGTGGTGAGAATTTATCCTTGATTCATTTACAACTTGTAGCATCTTTTTAATATCCTTCACTTGGCTAGTGGGAAAATCATAGTTGTCAAATGACCATTTCTGCAGCCATGGATGTGTTGTTTGACAGAAGCTTTAAATTTAGAGGATCTGAGTAAAGCAGTAAAAATGTGTAAAATGTATTATTTCTTAATGAGATTGGAATCCCTTGCCAAAGAAATCATAGTATTAATTACTGTTCCATTTAACTGATTACCTGAATTGTAATTGCTAGTAGAAAAAAAACAGAGTTTGAGAAAATTTTAAATTTATATCAACTGTATTAACATTTATATATAAAAAAGGCATAATAATAATACTAAAATCTTAAAAAGTAACAATTCCTTTTTGCTTCCTCCCTCCAAAATCACTTAATCATATCATTAAGATTTTTGACAGGTAATAGTTTTGATAGCTGTTAGTCACTATTTCCTTTAAGTCGTGAAAGGTTAATTGTGTCAATCAGTCCATATACTAGTTTGGGTCAATTTATTTCCAGATAGCAGAATCATCTGCTTCTGTAATTATCCACCATTCCTGAAAATAAATTGAATGTATGTACCTCTTCTGTCTGACTTGTGTATCTACAACTGGAGCGATGCCCTGTTGGTGGGGAAGTCAGCACCACAAACAGGAAACTTTTATGGACAGTATTATTCTGGAGGCCAGCTCTTCTTTCCCATTTGACTCACACTTCCTTTCCCTAACCTTCTGAAGTACATCCAGTTACCCTCTTCCTAGAGCTGGACCAAAATCACACAATATAGCCTGGATAAGGGAAGGAGCAATGGTAAATTGAGCTTTCAGGTCACTAGTTCAAATCTATTAAGGGTTGCAGGAGACTGTAATTTGTTTTACTATGATCATTTCCTAGGAATAATGCAAAGCGAAATTGGATTTAATTAGATTCTCACTGGGCAGATTCACACAGTGTGAGTATGAAAAGATGTTGCAAGCATGTTCCAAAAGATGTTGCAAACATGTTAATAGCATTACTCATGTTTGTTGTTTTTCTCAAAAGCCTGTAACAACAGAGGCAGACAAACCAGGCTTCCTCATGTTTCATCTCTAGCCCTGCTATCCCCCAGACAGCAGCATGTGTTGAACTCGGGAGTGGAGGAGATACCCCACATAAAACTTCTGTCTCTTTTTAAAAGCTCATTTTGTCCATCAACTTTCTTCTCCTCTCTCCTGGTACAAAGGGGAGGGGTGGCATACAGAAACACATTTACTTTTTTTTTTTTTTTAATGTGCATTAATTGAATGCAGAATAAATTGGTACACTGTGAAATAAAAATAACTTAATGCAATGGACACTTTCACAATATATATTGTTAGCCTATTAAAGCTCAAACTACTGTTTTTAATAAGACACTATATAAGTAAAATGAATTTGTTGCCCTTGTAATTAGCTATTTATTTCCAAATCATGAATTATTAAAACTCATATTAATCATGGATAGTGTTAATCGTAGCTAATGAAAATTATTTATTTATTTAAACTAAGCTTTTAAAACCAAATGAAAATGTAGAGCAGTTATGAGAGACTCCTTCAGTGACAGTCAAACCTCAATAGAGAATCTGACAGTGTTAGCAGTATGGAGAGAAACTACAACTATCAAGTATTTTATCATGAATAAAACAACATATAGAATTGCAAATTAAAGCATTGGGCTCTCAGCAGAAAAACATGCTTTGTCTGATGTGCAAGGAGGGTTTTCTTTTAAATTTAATAGTACTTTACAGAGCTGATAAAATACATGGTTTAAGTTCTAATTAAAAATAGGAAAACTCAGATTCTTCTCCTGAAGCTTAAATTGCATGCGAGCAATCCAAATAAGGATTGAAATTATATTGGAAGTACGTTACTAAAAAGTGAATATGTGAGGAGGCAGTGAGTGAGTACACCAGTCAAAGACATACATTTTAATAGGTTTTATCCTGACTTCCCTCCTGTTTCTCCTTTCCATAGAAATTTAAGATGAAGCTTTTAAAGTTGATGCTGCGGTTCTTTTGTCAAGAGAAATTTTGCAAAGCAGTAATGAAGAACCTGTCTTTTGATCATTAAAATCTTGAGGAAGATGCAAGAGAACAAGTATGAAGGTTGCACGAAACTGTAATGACTACATTTTTTGGTGGGGTGCGTGCTGTTTGCCAATGACACTAATTGGGCAACCATAAGGAATTGTGAAAGCTTAGAGGGAGTGCAGAAGGAACTATGGATGATGCTCTTCCTCCATGAAAAACAATTTAAAATGTTCATCCATTACAGAGTTAAAACGTGGAAGTAGCTCCCTGAGGTTTTTTTAGGGAGATGGGGTGGAGATAATGATATGTTAACATGATTTCACTAAATTAATTCTTTGGAAAGTAATTAAGTGAGATTGTCCACACTCCATTACTTCTAAAGAGTAAAATATGACATGGTCCATCATTTTCTTGTCTTGCTTTGGAATGACTGACTACTGAATAAATATAATCATTTGAAAACTCGTATTGGAGGTCTGTAACAGTGTTTTTAGATATTGTGAAATGCAGTAACTGATTGCCTTTTTGGATTTAAAAATCTGAAATAAACACCTCATTGTGTAAAAGCAGTTTGCATTTCTTCATAGCATAGGCCCTGTCTTTGAATGGAAACTTCTGTAAGTTTCCTGCAAACAAGAAAGAAGGTTCCTGATGCACAGAATAGATGAGCACATTTCGATATGTAAACAGAAAAGAGAGAAAGAGGCATTGTTTCAACCTAGTAAAGGCAAATATTTTTAAAGGGCGACTTTGTAAAGTACCTTGTATTTCATGAAAATGAGGTGTTTCTTTTTCTTACAACTGCAGTGAAAACCACAACAAACAGAAACCGCTTTTGAGATTTCCCACTGCAGGTCCTGTACAGCCCAGTGGGGATGACTGAACAGTGGTTCTAGAATCTCCCTGAGGCTGTGGTTGGTTTTTGTATTCTGAAGTCAGCAGCCTTAGAAGCAGATTTTTATTTTTATTTTTTATTTTTCCCCTTGTGCAGAAAAAAAAAAAGTAATCCTGAAACCTGAGAAAAATGCTGACAATAATTTTCATATTTATTTCATATTTACTAAAACCAGTTACCACTCTTTTGCTTCCTTTCCCCTTCCTTGTCCAGCATTTCACAAACTGTTTTACACAGACCTGTTGCTTCCTAGAAAGCACCCTTCCATCTCCCACGTGGAGATGCTGCTTAAAGTGACCTGCAGAGTCCAGCAGGTGGATTCTCCTCCTGACCCTAAAGTAAGCACCTTGGGCTTCATGTGTTACCTGACACGGTCCTACCACTCAGTGTCCTATGAATTGCATGCTGGCAGAGGATGGCTTCTTGGAGGTGAGTGAGGTCTGTGGCTAGGTGGGTGGTCTGGTGAGGCTGGCTGGGCCACAGGGGGCAATAGGGTCATTATCTAAACTGATAAAAACCTAACAGGCATTTGCATATCCTGAGACTCAGCCCAGCCTTTATTTGAACCAGAGTCTGCACTCCTGCCTTTTTGATTTACATCTTCCAAATATAGGCTAAAATAATAGGGCAGTGACAGCCAGGACTACGCTCGAGTGATCTGAAAAATTAGGCCATCTTTTTTAGGTTCCTAACTGTGAACCTAAAAACTGAATTTTGATTTGAATTTTAAAATCTAATTTGAGTTCATGCCCATGGATTATACAAGGCATAGACATAAAGCATATTTAAAATAGCTCATTGTAACACAGTAAACACTGATGTGATTTGGGGTAAGAGATGAAATCCTGATCTGTGCAGCCGATAGGACTTCAGCAGGACTACAATTTCAAATGCTGAAAATGCCCATGGCAAACTCCAGCTGAGTCTGAGAAAATGTGGATTCTTGGGAATTTTGGCTCTCGCAGTGAAAAGATACACACCACTGTAATTTAGCTAAGTGTATAATGCCACGCACAGAGAGGGGTGTGAGAGTAGTTTTTTTTCTCCCTTTTATGCTGGACAGTGTGTGCGAGAAAGATCCTTGTGGCTGTACTTCCGATTGGAACCAAGTGATTTCCCCTGTGTTCAGATGTTTTAATGAACTCATTAGGGATCCTCTGGCACAAAAGATTTTGCACATAATTTTTTTAAGTTAAGCATTTATATGTTTTGCAAGGCTTGTGGCCTTTTTCTACTGAGAAGTGAAACGAGATCCATTTCTAAAATGTGGGGTTTTGCTGTGGTCTGGCAGATGTGTAGGCTGGGGTCAGTTACTGGTGGCATACAGAAACACTTTTTCGTGAACAGAATACTGCTGAAGGGCAGGATACTCAAAAAGAGGTGATGTAGATGAAAGAGGGATGAGTGGTGATGATCACTGAGTGAACACCTTCTGTATCCAAACTAAAATATGTAGAGGGACCATTTTGAAAAAGTCACCACAGGACTCTTGCAATCATTGAATCATTTAAATTGGAAAAGACCTTTAAAATCATTGAGTCCAACCATCAACTTAACACTGCCAAGTCCGCCACTCAGCACCCCATCTACACAACTTTGAAATCCTCCAGGGCTGGTGACTGTCACTTTCCTGGGTGGTCTGTTCCAGTGCTTGATGACCCTTTCAGTGATGACATTTTTTCTGAAGCCCAATCTAAACCTCCCCTGATGCAATTTGAGGCTATTTCCTCTTGTCCTATCACTTGTAACTCAGGGGAAGAGACTCACCCTCACATCACTACAACCTCTTTTCAGTCATAGAAAGTGAGGGGGTCTTCCCTGAGCCTCCTTTTCTCCAAGCTAAACAACTCCAGGTCCCTCAGCTGCTCCTTATAAGATTTTTTCTCTCTTGTTCTCTCTGCACTTCTTTAGGTCCAAAGATTTATTCACAGTTGCTTATCAAAGAGCTCCTTGTGGACACTGCTCATGTTCAGAACTGGGAATCAAAAACTCCTGACTTCTTTTGAGCAAAGTGTAATGGATCGAACAGAACTAAAATCAGGGCTTTAAGTTTACAACAGTCCTGCTTTACTGAAAGATCTAAGCCTAGTCATTTTAAAGGTGGGGGGGGTATATGGGTGTAGTGGTTTACCTGGCCTTTATTTTTTAATAGCTCACTGCTTCCACCTCTGTGTTTAAAGCTGAATAAGCAGGATACAAATAATAAGGTTTTTGGTAATGAGATTTCCCCCCCTGCCCCCCCAGTATGATTGATTACTGTATTTACAGGTTTTGCTTAGATTGTTTTTGCTACATTTGACAGTCTGTTTTCTTAAAGACTTAGAATAAGTATGTTTGCATAAGCCTGAAAATAATGGGACTATCACACCAATAGTCTTTCAGAACAAATTTATAGTTGAATTAAATCATCAGTTATCTGAACAGTATTTCAGGACATCTTTTAAGAGCTCAGCGCTGTATTTTGGCTTTTTGAAACGGTTAAGAAACTGAGTCATGGGATTAAACATTCAGCTATGGAATTGAAAAATGTTTGCTGTTGTGCTAAGTGAATGCTTTATAATAAAAATTCATGGAAGCTGGAAAATATGTTTGTTGGTATAGTCTCCCAGGAGCAATATATCTGCATCTACTCTTTTAAATGTAGTTCACAGTTGTAAGGCATTAAGGTGAAACTTTATGGCAGTGAACAAAGTAATGTCGTTTATTCCAGCATTGTCTCATGGGTAAGTTATTTGAGAGATTCCATTCTGTAGCTGTCATTCTTATGTAGGATGCTGTTGCTGGGACCCTAACCTGGGGTATGAAGACATACCCCTGGTGACTGATGTGCTTATTTCTAAATTTAATTTAAACAGGGGGAGGCAATACCAGGGCAACCTATCTCTTTTTATTTATTTATTTATATTTCGTCCCCAGGGCAAAGCTGAATTGAAAGAACGCTTTCTCCTTTTATCTGCTGCTTTTCATAAAATTTACCTTATTTCTGATGCATATTGATGTAGTAAAATCATTCTATCTGCTAACTTTGGAGATGAGTCACACTAGGAGATAATGTTTCCTTTTTTTTTTCCCAATTAAATGAAAGAATACAGTGTAACATTGATGGGGGAACTGAATAAGTGTTGATAAAGATGATAGGCTTGGTCCTTTGGATGTTATACAATAAGAGGGTGTGTATAGGGTTTCTTATGAGTAAGGGTTAACAAACTGGAGAGCTGTGGGAACTGGAAGATAGTACTATAAAATTCAAGACCCTGAGGTTAAGTAGATTCTGGTCTTGGGGGCAAACCTGATGGCCTCCCGGCCCCCAGCCACCCATTCCCATTTTCAAGCTACAACAGCTCAGGAAGATAAGCTCACATACACCTGAGGCTGCCCAGGAGGAAGGTCCCCTCCCCTCTCTTCCTCTCTGTGGTTTTACCCACTCAACACTTCACAGACTAATTTGTCAGAGTTAATTTAACATGCTAACCTGACAGAAACATCTACACAGTGTTTGTGGTACTTTGGTTTTGCTGGGTTAGTTTTCTGCCGGATTGGAGAATGAAATCACCTTCCAGAGGCAGCAGAAGATAAATTATAGGAGTAGTGGGTGCTGCAGGCAGACTGAGGGCTTCTAGGTTAGCTGCTGTGTCTTGTGGAACTGGACCCTTGCTTTTGTCACTGCAGCTGCTTGTAGCACCGTGTGTTGCATGGCATAAATAGAGTAATCTAAGCTAGAACTGCTGCCCATCTGTTTTGTATGGTAGCAGGTAGAACAGATCCCTCCTTTCTGTATTGTGCCTGGCATAGTGCAGGTAGGCAAAGTTAAAACAACATGGAAGGCAATACAGGAGAGTGGCAGGCAGCTGCTAGGAGACTGTAATAGAGAGGAAAACACTTCTTGACTGCTGCAGATATGGTTTATAATTGAATTAAAAGTTCATAGAGGTGGAAAATGACATATGCATCACAAATTTCATTTTCAGTCCTGTTACCCATTCAAAGCAGAGTGGACTAACATGAGTTTTACCATTGAGATTCCTGCATTTCTTCTGTAAATGTTTAGCTTTTGTGTCACTTTCATGTGAGTCTCTGTGTGGTTTTATTTATTTATTTTTCTTATTTTCTTTTCCTTCCTGGAAACTATGAATCTCAGTATTTTTTGGTAATTTTTCATATGTTATTTGCAGATTATAACATCACCTTTGATTCAATAAAATATCATAGCCCCAGGAACACAGGTGTACTCACCATATTTTTAGACACAGAAATTTTAATTTCTAATTGCATGTGGTCTACTTTTTTTCTTGCACTTTAAAACTTTGTAACTGTGTATTTCTTAGAATTTTCTTTTGTACTTTTGAGAGAGAAGTAAAATTTCTGCTCCATTCTCAGAATCAAGTCTGGCTGACTGTCTCCTGTTTGTTTACTCTTCTTCACTTCCAAGAAGTTTAAGTAAGCCTAAAGCAACTCCAGTGATTCCTGCAAGACTCTGTAGGATTTTGTGAAGCCCAGAAACCATTTGGTTGATGCTGGGTTATTAACCCTGGTAGTTGGGACTCAGAAGGTTATGAGAGATTTGTGGGCATATTATTCCAGGAGGGTGTAACTTCAGGGTTTTTCCTTCTTTCTAGCTTTTATTTTTGAGTTTTTAATTTCAAAATAAAAAAAATGTTTAGCCCCAGGGAGCCCTCTAAATTTAAGCTTTTTAATGCCTCCTGAATTTGGCAGTTGCTTCTCTTGGTTTCAGTCTCCAGGCACGTGCTATGTAAAGCTTTGAAGTAGCTGCTGCCTGGCTGAAGCCTCTCTGGGGGAAAGGAGAAAGATAATAAAGTTCATGCTTTTGACATTTTCTCTCTTTCCAGCCTGTAGATACTTTTAACAAAAGAATAAATGAAACAGCTGAGTTTTAGCAAAGACCCTAAAGTTACAGCATTGCAAAGACTGTGTATCTTTTTGTGGCTTGTTTTTGGAACAATCACTAAAATCAGTGGTGAAGAAAACCACATATATATTTGTCAGAATCTTAATATCTAGCATTAGGTTCTGGTTAGTCTAAGAAGTGAAACATGAGATCCAAGGGGGAGATGCTTTGTTACAGACCAGTTTTCTTAGATGGTGCCCCATCAACCACTAACAAGTTCCAGAAAAGGTGAAGAAGGATATTTGGGAAAACAGCACAAGCTTTTGGATCTTTGTAATTCTGATTCTATGTAGTGTCTACTAGTTCCACACTTGGCTCAGTGAGGAAACATTTGCAAAGCCCATGGCAATCTGTAGCCCAACAGCAAGCATGGGAAACACCTCTCTGCCTTCACCTTTCCTAGCAAGGCTCTTCAGATGCTATCTCAGCACTGCTCATGTACTTCCCCCAAGAATAAAATATGTATAGGCCACCTTCTCCTGGATATTCCTAACTTAATCCAGTCTGGCTCCCTTAAAAAGATTTGTCTCAAGGGAGTAGCATAGAAGTAGGACAGATTCATCAGGGAACTAAAAAAAACCTGTTTCAAATATTTTGACTGTGATGGGGTGCAGGTCTTTCTGGGTGTTCCCAGCTGTGACTTCCTGCACCAGACAGGTTAGTATTAACTCGCATTACTAGAGTGAGCATTGGCTAAAATATATGAAGTGATTTAAAAACGGTTACACACCCGTTGCTAGTTTACCAGAGTGTCTGGGTTCATCTGCTGCAGAGACCCGAGCAGCATGGGGTGTCCTTTCAGCTGTGCACTAGAGCATAGACCCTGCACGACAAGGGGAGCGTGCCCTATGCTGCTCTGCAGAGGCACCAGTGTTCTTCAGACCTCTGCTTGGACCACTGGGTTCCAGGATGAGCGGGGCAGCTTGCTGAGCTTCTGGATCAAAGTTGTTCAGTTGAGCCTTACTGATCCCTGATGTTCAACAGTGTGGAACCTCATTTTATAAGCCAAGGACAAATAACTGTCTTTGTTGTCATGATTTCTGTGCACTGTGGAAGTCTTTATTACTGTAAATGTAGTAGTAATTTTTTAGTGGGAACTTCATTGTCATGGGTTGTAGGGTCAGGGCGGCCCCTTAGACCTGTAACAGATGCTCTGTGTTAATCCCCCTCCCTCCCCAAAGGGGAAGAGAAAAGGAATAAGGGAGAGAGACAATAGTGTCAATGATGTGTTTTTACTTGCAGTTTATTGTAGCAGCTTTTGTTCTGCTGCAGAGATATTTATTCAGTTTCTCTTTGTGCATAACCATTTGTTGTACTAAAATTAAATGTTACAACCTGTATAAAAACTAAAAATCATTCTGTGCTGGAAACAGCAATTCTGTTACTCACTTGAAAAGTCAACATCTTGCATGGTTGTGAAATCTTCAGCCTTTTTTCCAGTTATGACTGGGAAGAATTGACATGTTGCTCTTAGGAGTCCCTGTTACCTGTCTGGCAAGCTGTGGTTAAGAGCTACAAACTAAACCTCAGTTATCATCTGCTGCAATCTGTATGAGCTGAATTCCCACTTCCATGCCTGTGAGAGTGGAAATAGGAGGCAATGAATTAAGCTCAGTCCTTAAAGGCTTCTCCAAGGGTGGCTGGCACAGGGTGCAGTGAAGTCCAAGGGGTTCTTCTGACCTTTTGTACACACAAACCTTGGGAAACAAATGAGCATTGTTAAAGTGACTGTCTTTCAGAATTTTTTTTTGTTACAATAAAAGTAGCAGCTCAAAAAAAAAAGGCTTTTGACAGGCTTCCACTTGATAATTAGAGAGTAAAAAAGTGTAGGTTGGCAAGGCATTAGATATGAATGATATACAAGTTCATATACATTTTTCTTTAACATTCTGCTGAAGATGAAGCCTTCTGAACAGTTGTGTACAGCAGAGGTTTTAATGTGAAAATGGGTTATATCCATTTGAAGTAATCCAAGAGAAGCTGGAAAAACCTATTGGCACTCTCATTTCTATTTCTGAATTACTCCTTTGTCTAGGTAAGAAGTTTTTAATACAGCATATTATGTGTATAATCTTAGAACTGTGTGCATTAGCTTCCAGTTACACACAATGTCTTACTTATTCACTTCCAAATTACCTTTCTGGAATAATAATGCTTTTCTTGCACTGTATATTCTAAGCTTTAGTCTTCCTGCCTCTGCATCCTGGTGAGAGCACAGGAAGGAAGAGCTGAAGGAGGAGGTTTGTAGTTTGTATCGAGGAGGAATGACAGACGGAAGATCAAGCAGGGCCTTCATGCATCTGAAGTGTATGAACTTTATAATGAGTCCACAGGACAATGGATTATGAGGAGCTATGAATGAGACAGAAGAAAATACACGGCATTTAGTATTCCTGTGGGATTTTGGGACATCCAGCTTAATTTGACAGGGTATCATTAGCGGGTCAAAGGTAGTGGTGGCAGCAGAACTGGGTTCAGGTGGTGGCAACTGCCCATTCTCCTTGTGCTGTCTCTAACTGCATGCCTTGGATGTTGTGCATGCTCTGGGTGCTGTGTCTGCTGGGACCCTAATTCCATACTTTTCACCTGCACACTGGATCCCAGCTCCTTCCCACGACAAGCAGGGACTAACTCCTGTCTGCTGAAGCCCCCTAAGCTCCTGGCCTGCAGCACTGCCAGTTCTCTGCCCCACCTACTGGCGAAAGGCCCTTGCCCCACAGACTGGGGCTGGGACTCCCAAACACAGCTTGCAGAGGTGATTGCTTTGCTGTATGTATTCACCTGAGACGTGGGGTAATCTCTTCCATAAAGTCAGTAGCAGCAACAGCTGCTTGCACTGCAGGGACTTGTCCACGGGCAATTGGGAGGCAGATGTGAGGGCCAGGTATCAACTCTGCTGTCATCGTGTACGGGCTGTGACATCTGCACCACTGGGCTTGGTGCATGGGTCCTGCATGCAAATGTGTTCCTCTGAGTCTGTTTCATAGGCAGTTTCACACTGTTCAGCCCTTTCTCAAAAGACTGTTAAGGGCAAAATGGTCCATGGTGCCAGCTTTTAGATAATGTTTTCTCTGCAAATTTTTAGCACCTTTTTGGTTTCTTGAGAGAAGGTCAGGCTGAGTTCTGGAGGACATGTCATCCTTTTATATATACAGGCAGAAAATTTGTTGGCCAGATCAAAAGCCTTTCCTTTTTTACAGCAAGGAGAGCTAGAAAGGCATTGGAATACTTGCAATACAGTAAAAAATAATAAATTTAAAAAAATATATTTTTCTATGAGTTTTTTCTTTTTTTAATGAATAGGAAAGTGGGAATTATCACACTGAATGCTCAAAATGTGTTTTTCGGTGAAATATTTGTTCTGGTTTGATTTTGTGGTTGGTTTTTTATTTTGTTTTGTTTTTTACTTGATAGCATGCTTATGAAGCTGCCTGGTTTCCATTTAAAAAAGGTGTGGATAAAATGAAGTTGCTCAAGTGTGTGACTCCTTTGCCCTAGTGGCACTGCTACAGCAGTTCCTTGTTGGCTCAAGTGTAACTGGGGATGTCTGATCAGCCAGATAATTTTAAATTTCTATTCAGCTTTTGACTTTGTAGATATGAAATGTTTGGGTTTGGTGAAGAATCAATGTTGGGAATGGTTTGTTACAGATAAGATCGTTGAGTGTGAGGGGTTGGATCACTAGCCCAGGGAAGCTGTAGCTCTGGAGGTGAGATACCTTTGCTGTGGAGAGAGCCTAATGCCTGGGGTTTTTCCTAAATTGTCATGTTCCATACTGGGAATATGACCAACTGATCTCTTTGTCTTACCATGAGGTTGTTTATTATGTTTGTCTCTTTTACATTACTAAGTATTTTCATGCTGAAGCTTCTCTTTCTGCACTAGACTTTAATTTTGTCTGTTTCTGCTAAACTGAAGGATATTTTGAAAAAGGTATCTCCTGCTTGCCTTGCCTGGCTTGCAAAATTGTTGTGCTGTGAGCTGATACTGTTTTCTGAACTATCTCTTTAGTGCAGCAGGGAGAAATGCTTCCCAACCAGTTTCAGCCTTTTTCCCACCTCTCCTAATTCTAGGGATTTCAAAATTCAGTGTTTTGCTTGGCTTACTGCCCATGGAGATCACTGCTCTGTGCTCTGTTGAGGAAGTTTACTATAGCTGGGTGTCATTTTGGACAAACCTTGTCACTGAAATAATCTTTACGTACTTGGAGACCACTATGATATGTTCAGGACTGCTTTAAAAATGTACCTGTTTGAATCATAAGTAAAGATTGTAAAGTTAAATGGTGTCCTGGGATGTTTTGAATTTGGCTTCTGAAATTGTAGGTTTACAAACGTAAAGGTTTGTCTTACCCTGAAGGTTGAAGCTCAGATGCTCAGAAAACAGAGGGCTACAAGAGGTTTATCAGCCAGGCTTTCTGCAGGGTTTCTTAGCACTAATACTTAGGCTCAGTGCCACTAGGAGATGGCTTTTGGAAAAGGATTTGCTCTGCACAGCCTGTGCCCATCTAATCTCTCAGGTGAAACTCATACGGGAGAAGTACGGAATGCAGCCAGAAGGTCCCAGAAAGTCCTTGAGGGAGAGGAACAGTCAGGAGCCAGGCTCTGCTTGGACTTTGGCCTGGGGCTTGTTCCCAGCCAAGGGCGTATCAGGCATCTGCTGGCTCTCTCCCTTTTACTGAGGACTCTCTGTGTAGCCTTGGGGAGATACAATATTGCATTAGTTGATCAAAGCATGTTCATAAACTGGTTTCGACAAAACATGAAAGCTATAGAACAGATTATCTCTGTCTTCTGAACATACCTCTCCTCCTCCAAAGAATCTTGCATTTCTTTTAAAAACAGGCCACGTGTGTGTGGCTGTAGCATTGCCAAATGCCACTGAAGATGGAGCAAGCCTTGAGTGCAGCTCCTTCGCTCTCAAAGGGTGGCAGGACCACACTTGCACAGCATGGCAGCTGGGTAAATTTGTGATAATGCTATGCACCCCACTGTGGTAAAAATAAGAATACAATCTCCTGTGAGAGAATCCAGTTAAAAATAAAAAGAATGCGAAGGAGGAGTTGCATTTTAAACCAAATAACATTTCACATTATATAGGTTTCTCTGTTTCCTGAAAGAAACATGAAATAAATATATATCTTTTCTTTTAAGAATAGGAAGTACAGGTATTTGCTTCATTCTCTGTACCCTAAAAAGCCCTCAAGTAGTCCTCTTCCTGGTTATGACCTGGACATCTCACACTGTCAAATGCAGTGTCTCTAGCTGTATTTGAGTCCTTGGCAAGGACAGTTTGTTCTTTCTGCAATAATGTCACTAAAGATATTTTGCTGGAGAGTGGGAATGTGTGATCTGAAGATCTGTAGAATAAAAAAAATCTACATTACTTTTAATAATATAATTATAATATGCTTGTAAGAATTAAATGAAAAGAAGACTTAAACCTAACTGATGATGAAGATGGGCAATAAGGGAAGAATTGCAGTCTGTTGTGGCCATCCTGCGTGCTTTTCTTCCCTCTCCCACCCAAACAAGGATGTCACTAGTTAATTTAAGTACTTCTCACAAGTGCCCCTGTGAAGGGCAGTACTGAACAAGACAAGTTTTAAAAGAAGACTTAAAATAGTTTTCTAAATTTGAAATAATTTTTTCTTTAAATATTTAGGCTGTGATTTGTCTTTATGGCAACCTATTATGAAACCTAATGTTACACTGCATTAATTTCAGAAACTGAAATATTCATGAGGTACAGAGTTCTGAAGAGAAGTCAGGCCACTGCTGAAATGAAAGCACTAGCTGAGAACAAGTAACCAGTTTGCAAAAGTGATAAATCTGCTTTTGACATCAGTAACCCCTTCTGCAGCTGCAGGAGGAATGTTCTGTTCTTTTTGTATTATGTTGCTTAGTTTGAGTATATGGAAAACAATTAAGAAAGCTGATAAGCCTTTAAGAAATGTAAATGCAGATTTATTTTTTTTTAAATCATACAAATAAATTCTATTGATTAGAGGATGAGATTTTCCAACTCTTAATTCTCAGAGGATACACTCACAAAATAAGACAAAACATGAACTGTTTCAAACTGGTAACTATGGATTACTTGCTAGTGGTGTAGTCTCAGTTTTAGTAAAAGTGTAATTACTTAAACGGAAAAATGTTTTTGTTTTTGGTTTTTTTTTTTTAATGTATTTCTGCAGTTTAGTAGTGGGTTTTTTTTATATATGATTATAATTTTTGTTAAAATGCAGGTAAAAAGTTAATGGCCCAAGTAAATTTGGGTATCAGTTGCTGTTCTAATACTGAATTTGTAAGTTAGAAAAGTGAAGAAATGTATGCTAAGTTTCTGAAGTGTTTATTTAGTGCTCTCTCTAATGTAACATAAAGGCTGAATTTAATTACAGATCAACTCCTGGATGATGTCTTAGTGGTTTCTTGCTAGTGTGAATCAGCTTTTCTCTAGGGAAATAACTTCACAAGTACACAACAAATACGATAAAATAAAATTGATTTGTAATGCATTATCACAGGCTATGTTCAGTAACTTCATAAAGGTGTTTTAAAAAGTTTCCTTGCCTTTTAAATCTGCCCTGACTGCAAGCTAATCTTTCTGCTTTAGTTGCATGTGGCATAGAAGAACCCAGTGAAGCTCTATTTTTTCAAAAGATGATGAAAATTGAACCAAGTACTGATAAAATTTCTAAGAAAACCTTTAGTGTGTACCCATGTGTGACGCTTATTTGCACGTGGTTTAAAACACATTAAAAGCAGCAAATCTTGGATTGGAGAGGATTCTTTTTCTCTAAGTGCTAAACAAAAGCTGAAGTCTTATTAGTGTGCATCATGTGATGAACTTGAATTAATCCTTTGCTAGCTTTTGTAGGGTGACTTGGGCGTTGAGCTGTGACCTGGAGATGTTATAAATCTTCTCCCATGCTCCACAATCTGCTCCTCTTCTCTTGTTCTTAGGGGTGAGATACAGGCACATTCTCAGCACCTCAGGGAGAAGTAAGATGGTGAAACAGCCCAGCTTTTCTGCCCTGAGATACCTCAATTAATTACCCTACTGGTTCCTTTCTTTACAAGTTCATGCTAGGCTGTATCTTCAGTTTCTTAACTAGGCAGATTCCATGGTGTCACTCCTTTCAAACTTCTATGCTTGCATTGATATTATGCTACAGAAAGTTTTGTTCACAATATCTATTTTTTTTTTTTTTTGAAAGTTATGGGCTGATCCCAGTGTAACGTAGAGGAATGATTGTTAAAACATTTTCTATTGATTTCTATGCTCAACAGAGCCAGCCCAGTAACTCTGAACTGTAAAACATTTACTTTGATAGACTTCTTCTGGGGAAAATTCCTCTAATTTATTAATGTGTCAAAAATGTCTTCCATCTTCCAGCTGAGCACTATTAGAGATAATTTTTAACTGATTGGTTTCCAAGTAGAAGGTCAGCTGCCTTCTGCTGGGGAAAAAACAGTAAGCTGATGGTTTTTACCTTGACAGCTACAGGCAGGTCAAGGGCACATGCTTATAATTTTGCTACAGAGATTGCTGACTAATTAGCCACAAGGAACTTTATGAGAATTTTCTGTTAAGATTATGTTCTTCTATGTTATTAATGAATACAGTGCACCCGGCTGTGAGTGATGATTGCTATTAGGGATTTATCCTTTCAAATTCTGCTTCTAATTTTAGGAAGTCGTATTTCTCATTTTTAAGTTTCAAGTGGGGAAACTATAAAAAGACAAGTTATTCCTCAGAAAATGTTGGGAAATGCAGTAATAAGATTTTATAAATAGTGGACTACAATAGCTAGATACATTAGAAGAGGGAAAATACTGTTCACAAATGTAACCATTTGCAGTCCATGTATAATAGATGGACAAACATTTAGATTACAGTTGTTGGGTTTTGTTTGTTTTGTTTTGTTTTGTTTGTTTGTTTGTTTGTTTTGTTTTGTTCTGTTGTAGACCAGAATGGTTTAGAAGTCATCTGTTCTCTCAAGGTGGTGCTTTACATCACTGTTCCTCTGCTCTTTTTTAGATCACTTCTTTTGGGTTCCCAGTGCAGTCCAGAGTACTGCATTAGGTGAAGGTGTGGGATAGAGTTGTCTTCTTCCTGTTTCCTCCTACACGTACATACCTCTGGGAACATGGAAAAACTAATCTGGTCTGTTCAGATTGCTTACTGTGAGGTGCACCTGACTGTACTGAACTAGGGCATCTCCTTGCAATGCTAATCACTCTTAAGTACATGCATTAGAATAGGGATTGAACTGAAAAGTTGTTACACCTGCTCAGAGACTGTATGCATATGTGCATATATAAGCTTATATATAGGCATGGTATATAAACATAGTGGGTTTAAAGATTAGATTTGATTTCTTGTTCCTCACAATCAAAGCTTTCCAGCTAAAAAAGCGTATCTGGTGCTTGCTTTTTAACCCATTACGTATACTTCTATAATAAAATGCAATTAGAGGATTTGACATAATAAAGGCCATTCCTTTAGTGTTCAGCTGGCAGTTTTGCTTTCCAAAACCTGAGGTGAAGCAAGGTGCTTTTACAGTTTTAACTGTAGTTAAAAATTTCTGTCTGTTTCTCCCTTAACCACACAAAATAGCAAGATTAAATCGGATAACATTATTTTGGGCTTTAAATCCACTTGCTCCTCACAGTGGAAAGCTCTAATCTGGTCAAATCAGGGTCTAGGAGACCAAGTCCAGTATGTACCAGATTTTATGATAAGCTGTTGTCCATATGTGTTGTCATTGTCCCCACGAGACAAACCTGGAAAGCTGCTGCTGTGTTTCAGGTATGGTACAACGTTTTTCATTAGAAAAGTGGATGAAGAAAAGCTATGTAGCCTGTGAAATACTGTCAACACTAACCTTTTAAACAAAGGAGCTTGGTGTGGCGTTGTCAAAGGAAACTAAACCTGCTGTTTTATTTTCCCATTGTTCTCTTGCACAGTGTCTTTTGGTCTGCAAACAACTACTGACATTATGCCACAGAAATTGCTACAAGGAGAGTACTCGGTACTTTCCAGGTCTTGCATCTAAGCCTGGCAACCATGTTGTGGCTGCATTCCCCTCTTTATGTGCTACAGTAACTTGCTTGTGTTCATTTTGTGAGATGTTTTCATTTAAAACCTTGGATGGTTGTGTCTCTTCCCAATTCTCCTTTTTCTCTGTGTTGCTGCCAATCCAGACACACTGTATCTATCAAGGAGGTTGTCTGTCTGACTTCTGTGCCCCAAACTCAAAGATGCATGAAATGAACCAAAAAGGAGGACAGGATTTTGAAGATGTAGGAGATGCCTGCCACAGAGGGATGTTTTTCTGTGCTGTTCAAGTTTCAAGCTAAACAGATGGCATTGAGAGAGGTGAAGCGGAGAGGTCACTTGAAAGTTGGTGGTAGTGTGACTCCCAGGGAGCTTGAAGAAAATAGTTTAAGTAACTCAATTACTTGCATGAGATCTCAGTAATGATGTGGGCAGGAGAAGAGGAGGTTCTAAATGTGTACCAAGTGACATGTGCCACATCTGACAGTTTTGCCGAGTTAGTGGAGTCTGAAAAGAATGGGCCTTTATGGGTTGAAAAATGTTTCTGGAAGTGTAAAACCTTCAGTGTTCTCACCTGCTTGCTAGTATGCTGGGTCAAATAACCTATAGTTCTCCCTGTCTAAATTCAGCTGTAGGATTATATTTTTTTCTTTGCTTATTTTAAAATAAATACTATTCTTAACTTTCTTTTTTTGGTGTCATGGGCTTTCTCAGCAGCCACCATACTGTTGGCTGTGTCCTGGGGCTGGAGAATTCCTTTCTGTCCACGTGCATGTTTCATAAGGCTCTAGTAGCACTCTTGAAGTTCATAACAATTTCCAAGGAATGTAAATATTTGTACCAATAATTTCAGGAGAAGTGCAGAGCATGATACACTTAGCAATATCTTTCAATGATGCAAAGCATTCCTAGCAAGTGAGCTCCATTCAGGCTTGTTGGCACAAACTGTGTCTTTATGCTCGGAGAGCATCTCTGTGTGCAGGTGATGCTGCCTTTTCACTGCCATCCTTTGCCACGTTTTCATGTAGATTGAATAAAATCAATTTATTTCTTTTTGCCAGTCTTTTGAGACTCAGTACCTAATGTTTCCACTACTTAATCACCTGCCACGGTCTGAGCTGGACAATATAGTCTCAAAATTAATGTCTGCATAAGGCACAAGTGGAATATGTTTAATGAATTAGTTGTTCTGGGGGGAAAGCGACAAGTCTATTTTAATTTCAATCATTTTCTACACCATTAATGTGCAGTTCGGATTTAGATTTTCCAGCAGGTAAAATCTGTAGAAAACAATATAAGTTTTAATATCACAGAACCACAGAATGTATTTGGTTGGAAGAGACCTTCACGATCATCAAGTCCAACCTTTGACCCAACACTGCAAGCTCACCACTAAACCATGTCCCTGAGCACCAGACCCACAGGCCATTTAAATGCCTCCAGGGCTGGAGATTCCACCACTGCCCTGGACAGACTATTCCAATGTTTGATAGCCCTTTCGGTGAAGAAGTGTTTCCTAATATCCAGCCTAAAACTCCCCTGGTGCAGCTTGCAGCCATTCCCTCTGGTTCTGTCACATGTCACCAGGGAGAAGAGGCTGTCCCCCTCCTCACTCCAACCTCCTTTCAGGTAGTTGTAGAGAGGTAGTTGTAGAGATGCTTCCCTCTAACTAACAGTGTAAATATGTCATTTTGCTTTAGCCAAGATACAGCGAAATAATATTGAAATCATTCTTGCAAACACCATACATGTCCTGTTGTTGGCTTTGCTTCAGATGTTTCTTCACATTTGGCTAAGTTTGAGTAATAAATTGCTGAAAAACTACAAGATGCTCTGGAACCAGATTGGTATTGTTTTTTAGTTTGCCACGAGAGATCTTTCCAATCTATGAGATCATGGATTAGCTGGTTGGAAAATTTAAAGAGAGACAAAAGAACATTTTCTTTCTTTGCTGCCTTCTCTTTGAAACCTGCAGAATCCTCAAAAAAGCATAAATGGCAAATGACTCTTCTTTCCAGGCTTTCCCACAACTATGTGTGACAATGAAAATTCAGGCATCTGAATTGATACCTTGTTTTATCTAAGTTTGGACGTTGTAGGTGCATTTATCTTGTGAGATGTAGATTTAGATGTTTGAGACAGTGATTTAGACTTGCTTATAATCCTTGAGAATAAATCAACACTTGTAGAAAGAGATTAATTTCAGACTTCTAAAGCCAGGTTGCATAAACTTTATAAGTCCTTTTTCATCCCATTGCTGAAAAGAAGCAATAAGTAATTCTGGCATGCTATCAATACTGCCTGTGTAAGGTGATAGGACTTCCATGATGTCTGCCCACAGGTAAAAATGGTGGTAGTGCCCAGTAAGGAGATGTAACGGAAAATTCTAGATTGTCTGGATTTGTAGTCTCCTTGATACGCCTTTCAGGGTGCTGAACATCTGTGAGTTTTATGACAGCTATGCTGCAGAGAGGTCACTGCATCCAAGTGTGTTTGCACTATTAAAGAGTTAGTGTTATTGAATTTAACATCAAAAATGTAACATGTATTAACATAATTCTTATAAAACTGAAGGAAGGTTTGTGTATTATTACTGCAAATTTCTACCACATGGATTTCTTCTTAAGTCGTTCATTTTATTTCCCTGGATTTACCTGTAGTGTTTTGAGGATCTTGACACAATTGCTATAAAGAGCTTTTCTCACAAGTTGGCCAAAGCACACTTGTAACCCAGCTGCAAGTGTGGACCCCATGAGGCAGATTTATCCCCAGGCTGGACCACCCCAAAGCACAGCAGTCATGGCCTCTTGGCAGCCCACAGCCACCTTCCTCCAAACCCCCTGTGCTCCTCTCTCAGCCCACTCTGTATGAGTTCCTTGAGGGTATGCTTTATCCATGAGAAAACGTGGAACTAGGTGCTATAAAATATATAGTCACTTTAAATTAAATATTGGCTTGGGAACAATAATAGTAAGATTGCTCTGTCTGGAGTCTAAATTGCATTACAAGTGTGTGCTAAAAATTTCCTCAGTAGTATTCTTTGCTGTCAGGATGAGCTATGTACTGCAGAGGCAGATCACAAGTTTAGGCTAACAATATAGCTTTTGTTCTTGTGGGCAGAGCAGCTTATATCTGTTGTGACTTTGATGTTGTTTGGTTAGTTTATGTCATAAATTCATGTTTTCTGATAGCATACCACTTTGCTTATTTGGTGGTGTTGAATTTGCAGTGTTATTGCTCAACGTGCTCAGATGTAACAGTCTCAATGGTGAGAATATTCCATCCTCTACCTGCATAACAAGCAGCTTATGCTTATTTTATAATTGAACTTTGCATTCTTTATAAAACATAGGGTTTTTATATTCTTTGTTTCTTTTCTAGCTTACTTGTATATGCATGCTGAAGTGAAGTGCAACTGGACTCTAAGAAACCTTTTCTTCAGTTGCACTCTTACTCAGAGTTGTTACAAATTTTATTCTTTTCTGTAATCTTGGAAGGGAAGTTGCGTCCAGCGAGGTAACCACCACAAAAAAAGCAAGGTATAGGTTGCAGCAAGGGTGAGGGTTTTGTTCCCAAGGACCAGGACAAATGGTGATGTACTGTGTCCAGAGGAAGGATTTGCTGGTGCCTGCCTGTTGGTCAGTGAGGATGCGAGGGGCAGAGTCACCCTGGCAGCTGGGAGAAGAGGAGAGGAGACAGGGAGAGAGAAATGTACAATAGTTAATAGTTATTATGGGAGTGATTTCGTACAAGACTGTAAATAAACCACAGCCACTGATTTACTACCTGAAGATTAATCTTTGAGCAAAATTACTGTTTTTACACACTTAAAAATTAGTGAAATCGATAGTTTAATGAGGTTGTTTTCTTTTGTAAGAAGGGCAGGATCATTTTAACACCAACCAGTTTCTCCCAGGGTTTCGTTCTTTGCCCTGAATTTGGGAATTGCCTGTTTCTCGTTGACTGATCTCAGAAGAAAACTATGGCCTGTCTTATTGAATTGGACAGAATGGCTGAAGTTTGAATTTGGCTTGTATTGGTTAAATCAAGCTTTTGATTTGGTTGCCTATTGTCCAGTATGCTAATCCATGTTATTTCCAGCTGAGTTAAAGTGTAAAGTCATTAGAGCAGCGTGGGCCTTTTGTTTGTACAAGGAAAGGTTAAGTTCTGCAGGCAGCTCATACTGCTGCCAGCAAGGCTGCTAAACTGAGTTTGGGGATTAATTACCTGCAACAGCTGCAGGACAGAGTCCTGGGCTGAGCAGAAGTCTGATTAGGCCAAAATTTGGAAAGCTTTATTATGGGGAAAGTTTTTCAGCAGTTTTCAGGAACTTGAGTTCTCATTTAGTTTGTTCAAAAGTGGATACTTCTATTACCACTCTGTTCAGCCTAGTAATATCCTAATGTTGATATTTTAAACATGCTCTGAAAATCCTATAACAGAATTAACAAGCAATTTAGGCTATATTAGCCTGTAGTTATTTATGGTCTGTCAATATTGTTCTAGTCATTGTTACTGAGTTGTCTCTAATTCAGCTTGTGGTAACCACAGATAGCTGTTGGGGGTACGAGGGGTAAGGAAGCCAAAACACAGCTTACAAACAGATTTCAAAACCATTTTGTATTGGGGTGACTTGGAGATGAATGGGCTGGTTTTGTTTTTTAAAATCTTAAATGTAATTTTCCCCCATTCCCTTCCTATTAAAAATTTGTACACGTTAACATTTTTGTTTGTAAATGCACTCAGAAGCTATTGTTCTCCTGGATGAAACACTTTGTTTTAAAATGGAATGCTAGTTATTGTTAAGCACAAGCCATTAACTTTCATTTTATGCCCTTGTTTAAAAAAAAAAAAAAGGAAAATTCTGATACGGAATGGCAGAGAATTAAGTACACAAGAAATGAAAACAAATGCCAAGAAACAATGGTCACAAAGAGATTGGCTTTAACGGAAGAAATATGTGCTGTGGACTTGTATTAGGAATGAGGGAGAAGTCAATTATAATTGTAGGTAGTAGTAAATATATCTATTCTTTCTGAAGTATAACTTAAGTCTTCAAATGAAAGATATAATCCAATCATCACTTGACTAACATTACTTAAAATGATCCAGTAAGTTAATACCCAACTTTTTTTTAGGTTTCAAATCCACCTAGTTAAAGAAAACCTTGCAATTCTCATTAAAAGCTACACATTTTTTTCCCTAATAGATACTGACTGTGACATCTTTGACATTGCTTTTGCCTTCCTTCCTTTCTACTTCTTTTTCCTAACTTAATATTGTAAGAAATTACAGTGTTTCAATGTGATAGGAACTGCAGTGGAGCAAAGTACTCATTTAGAAAAAATATTCCTATTACTAGTTTTGGGTGGAAAGAATGTGTAGTCCTCATCAGGGAGCTGCACGCTTTAAGCTTCTGTGGGTTATTTCCCAATAAAGGGTGAATTGTATGCAAAGTAATGACCCCTTTAAGAAATCACAGGCTAAGAGTACAATTACTGAGTAATTCTGAATTTATTTAATGTTTCTATTTCAGTCAGAGGGAATGTTCTCATAAAGCTGCTGGTATAAATTAGGAGTTAGCAGATGGGGTTAATATCTATTTGCCAGTCTGTAGACAAGAACCTGAGAAAGTGTAAGCCCTGTCTGTTGCTTACCTATGTCCAATGTGTACATTCTGTTATATATGTGAGAAGGAAAAAAACAGTGTAGCAAATCAGTACAGCTCTCTACCTGAATGCCTGCCAGTGCCACAAACGTGTGTTGAGCAGAACAGTGATGGGTGATGGTTGGTCACTCTGGTTCAGACATGCAGATAATTGATGGTGAGGCACAACTGACAGTAAGTAGTCCTGAAGTCAATCTCATCATCACATTTTAACTACATGTCTTCTTTATTTTCATCTCTTCCTTTTGGTGATGTAAAAACTTTCTTCCTCAAGAGGTTTATCAGGTCTGAGAAAAAAACTTGGTTTTACCTGCAGCCAGTTATAGAAGGTGTTCCTTGATGGTTTTACCTTGTTAATAAGGTCTCTTTTTTCTGTTGTTCTACTTAGATGACAGTGCCTCTGCTGCGAGCAGTATGGAGGTAACAGATCGCATTGCCTCTCTGGAGCAACGTGTCCAGATGCAGGAAGATGACATCCAGCTGCTGAAATCTGCCCTTGCTGATGTGGTTCGACGCTTGAATATTACAGAGGAGCAGCAGGCCATGCAGAACAAGAAGGGACCTACCAAAGGTTTGCATTTCAGATATATGTAAAATAGGTAGTGCAATACAATGTGTATTTTGTATGTATTAAACCAGGTTATTCTTTAGAATTTTGAGTACTCAGAATCAACAAATGAAACTCAAAGTACATTTGAAATTTAAGCTATTAAAGAGAACATGTATAGAAATCGAGGTGGTTAAATGTGGGAGCCTTCTCTAGTTCCCATGAACCAGCAAAGCATTTGCATATTCTTAGAGCTTAATCCAGTATCTCCATTTAATTATGGCTACCACTTCCTGACTTTGATCAAGATTCATTTATAGACTCTTTAGGAGATGTGTCTTCTATGGGTGAAACTCCTAATACTTTTTATTTTTTTCCCCAAAAATTTCTTAAAGTAAAATGTAATTTAAATTTAATTAGAAATATCTTAAGTGTCTTTGGGTGGTGTAGACATAGTCAAAGACAGAGTTCTGACCTAGCACAGATGTGACATGACCAAGGAGATAGCTGAGTAGCTGGTACTGCACTACGAAAGAAAGGCAGAGCTGTGGCTGGTGCCTGGCCCTGTTCCAGAGTAGCAGATCCAGAGCCAGTGAGGTGAGAGGTGTGACAGACGTTGCCACTCGGCAGTGTGCTCTGCTGCACCCCTGTGCTGCAGCACGCTCTCTCTTGGCTCCTGCTTGTCTGTACACAAAGCAGAAATGGGGGAGTTGAATCCAATACTTCACAGTAGTAAAGATTTAGAACCCAGCTGGATTGATTTACTTCAGTCTGGGAGGCAGCTAAAGCCTGGGAGGCTGCTGGTCTTCAGTTTAGCAGAAATGCCCGAGGTATTCTGGGGTAGTTTTAGGAGTAAGAGTTGTGGCAACCCAGATGTGGAAAGAGCATATATGGCTGACTTCATAGCCTCTCTGTTCTCTAAATTAATAAATTGCTTCTTTTGGGGTCCTGATACGTATTAATATAAATGAAAAACTTAATTCACATCCTTTCATCTCAGTTATATATTTGTGACTTTGCAACAAACACTTTTAGGTGTTGATTTAACAGAATAGGTAATTCTTATATACTTATTTACTTATATACTTAATTTACTGAACTGAGATGTCACGTTTGCTATCATGTTTTGTGTCTGGAGGTGAGGAAAGGAGAAAGTGTCAGAATTGTGGAGCCAGATTAGTTGGTTGTACTTCACAGTGGGTGTCAGAATATGCAGTAAATATCTGTGATCTTGTTTTTCTGTTCTCTTCCCTTTCTGTTGTATTCTCATTTTGTCTTTGTCTGATAAAAATAAAACTAAATTATAAGTTAAATGTTACTAAAGATAGCCTCACTGTGATAAAATGTTCCACCAAATCTGGTTATACAGAGGACTAAGAGGCTTTATGTTGCCTGTTAAATAGATATTATTTGATGTGTGGAGGAAATAAAAGTTTAGTAATTATTACTGAGCTGTAACCAAATCAGTTTCTTCTGGCCTGCTTGCTTTACTTAGCAAAATACAGACCAGATTTTCATGGATTCTGTGAGCAGAGTTGAAATCTAAATCAGGAGATGTCTTCTTGGTCATGGCAGATCATAAAAGCCATAGTTCAATGGACATTGAAGAAAAGCTGTTGTAAGCATATCCCTCTGCTTTCTATGGCTGTCTTTTGGCTTTGGGGTTTTTGTTTGTTTGTTTTTAATATGTATGTGACATGGATACTTAATGTGTGTGAAATGACAGTGTAAGTTCTATTGTGATCATGCAAATGGAGGGCTGCAGAAGTCAATTGCTCCTCCCTTTCAAATTACTGAAATGGGTCCTCATAATTGCCAACTAAACCCACCTACTTTCTGGAAATAATTGCTACTGTAACAATTTATGTAAAGAACTTCTATTTTACTATATATCAATTGTATCATTAGTGTATGGTCAGCTTTATTAAATGTACTCTAGAACATGAAATAGAATCTGAAGTATCCTGATGGTTTGTTTCTTGCAGCTCGTGTCAAATACGATACATTTCACACCAGGGCCTGGGTTTTCTGTAGGAGGCACAACTACTTTATAAGGAATGACATGTAATTACTTGGCATAAGACTTCAGTTGAATTTCATTATTTTAACTTTGAATAGCATCTGAAGACTCCTGATGGAGACTGTTAGGAGGGGGGTTTGCTTAGACATGGGCAAAACTGGAATGATGGCTTCTCACGTTCTACCACTTGGTCTGCATGGACTCCGTTTCTCTTCTGTTTATTGTATAATGCAATTTCCACACCGAGAATTCTGAGAAGTGGAATTTGATCTCACAAAGCATCACAAAAGTTTTGTCCATGTGAACTCAGGTTCGAAGCATATTGTATGCTGCTGCTTTCATTTGATCTATAGATGAAGTAGATTAGGATTAAAAGCATCTGTGTGTCAGGGGGAGGTTTGTGCCTTTGGAAGAACAGGATCCTCGATGTGCTGTTTAAAGTCTGGAACAAGAAGCTTCAAAGGACAGAAGACTACATATTTTGGCGTACTTCAGTTTTAAAATTGATTGAAATATTTCAAGTTTCAGGCTTTCAGTGCTATAATGGAAAAAAGCTTGAGGTAGTTTTCTGTCTCTTTTCTGTGTGTTCTTGTACTAGACTCGAGCTAGGCAGCTTGGAGCAGCATACATCATGGAAAGAGAGCTGCTTGTCCATTCGTGGAGCTCCCTCACTAATGTTTTGGGGTTTGGCAAAAAAATTTCCCCCACCCTCCACCCCCCCTTTCTTATTTAATTCAACTGCTTGGTGGAGTTCAGTATGGCTTCCTGCCTTTGTTTTACTTGTGTTTGTTGTTCTTTCCTTTTGCAATTATTGTTTTGTTTGTAAACTTAACAGCCCTATTAATCCATAGATCAGAGTATGATTAAAAAAGCTGCTGCTGAGGCTGATAAACATGTCAGTCCTGCTACCACAGGTAAGACCTTGAAGCAACAGAACTTCCAAAATAAACATTACTGACAAAACAATAATACTGCTGTGTTTGACTTACTGACTTCTAACAGCAATGACATGTTTGGGATTGTTTGACAGTTACGTCAGTTACCACCAGTGTGAACTAGCCTGCTGTAAATAAAACTGAATACCTCCAGAGCAAATAGTGGGTGAACTAAATAATGTATAGTTTTCCTGTGTGCCCTGTAAGAGTTTCATGTTACTTTGGACACTAGCTGACATCTTTTAAATCTTTAGTTACAGAAGTGTGGATTCTGGGTTGGTGCTGGATTTGAAGTAAAACCTCTGTTAAAAGTTGTGGGGTTTATTCCTGGATGCTGTTAGTTTTGATTTTGTAAGGTTAGGAGAGTAAACAGATTCCAGCTAGTTCACTTCAGCTACTTTTTAATAGGCATTTTTGTTTATATAACTGTAAGGAAGGAAAAGAATTTAATCACTTAGGGAAAAATTGTAGTTGATGATTTATTTGACTTTAATTGTTGTTCTAATTTGTGATCTCAAAGTGTCATTAGAGCTTTGTGAGCTGCAGAAATCTTGTCAGAAAACAAGTCCACCACTGCTCAGCAGTAGGTATCTGTGATTCTGTAGTATGCAATAGAATCAGTTTTAGACATACAGATTAAATACAGCATTTCAGCAGTTAGTCAAGAAACAAGCAGTAGACCATCCAGCATGAAACTGTTCAAAGAATTTGATTTGAAGAATGAATACTGTAGAAGTAAATAGGATCATTATATTTGAATCTCTTAATTAATAAAATAAATATAATAGAGGCATTAGAAGCCAAAGTACAGTAAACTTTAGGTGTTTTGTGTAAGCTCTAAAGACAGCGTTAGTCTGTTAAAATAGATCATTGAAGCCAGGGCTGGAAGGCACCATGAATTCATTTAATTCTTGTTTAGCCTTTCCTTAAAGCTTCCTCTAAAATCAGAGAGCCCTTGCTCTTCTTATCCTTGATAAGAATGATCCTGTCTCACCCTATCAATCTTCTGTGGTTATTTTCTCTCAGATCTTCAGTGAGCATGGGGAAAATTTTCTTCTTTTTTAATTTGTTAATTTGTTTTCATGTCATCCTTGGTTTTGCAACTAATGGTTTTGCAACTAATTTCTAACATACTCCAGTGGGACTTTTCCACGATTCCAGTACTAATTACAGTATGACATGTATACACCTTCTTGAGCCAATGTTTGATCAGAAGATAGCTGGATAAAGTCAGGTCAATTAAGTCCACTGTTCTGATTTCAATCGCTTTTTTCTGATTAAAGGGTAAAATTCCTTTCTGTGAAATATAAGCCCACATTCTTTGAAAGAAGACTTTTCTGGGGGAATAGGGATTTCTTAATAGATCCTTTGCTTGTCAAAAACCTTCAAGAGCATTGAGTGGTGAAGAGCGGGAGTTTCTGGGATAGCAGCTTGTCTTTATTTCTGACAGTCCTCTGAACACGATCCAGGTGGGCAAGAGAGGCTGTTTTAAGAGAGCGGGACTGGTTTTGGTGGCAATGACCTTTGCCATTCCCAGTAAGCTCCTTCAACTATGACAGAGTTTTACAGATGAGAGATGTTGGAGAGTTGCGTTTTTAAGCCATATGCAGAAGACAATTTGCTTGATATTATTATGATTGATTACAATATAAATGGTGATACTATTAGATTTGATTAACTATTATAGGATTAATGTGCAAGTTATTATCATATTAATAATAATTATTAATAGTAAAATTCCTCCTTGTGAAACCCCTCATCTGTGGTGAATTTGGCCATATTGAAACAGAACTGGCATATAACATGGATGCTTTAATGTATTTTAGCATTGTTTGCTGGACCCAAAAAATATAAAAGGAAATGGAACCGATTTCATTTTATGCTTGCTTTACAGCAAGACCGCTGGTACAAACCCTGCCTTTAAGGACTACTGTTAATAATGGAACTGTGTTACCAAAGAAACCAAGTGGCTCTTTACCTTCCCCATCAGGAACCAGAAAGGAAACTGTATCACCAGCAGCAAAAAGGTATGCATCTGGAAACCTTCTAATCGTGAAACTGAAAACATGGTATAGCTCCTCTTTCCAGCTTCTACTTACCTACTTTTTCTTATTTGCAAAGCAACAGTGTACATATTTAGTTTGGAAAAAAAAGGAGAGATGGATTTCATTCAAAGAGTCTCTAGGCTCATTTGTTTTAATTAGTATTAAGGTTATTACCATGAATATTGAATGAACGCACAGTGCTTGGTCTACTGGTTTGTGTTATTTTCTTGCTACTACAGTCTAGCATGTAGAGAATAAAGCATTTCTACCTTGCTGTTGCACAACATGACATGAAAAGCAGTGCAAGAATTCTTTTAGTAGCCAGTAAAAAATACATAGTCTGTAGAGCAGCTGCTATCATTACAGATCAGTGTGTTACCTTTGCTGGCTTTCTCTGACTGAAATTTATCATAGAAACTGCATGTGCAATAGTGGAAGCATCTCTGTGAGGAGCAAAAATTCTATGCCTAGCACATATTAAGGAAAATGAAAACATTTATCTTTACATATCTTACCATTAGCATGTATTTAAGCCCTTTTAGAAACTACTGCTCTGTCTCAGTTTGCTTTGTGTGTGTATTGAGTGGGCTACATGTTTTACAGGTCTAGGTTATAAGGAATGCAATGAGTAGGGTGCAGCAAGTTCAAGTTACATGTGACAGTTGTGTCACATGTAGCTCATCTGCTGTATGGTTTGCTTGTAAAAGACAAGAGTGTCACTGATTTTTATTTTTTATTATTATTTTTTTCCTTACATTTCTTTTGCTCTGTGTCATCCTCAGTTTTTGTAGTGGTGATGCTGTCAGTTCTGAGGAGGGTGAGTTGTGGAGATGAGTGTGTTAACCTGCTGAGATCTGAGGTCTCTCTTATAAGGAGAATTTTTCCTTAGAAGGGAGATGGTGACTAAGGATATGCCACTCTGTGCTACTGTGGTGAAGGGGACTCATTCTCCAGGAAACTCCAGGTTTTGTTACTGTAGAGAAGAGAGAAGCTCTGCACAATTAAAATGGGAAAACACCACATTTCTGAGGTTGCACAAATGTACTCCTGTGAGGTCCTATGAACTTGGATTTGCTGCAGCTGTAGGCTTCAGTCTGAATCAGCCCTTAACATAAGAAAACAAGGGCAGATACCATATAAACCATTCCATTACCAGGATTATATTATCAGAAATTTGAAAACGTATGGAAGAACTTGCCTTTTACAAAAGAAGATACATTAGTGTTTAAAAAGGAGTACTATTTTGTATGTGATGAATTTTTATAGAATTGTTTTTCTTTACAAATTATTTTTTCATGATAATTCTCAATTCAATTTTCACTAATAAAAAATCAAGTGGTAATTATAAAATCCGTGAAAGGGCACAAGCATTGGCAGACTTCACTTGTGTGCAGAGGGTGTGACTGCTGAGTCTCTCCACATTCCCTCTCTAAGGTTCAGTGTGGGACTTTCTTCCCCAGAGCAGGGCGGATGAAGTGCGGGTCAAGATTATACTCTGTCTCTCTCTGAGAATCCTTTGTGCAATTCCGATGGCCCATCAGGTATTGCCTGCAGCCTGTAGGCGTTGTTCTACCCCAGAATCCCCATAGATAAGTGGTACCCTGTAGCCCTTCCACCTGACCCATCTGCAGTCCAGATACTGGGAGTGTCAGTGGGAAAGTCCTTCGGGAGCAGTTTGGTTGCTGTATGAGTCTGCCACAGGATAAGGATTTACTGTCCTTTTACTGTGCTTTATCCGTTCTGTTTGCTGAAGAGGCTAGATCGAAGGTGCTTTAAATATGCACTGTGACAATGCATATTCAGTTTTGGAAAAGAAAAAAATACACATGGGTAGTTTTGGCAAAATAGATGGACACTTATTAAGAGTGCTTAGGAAAGCAGGGTTATTCCATGTGCTGAAAAAAAACACTTATAAATCCAGGTGCTATGGAATTTCTATTCCCTTCAAATGCTCTAAAACTCTGTAACAATTGTCTCTAATATGCATTTTTAAATTTTTTTATTAAATTACATTAAAGTATATTTCTGTGCCCTGCCCATAAATATACTTGAAGAGGAAGAGAGTGGAATGGTAAGGACCTCACCAATGAGTTACTGTACAAAATGTATTCTTTTGGTAAATTATTCTTTATTCTTATCATTTGATAGTTAACCTTAAAATAAGTGATGGAATTTCATGGGTTTATAGTAAATTGTGCTCCAAATATTCAGTATTCAAAGACAATGTATTAAGTGTTCCAAATAATTTTCTTGCTAATAGTCAAGTAGATTAATTCATTATGTGTTCGTTAAGATTAATTAATTCATGATTTGTGTTTATACTGGATCGTTTTTCCTTCAGGGACTGTGTCTGTGTATGCATAAAACAGTAATAGAAAGACATCATCTAGATCAAATAGCTTCCTTTTTTTTACGGGGCAGGACTCATTTTTTTTTGTTAGAAGTTTCACTCAGTGTTGAATAGTTTATAGGTGGTCTGTCATTAAAAATATTTTTTTTTTTTAGTTCTGATTTCTGCTGAGCAGTCCTGTTTGTTTAGTGCTCTTTTCAGAAAAACTAATTCCAAAACTACTGCTACTTTGTAGTGTAGGAATTCTTCAGTTCAAAATATGGTAATGTGGCATAGCATTTCTAAATGGTATTTATAGGGATTTTTTAAACTTTTAAGAGTTTACCTATATAACAGTTGCAGAATTGAAAAAATCAAGCTTTTTTTTAAAAAAAAAAAAAAAGAAAAAAGATTTTTATTTCTTCTTTTTACCCTGAGTCATCTTCTGAACTTTTGGTCTAGTGTTGGGATTTGCAAATACCTGCTGGGATTACTGTAGTAGAGAATAGCATCTTCAATTTTATTCTTACCCGTGACCATATTTTCAAGAGAGACAAACATCCAGGTGAATGGAGTGCTTTCCAAACGTATTACTGAACAGCCTTATGGAAAGGGGAATTTCAAACAACTACTGATTCCTCCATTTTCTGGATACTTAACCTATTTAGGCTGGGATGTGTACGATGTCCAATTGAAATGACATCAGTCTGTCCCTTGAAAGAGTGTGTTGTGAATAGTTATATAAATCCATGCAAATAATCTCCATGGGGACCAAGTGTGCATCTTTACATTCCACTGCTTAGAAATAGTTGTACTTACTGATATGTCTGCATACACAATCTCATTTCATACAATAGCTGTATTTAAATGTGTTGGTTAACTCATTTGAACCCCCAGGTTGGTATGCAGCTTATCTGCCTTGCTGGATTACCAAGGAGATGCAGTTCAGAGTTCATTACATTTTCTGATTTCCCATTTAATATTTGAAATGGAAATGGCTTCTTCTGGCAGGAATATGAAATTGGAGGTAATAAAAAAGGCTCGAGGCTGAAAGGGTGGAACTAGCAGGCTTTTATTTGAGTTCTGCCACGTATTCTCTTGATGACCTTATGCAAATCATTTAACCTCTATGCATATTGGTTTTCCTTATGTAAAACATGTATCTCTGGATATCAGTAGGGTGTTATAGGGCCTAATGTGATAATTAGATCCAGATCTTGCAAAGCGTTGAGTAACCTCAACTGACTCTGACTTCAGTTAGAATTCAGGGCACCAAACCCTCCTTCAGCATTCAGACCTCATATCGTCAATACAAAATTATCCAAGGTAAGGAAGGAATGAAATAACCTGAACAGAGCAAAAGCACAAATCCAAGACACCAGGCGATTTGATTGTAAAAGTATATGGTGGTAATACCATGCAAGATAGAAAGACTGGTGATGCTGGTGACACTGGGGACCAAAAATTCTGGTCTGGCCCCACCAGGCACTGCTACATGCAGGTGACAGGGTGCCTTGTAAACCCAGCTGGGCAGCTGCCAGCAGCAAGCCGGCTAAGGAAGAGCTGGAGTGATTTTGTGATGGGCTGGGTAATCAACCGACACAGATAACCAAGAATTGCATGCCTTTGTAAAGTGTTTCCAAGACGTCTTTGCAAAAATGAAGAGGATTGGATTTTAAATTTCATGTATTTACTACTTTTATGCTGTAGAAGTGTATACAAGCTTTTTGAATGCTTCCATAGTTTTATTCTGAACTTTGAGCTTAGAATAATTATTTGAAATAGTTTTTCAGAATGAGTTTAGTGTCCATGAGCAGACCCCTCCCTTCCCTCTGCACTCTCTTTTGCATGTAATGTGGCTTGAAGTTTGCTGCTTAACACTGAATTTGTCTTTGGAATTTGGCCAGTGCACAGTAATAATGTTTTGTGTTCCCTATTAAAATCTAGGGTTTTGTGATTCATCTAGGATAGCTTTGTTTCCAAGAATTGAGGGGGAAAAAAGGAAAAAAAAAAAAAAAAAAAAAAAAAAAAAAAAAAAAAAAAAAAAAAAAGAAAAAAGAAAGGGAGGCGAATGCAGACAGTACCTTTCCCAGTAGGGATGCTGCTGCAAGCTGCAGGCTACCACATACTTTGCCTTTCAAAAGGAGACAATCAGTCATTCTTTCTCCCCAGCAGATTGCAAAGTATTACAATGGTGCAAAACTCTAACAATAGAGATCAAAAGGAAGAGGCTGGAACAAAGAAAACATAAAGCGCTTTGTTTGTAGGGAGAATAAAATACTTTAATATGATAAATTCCTGTTCTTCAAAACTCTAAACACATGGCCCCTAGGAAATTGTTCAGTCGCCTGGAATTAATGTTCTGTGTTCTGTTCTGAGGGCAGTGATAGTTTGTAACTGGCACACACACAAGCTCTGTATCAAACCTTCAATTATTTCTTCTATTTAATGCTTGGTTTTCAAAGAAAATGTTTTAAAATAAACAGAATCTAAAATAAAAACCAATTCCCTTTCCATTCAACTTTGAGTGGCAAAACTATTATGCCACTTCACTGTAGCTCTAACAATTAAAGTTATGAGTGCATTTTGCTCAAAGGCATGATGAAATTAAAGTCATATGTTATTCTTGAATTTATTCTAATTGATTTAAATGAGGGTGAGAAGGAGTGCTAGACAAGTCTCAAAATATTAATATCTCAGTTCCTGGTTTATTGTGTATTTTTAATTCATGCTATTAAAAGCTTTTGTATTTTTAAAAAACAAAGTAATTAAGGCTGTGTTTTTTGTTTGTTTGTTTTTTAATTGTGGCCAGATTTGTTCACCAAATTTCAGTAATGCAACCTTCTGAAACATTCATGCTATGCTGTGGTATATGTATGTATATATGAGGATTTATTTTCTTGTCTCTATTGTTGCTTTTTTAATAGTCTTTGTCTTCTAGCTGGATCATCTGTCTGGTTTCTTCAGATAGCCTCTTTTTTTTTTTTTTTGACTGGCTTTACAAACAGTCAGTGTATTGGAGCTATTGTCATTCAAAGATACATTGATGTTCTTAAATGTATGGTTTGAAATGATCAAACATCTGAGTCAATAAGCACTGTGTTGTTTACTCTTGCACGTGACTTCATATCTTGAAAGCATGCAATTATGTCTTTTAATGTAAGTTTGGTTTAAATGTCTTGTTTCTGCATTTTATTGTTGCATTCACTTTTTATTCTGCTTTGTTTACGCACCTCTCAATCTGGATTAAGCAGGTCTGTGAATCTTCTCAATGCATGCAAACTGAAAAAGCCTGCTCTAAGGTGAGGGATCCTTAATAGCTTTGTAGTGTTGAAGCTCAGTTGTTTTTCCTTTCTGTTTTGGTTCAACACATAGAAAGTGGCTGTTTTAATACATGGTACTAAACATGTAGACTAACATGGTAGAACTGCAGTTATTCCCATTTTTAACATTTTTTCAGGAGTACATATTAAAAACATTCTCATCATTGATAAATGCATTGCAAAACTCAGATAATTAGAACTTCAGTAATTCTACCTGCATTATCTCATGCTAATGTAAGTGTTTCATTAGACCACATGGCTGTCTTAAACAAGTTAAAAATTGTGTTACTAAATGTTGTCTTTCTAACTAATGGGAAATACTCCCTGTTCATATCACTAATGTGGAAGCCAAATTCCGGAATCCACTCTTACAAACCTGTAAATTAAATGAGTATTTTCTGTTGTTTTAAATTCCTCCTGAGGTCACAGTGTGTCCACTGTAGCCCTGGATATAATCACTGGTATTTTACACTATAGCTACCAAAATGTGTATGTGCCAAAACTGAGTTAATATAATGGAGTTATAATCCTCTTTTCCTACCACCTGCTAATACTTCTCACTGGGCTTTTGTTGTTGTTGTTCAAAGTTTAAAATAAAATTTGTCAGAAGATAGCATTGCTAATTAGTTTAAGCAGTAATGGACGTAAGCCAAAAGAGTTTAAAAGGATTTTGTTCTTGTGGTAAAAGTAGTTTTTATACTGATATGAGATTCAGAAAGAAAATATCATTACACTTTTAAGCTTTAATCCCACCCATTCGTTTTTTATCCACCAGTTCATCTTTTGAATGTGGATAGCTGTAAAAATAACACCCCACACGATGTTAAAATTAGTTTAAATTTGCTTCTGTAATATACCTTTTTTATGACATTAATGTAATTTGGTGATTTCCTTAATTTAATTTCAATGTAGGCTGATATTGCCGCCTCTTAACCAGGAAAAGATGCCAAAATAAAGGTTTGATCCTGCAAAATCACATAGAGAGGATGTTTTTGCCAGTATATAAAGTAGTGGAAGAACTCATAAAGCTGTTTTATGTGGAGTAAACATTTCAGAATTAAGGCTTTATTTTTTAACTGGAATCATATTGAATTGGATGATGTTGGGAGATTCAGAACAGTTAAATGTTAACAGAATTATTCAATTTACTAGGGGAGGTTTTTTCATGCATTTGATGTTGAGATGGCTTGTATAATGGTAAGATAGTGTAGGAGACAGTTATTTCAGAAATGAAGACAATTAAATTCCTTATGCAGCCTTTTTCTTTCTCCTGTGAATGTATTTTGCTTTGTGCCTGTGTGTAACTTCACATTTTGCTTGCTTTCTTGCATTGTTGTCTCTTCAGAAACAGTATTCTTATTTCAGCTTAACCATTTGAATTGTGCTTGTTTTTTAATACAAAAATGAGCACTGCACATCTGTCCTACCATCACATGTTCCAGAAAGTTTTTCGTCAAGCTACCTGAGATGCATCTTAACATGCATCTGCTCTGTGGAGCTTTCCATGGATGGAGGCTTCCTTCTTTGCAGAAGGATGATTGTGTGTCACGAAGACTCTGACTCGGTTGTTCCCATCATTTCTGTAACTGAGCCACAGCTGAGATGTTGAAACATTCCCCTTCTCACTGGTAAAAAGACGAGAGGAAGCAGACTCTTTTTTTAAAGTGTATCAGTGGTACTGTATTTTTTTTGACCAGACAGAAAGGTCTGTCTTGTTTCCTTTAGTTATGAAGAGCCAATGCATCTCCTTCTTACACCACACACAGAGTGAGACAGAGACTGAGCAGCTGACTGTGCTAACAGGGTAGGGATAGTTCTAAGAGGCTGATGAAGAGCTTGGAATAGTCATAAAGGATGCTCGAGATGAGCCTGTGGTAAGCAGAGCATCCCTGGGCATGTGTGGAGGTTAAGGGGGAGCTGGCTGGGGATTGTATAGGGGGTGAGACTGGGACATGACTGGGCCTGAAAGGAGCAAGAGCAGAAAGAACTGAAGTTTTCACTGAGGAACGTAGCTCGTGGCTGGGATTTGGGTGTAGGGGTGTGAGCTTGAAAGTGATCATTAGTGTCCATGGCTTCTAGGGTAAGACAGGTGGCCATTGAGTTATGGGGATGTTGGGGATGTTTCTGTTCTGCTCTTTGGAGGGGAGAAAATAGCACGGGACTGGGGTGGGGGGAAATGAGACCCTGACACCGAGTTCTGTCTTTTCATCTGTTGGCATGGGGGTGATTCTTGCCTTGGTCGAGGTAACACTTGCCAAGCTCAGGGCCTCACCCATAGCTGCTTCCCATCCTGTTAGGAAGCACTGCTTTAGGGAGAAGTGCTTTGGACCAATAAATAACCACAGTGATTTTTCTCCTATTTGGTGCAAGCTCTGAGTGGGCTCTGCTTAGCTTACTAAGTAATACTGCTTGTGTTTTGGCTCATGTTTTCCCATCAGAGAGGGATGACTGTCTAAGGGGTGCCATAAAGTCAGAGAAGAGCTCCCTGACAGCTATATTGGCAGGAAGGATGGTGGAAAAGTAAAAGAGGCAAGGCTGAAGCCTTTGAGAAACCCCTTGTTCAGGACATGTGGGGAATCTAATCTATTCCTACCTGTAAGTGGGAAGCATACAGTTTTCACAAGCTAACAAAAAGATGCAGGCTACCTCATGTTAATTGCACTTTGGAGTACATTAAAACTATCTTTGAACCACAGAATAATTTGGAGAATCCAAAAGTCCACAAGTGTGGAGGGGTACTCAGAGATTTGAAAGGTGACTTGGAAATTAGATATTTTAACTTTCTCTGTGCTAGCTGTTTAGCCCATTTCCTATTTTATGTTTAAGGAAAAAGCAGTACGTTTGTCTCTGTTGTACCAGGTACTCAGCATAATGTTTATGTAGGGTCTTTAACAACTCAAGCTGTTATTTAAAACAACTAGTTATTTTCAGGGTCATAGTTCTACTTGATACATTTCCCAAAAATATTTATCATAGAGATACGTGCTTTTATAAGTGCCACTGTAAAACTTGCCCCTTTTTTTATTAGCACCGTTAAGAGAACCAGTTCAGCTGAGCGTGTGTCCCCAGGCGGTCGGAGGGAAAGCTATGGAGATTCCAAAGGCAGTCGCAACCGCACTGGATCCACCAGCAGTTCATCTAGTGGTAAAAAGAACAGTGAAAGGTAATGTTATCTAAATATCTATCTCCCTTCTCTGCCTACTGCCCTAATAATGAAATTAGTTTCTTCAGTGAAATTAGTTTCTTTAGTTTAGCAAAGATTGGGAGCTTTCCTTTTTTTAAAGCTCCAACAATTGCACAAAAATATATTTGAAAATATTTCAAATAAAACAGGGTTTCAAATTTAGAATAAATTTATTCATTATATTTCCAAACCATAGACAATATGAGAACTTCGAGTTGCCCAGAAAGTTTGTAATTATCAAATGTGCCTTTTCCATTATCTTGGTGGTTTCCCTTGTTCTTCAAGTTCCTGACGTACTTCTTCAGGTTCCTGGTTGGGGTCTGTGACCCTGGCTGGCAGCTAAGAACCACACAGCCTCTCACTCCCTCTCTCCCAGTGGGATCAGGGAAGAGAATGGGAAGAGCAGAAGTGAGGAAACTTGTAGGTCAAGATAAAGGCAATTTAGTAAGTAAAAGAAAGGGGAAGAAAAAAAACTAAACAAGGGATGGAAAGCAATCACTCATCACCTCCCACATGTAGACTGATGGCCAGCCAGTCTCTGAGCTGTGACTGCCTTGGTCTGTGGGACAGATTAAGGAGAAATGGATGGAGAGGATTAGATACAAGTGCTGTCCAAAGAAGCAAATGAAGTCATCACTATCTCTGTGCATCTCTGATGATTCTTCTCTGGACTGCTGACAGTTCAAAGAAAACAGAATGTTTTTTCTAAGGGTTGCAGGCTTAGGATGGTCTTGAACAAATAGCTGATTCATTGGAGTTTGTCAGTGCTGTCAGTATCAGTCAATTGGTTCTTTCCAGTGTTTCCTAGACAGATTTTAGTATTGGCCATTTCTCTTGACCGGTCCTACTCCAGTTTCCTGTGCAAAAAGTGGTGTTGATGGTCCTGTTTCAGTATCTCACAGATGATGTCAACATAGAAACACAATGTTAATGAAGATCCCATAATAACCTAATTTACCTGATCAGACTGGGAGTCAGTGCCATCACAGGAGTCACTGGGTTGCTTGTGAGCTGATGGTGTGGCACAAAACATCCCTTCCTTTTCATCCCTTCAGCCTCTTTGCTTGATGTAAGGAGGGATTAAAGTTGTTGTGTACTAATGGACAGCCTAGACATGGGTGATGACATTATTAATAGTTTAGTTTCTGGCTTATGATTTTAGCAATGAAGCAAGACAGCGAGTGTGCAAAGTTTATGGAACTTGTGAAAGGCTCAGAAAATTATGGGACTAATGAAAAAAAAAAACAAAC
>VWZY01002908.1:104694-153855 GCA_013399075.1 Chloroceryle aenea
TATGGGACTAATGAAAAAAAAAAAACAAACCGTGGGGAAAAGGTTATAAAATTGTAACCAAGGAAGATGTAATTTTGGCAGAGACTGAAAATGTACCCAGTCTAAAGTCTCAGTGTTGTGCACCTATGCATGTGAATGAGGTTTTTATAAGCCAACAGAATTGTGTAGGACTGGGTCTTCTGGTACCTGGGGGAATTTGACTTTATCTCAGTATATTATTTATGTCTTTTTTTTTTTTTTAATAATGTAATTATAAACAACAGATAAATAAAAAGTTGTGGGTTCAGTTTTGTTTGTAAGATTTTTGTACTTAAAAGTTCCAAAAAGAGTGAAATGTAATTGCAGCAACAACAACAACAAACCACTGTGGCAATTAACTTTTTATGTAATCCATAAATACTATTTTTGAGAGGAAAACCAATCTTTTATTGGATTACTTAGGAGCCATGTCTCTTTCTGCATGCACAGACTTGGACAAAAGGCTCTCAGACCCATTTAGCCTAGAGAATGTATACCTTGATGCATCTGACAGAGTGGTTAAGTTTGCAGTGACTGAAACAATGCAGCCTTTAAGCTTTCTTCAATAAGTACGCTGACAATGCCAACAAATTACTAACTTTACATGTTTGTGCAAAAGAGGGATCCATACCACAAATGATTCCATTGTATGCATGTATACATCTGACAGAATTCTGCTGAAGCAGGAAACCAGATATTAACGCTCTTAGGAACAAGCGAGCCTGAAAGTTTTAAAAGGTGAAGCTAAGCAAAAAATTAACAAGCAGTGCAGGGACTGCTAGGAAGATAAAACCTTGCTCTTAGTTTAAGCTGGAAATTCTGTGAAGTGCTGCAATAGTGCATAACTTCATGCAGCTACTTTGCCTCTTGAAGTCATTAACAAGGTGGTGTTATTTTCTGTAATCATCTTGTGAAGCTAATGGATTTTTCTAAGGCTTTACTGTTTATTTTGCATGTATGAATAATTTCCTACTCTGTTTCATGTATCAAATTACAGCAACAGCCCTTCTGTTGTGACCTCATTGATTTTTAAAACAACCCATCTTATATAAACAAAATAAATTTCTTGTAAAAACGTTTTGTTAAAAAATAAGCTTTCTCTAATGAGATGGGTAGATGTGTTTCTGAACAGGGATACTTCACCTACCAATGGTAAATGTCATTACTTTTCCAATTTAATCAAAACTATGTTTTGAAAAAGTTTTGATAAACATATGGTGACCCTGTGGTGTCCTTTCTCTGTGTATTTTATCTTGTATAAAACATTTCATTAGATTAAGTCCCCAGAGGGTGAATTCTCTGTGTGTTGTGCAGTGGAAGATATACTTGTCAAAACCTAAATACAGTGCTTTGCAAAGTCTGTTTTTTGAAGATATCACTAAGATCCTCCTACCTGCATAAGGTGATAAATATCTGAAACTAGTTATATGTTAAAGCTACTGGAGAAGTAAGGTAAGAATATTAATTAGGTTGTTAATTTAAATTAAGGAAAGATATGACCTCTAGTAGCTACACAGAGTTACTGTACACCTGAAAATGGATTCCAAAAGAGCTGAGACATAAAGAAATTACAACATAATTAATGGTTATCTGCAAAATTGTTTTGTTCCTGCTCTAAAGTTGATCACGGTACTTGAGATGCATTTTAAACTTTTTCATACTGTGCTGACAGAAACCCAGTGGTTATGACATTCTGCAGTTGATGGGCCACAAAGGGCTGAGCAGCAGCACTGGTCAGAAATCATGTACTTAGACTGAGGGAGAAGGGCCAGCACACAAGTGATGCAATGCTTAAATAATATGAAAGTATCCCAAGGAACTAATTGCTTCCAAGGAGCACATGTTAGATTGCCTTAGCTGGCACTGGTGATGTTGGTGCCACTATGGGCCACTGATGGTATGGTCAGGGGGTGTTCTCTTTCTTTCACATGCAGCTTGGGGGTGTTCAGCACCACAGCTCTCACCTTCTTGAAGGGTAGCCTCATCCAGTGGAAGAGGCTGACTAAAGACTTGCCTTATGATGCCTGTTGAAGCTGGGCCACTGTGCAAAACATAAAGCAAGAATCTTGGGACTAGAAGTAAAAGGAGTGTGGTTCTGTATGCTGGAGGCTGTCCTAAAGCTAACTGTGTGTGTGAAAAAGTGAGGAACACGGTTTTACTTAACCAGCTGGTCACAGTCGTATTATTTGTATCATTGCTCTTTATGGGGCCCTTCCAACTTGAGATGCTTTATGATACTTTTCTGTGATTCTGGGTCTGGTCTGTAGATGAAGCTTAAAGCAGAACGCATGGCAGAAATCTAAGGCAGCAATTGCAAAATTACTGGTTTTCAAAGTATATAGAGTTGTAGGCTGTTATGCAAAAACATAATGCTACAGAAAGCTATTTTAAGAAGCTTTAAGCACAAGGAGATGACATAATCTCCCGTGCTACGATGGGCTCTCCTGATTCAGTATGGCTCTGAGCTGGGGCTAAGCCTTCCTAAGGGTTAGGTAAGTAGGAAGTGACTCAAGTTCACAAAACAGAAAAAGGTTAGTCAGAGCTCTGAGCTATGTCTGTGGTTAGGGTTTGTATAATTAGAAAGTACATGATTTGCTTTATTACTGTCATGAATCAGCCTTTCACATTAACTTGATTAGCTTGAATAAGTCAGCCTGATCTGTTCAGAGCTGTTCTTGGCTCTAATATGGCATCATTTCTCACTAGTGCTTCATCTCATAAAGTTTTTATTTTCTAAAAACATCCTAATTCCTGAGAAAACATTAATCTTGGGGTTAACGATGACAACAAGTCACGCTATTTATATAGATGAGGTTGGGTGTGTTGGTATGCCAGCTTGAAGCATGAATTTTGATGCATGATTAATATCAAGGCTGATATTATGAACAGTTGCTAAAGGAATGGGTAGGATAAGTAGAATTCTTTTTGTTTGTTTTGATTTGTTTTTATCTTTAAGTAAATATGTTGCTCTTAATGTGATTGTCAAATGAGTGCAAAAGGAAAAATCCTGTAAAATTATTTGCTATGACTTCTATTGTAGCAAGAATCTTCTACGCATAGAAACAAATTGTGTGCAAAAATCCAACCCAGTTGTTTTTTTCTTTTTTTGGTTGTTCTTTACTTGCCTACTGGAGTCTAGGAATGGATGTGGAAATGGAATCGCAGCTCTAGGGATACTTCATGCTTCAGCATTTCTTCATCAGAATGACAGGGCTTTCAACCCGTTGGGGATCACTCTAAGAAACATACAACAGTAATCTCGTATTTCAAAAGTTTTACTAGAGAGAAAGAAAATGGAACTGGGAGGAAAAATAACTGCATAATAGAGCTTTGTGTCCATTTCATGCTTCATCAGAAACAACACCCTCAAGCCTGATTATACAGGGGCAAAGGGCAAGGAAAACAAATGACTGGCGTTTCTTGAAGAAGCTGGCTTCTTTCTGGCCAGGGTAGTACTACAGAGAGCTCCTCAGCTTTTCTGCCTCTTCCTTCTCCACACACTTTATGTATTTTCCCCTCAAGTTTTGCCAAATACTTTCTCAAGACAAAAAGACAAACTGATTTCAGGTTGTCTCCTAGGCAGCAGTGCAGTGAGAAAGAGAAGGCATTTAATCATGATGGTTATGTGCTTTCTGGGTTTTACCAAGTACGGTCATTCATCAAGAAACAATTGGGCAGTTCCATGGTTTATGTAAACTCTTTGGAAAAAAAGTATTCAAACTTCAGTTTGCTTCTTAAATCCAGAGAGAACAAAGCCATGAAGTAAGCGAACACCCACACATGCACTGGAACAGTAGCCCCACCCCTGCTCCACATATGCAGAGTTAAGAATATATTCCTAGCTTTCTGTTACAGCTGTAGACTGCTTTAGAGTAACAAATCTCACTGACTGGAAATCAAAACTGATGCAGCTGCTCATGACCAGTTTTTGTGTTCCCCTGTAACTGGACTAACTTTACAGACAAAGCTGATTTGGTAATTAGTGCTGGGAAATCTACAGTTTTGAGAATGTAAGGAGAAGTGAATGGAGAAGTTTTAACACCTGCCATCAAAGAGCCACAATGTAGACTGGTTTCAACTGTGCCTGCCTGGGGATTTACCTCGTAAATAATGGATTGATAAAGTATTTTTAGTTAAATATACAGACACAAAAATAATTTATCTCTTTTTCTATTATATTTTCAGTTTTATCTTCTACTGATACCTTTATAAGCGCAGACTGTATGTGCATGCTTTTTAAAACAGAAATTTCTTCATTATTTTCACAGCAAACCCAAGGAACCAATGTTCAGTGCAGGTAGGAACTTTTAAAACTTTTAAGCACATACAAACTGTGATAACATAATAGGTGGTGTGTGTTTGGTTTGGTTTTGTGGGTTTTTTTGGTTTTTTTTTGTGTGTGTAGGTGTGTGGGCTTTTTTTTATAATGTGGATGCCTAAAAACTGCTCTTGTGTATCTAAACATGATACGTACTGGCTGCCAATGACAATTTTTGAAAGTTGATCAGTTTGATCTAGGTTTTGTTGTCCAATAGGTGTATTTCACAGTTAGTGTTCTTTCTAAGAAGACAAAGAAGAAAAAGGTAACACCTTCTTACCCCAAATGTGCCTTCTCTATCAAAGCAGTATTACAGTTATGTTAATTAAAGCATATGCCAAGTTCCAGCTATGATCCTGTATGTTAATTTAGTCAGTAAAAGGGAGCACTCAACCACTGTTCAAGAATGCCATATCTGTCCCAGTGCCTTGCAATAAAATTTGTCAAATTACAAATAAAAATCGGTGGTTTGTTACTACAGTTTTGGAAGTCTATCTTTAATTTGAAAATCACTTAATTTTTTTTCCTATGTATGTATTATCCCTGCCAAAAGATTTTGCAAGTGAAATAGGAGGTATAAGTGAAAGCAGAAGTTGTCCTTGTTGGATAGTTACAAACTTCGAACAATCTCAATAAAGATTTGAAGCTCAATGTTACATATAGCAGTTGGCTTTGTTCTGACAAAACAAGGACAACTAAAATAAACCTTTCTTTTAACAAAATAAAGAAGGAAAAAAACCCTACTGATGTATAAGATGTATCATATTATATTTTTCTGTATAGTTCTGTGCTGGTAATCATACAGTAAGCTGAAAAAGTAGAAAATCTTTTGTTTACGGTGCTGATTGATCTGCATCCAACAAAGCTCTTAGGCCATACTTCAACTTCAGTGTAATTAATTTTGAAATCAATAATATGTAAAACTAAGTAAGCACTTAGGTCTCTTGTGACAATACGATCATGGTTCATGTCCCTTTCTTTAAAGCTCTTGGCTTAGAAACCCAAAACTTCTGGGTCGCACAGAATATACTTTCCTTGTGTAGCATTTTTCCTTCCCTTGCACCACATAACCAAATATCTTTGGAATGATTTTTCTTCTGACACTTTCCCCATAGATAAAGAGCAGTAATTAAACAGATGTGACACTACTTTTACCCTTCTCACCTGGACAAAATTCCTACTGAAATTAATGATTAATGATAAAGTTATACTTAGAATTTTACTTACTTAAAGGAGATAGTTGCATAATGGAGCTTAAGCTCGTATTTTAATGATAGAAGAATGAAACAGTTCTCCTAGCTGGAGGAGAAGGATTTCCACTGTTATTGCCCAACGTATAGCATGTTATTACCCAACTTATAGCTCAGGGTTTTGCCAAGTGCCAGGTTAGCCTCCAGCAGAATACAACTGGACAGCCTATAGAGCAGGTATTTAGTGAGTTTATTGTATTCAAACACATCTTTATCTAGCCCTTCTGTCTCTGTCTCTGTAATCACAAGGGAAGCGCCGTGTGACACACTGCAAAGGTAGGCTTCTCTTCAAAACCTCATAGCTCTCGAAGCAAAATGGTACTGGTGGGATAAAAGCTCAATGTATCAACAGCTATTTTCTAACTTGTGCACACTTTGCAATGTTAAAACTTTCCTAGTTCTTTTGGATGAAACAAAAATATTAGATCATCTGTTACACAGTCTACTGAATTATAACCCTCAGTTGCTCATTAATAATAATAATGGGTTATAATTTAGATTTGTGTGGGCTTATTCCAAAGAATTTGAATTAGAAAAAATATGTTGAGAGAGCTATATGGCAATATGTGGATGTTCACCGTGTTTGAAATGGTGTTCTGCACTTTTGCTGAAATTCATATAGAATTTGCCCCTTTGTTGGCCGTTTTGCTCTTAGCCTAACATGTTTATAGAAGCCTTGGTTTTCCCCTTGCTGCTTCTTACTTAGTAGGCTGTAGATTTTTCTGAATGTTGACTAAGGAGACTTAAGCCTGTAACTCATTTCTCGGTGCTTTCTGCTCAATGTCATAAAGCAGAGTTACATTTGGTAAACATACCACATTGTTTTCTAAAGCTTTAGCTAAACTGTAGTGTAAATATGCACATTTTTGATGCATGTTTATATCTGTGATATAATCACAGATTGCTTTTTAGACATAGCCAAATCCTAACAGTTTTTCCACTAATCAGCATCTTTCAGCTTTGCAACAAAACTAAAATCTCACAAAGCAAAGAATGTTTGTCTCAAGGCAGTCTTAGAAATTCTCTACCTCTCTGTATGCCTTGTACAATTTTATGCCTGCAATCAGTAGTGGTCTCCATTGCAGATCCTACTCGTATTCATGTACCTTCTGATTTCAGTTCAGTACCTGTAAATTTTTGCAGTTATTTTTCAAGGACAATTTCAAATTTACAAAATTGCAGATGTAAAAGATACATTTGTCTAAACGTTTCACCATTGGTCTGTCTCTGTAGTTTGATGATTGTCTGTCTTTACATCTATATCTTCACATTTAGAACTCTGCTGTCTTAAAAACACAGGCAAAGGGTGTAAATTGGTTATCTAGGTAATGTATTTGGTTTATTAACAAAAATCAGTAGCTGGAATTAATGTTACCAAAGTTAGAAATAAATCCACAGTATGGATTTCCATGCCTGACTGCCTGACCTAGTCATCCTCTGTTCCTCTTCACAGCTAATAGAGAGAGGCATTCTGAAGGCATAATTTATATATTTGCTATGACATACTTGGTCTCATTTACTATGCTTGCGTTTGGACATTTGCCTTAACATGCAATTAATTTGTCCAAAAGTACCTGTTTCTCCCTGTTTACTCTAAAGAGGAGTTTTGAGTGACTAGGTCAAATCACTTCCACTGTACGTGGCCAAATGCGAGTTTTACATGTCCCATAATTTTCAGGTGAGAAAACCAGTTCAATGAATTAAACTTCCGTTCATTCCCAGCCTTTGATAAGCACAGTCAGTGGTTGGCACTGCTGAAAATATATTGGCTTCCAGTGCACCAGTATCAGTAGTACTGGCATGTGTTTCAAGCTCCTTAAATAGCTATTGCATGCGCATACAAATAGTGCTGTAATGCTCTGCTATTTAATGCTCTACCCTCTATGGTTTATTTTCCAATACAGATCTGTTGGAGTAGATTTTTTAAAATAACTCCAGTATTCTAGCATTTTAACAGGCATCTTAAGCTCCAGCCATCTGCCATCATTATTTCATTGCTTCTTTTTAGCATTCAGTTTTCTGTTGTTTTCATTATATGTATGAATTCTGTAAGTCAAGCTAGAGAGCCCTAGCTGTAGCTTTACTATGACAGATCAGGTGCCTCTCTTCCCAGCTGAATTAGGCTAAAGGCAAAATGCACATTTATTTAGGAGATAAAGAACAGATATGCTGTTTACTTGTTCAAGCAATGATTTTTATTCATTTAGTAAGGATTTGTAGCGTATGCGTATTTCCAATTAAAATAAAGCCTTAGTTTTCAAATCGAAAAAATAATGGTATAATTGTATTATACTTAACAATTCATAGCATCATTTCAACAGTCCTAAATTGTATAATTTTTTTTTTCATTTACATGATTTTGTTACTTCTGCCCTTCCACTTCCTCTGTGCCCATGGTTATTCTGTCTAGTAACTCTACAGATGTCACTGACTCCAAAACTGCTTGGTTCGCATGAGAACAAGGCTGAACCCCTTGATCTGCCGATGAAGCAGCAAGAGCCAGCACGTTCTGAATCTGGACAAACTTCACCAGAAGTTCACAGGACACCCACTTTGGCCTTGCCAGTTCCCAAAAGTCCTAGTCAGACCTTCATGGCATTTGCCAGATCTCCTAGTTTTATAAGCCCCATGAAGTCCCCAAGTCAGTACTTCCAGATCTGTTATTAATCCCTGCTTCTCTCCCCCCCAAAATATTTCCTACCAGCTCAACACATTACTTTTAGTATTTTCTTCTAGAAATGTTTACTTCTGTCAGCGAATTCAGTTTTTGTAGCTTCTCTCCTGTACGTCATTTTCCTTTCTTTTAATGTGCTGTCAATGTTGTCATTGCTTTTTCAATGTTTAGTAATTCTCAAAGCACATATCTTTCTGCATGTACATCAGCATGATTCCTTTTACTAACTGTTTGTGTTCCTTATTTCGAATGTATCTCTAACACTGTATCAAGTGTAAAGGGTATCTTTACACTGAGATGCAAAGAATGCAACTGAGTGTTGGAAAATACTTTAGATGCTGATGCTCAACTGTAAATATCGATTAAAAATAAAATTAATTTTAAGTGGCATTTCTGCGTTAATTGTAATTTTTGCTGTTTTCCTGTTCATTTTTAATATTTACAAAAATGTAATATTGTATCATTATTTTTCACAAAAAAAGTCTCAATTTCAGTCTGTTCAGTTCTGTAGTTCTTCATTACATTGTTTAGTTCTAATTTTGCTGCTCAGGTATTTAGAGAAAAAAGGGACTTTGTATGTCTTTAAAAAAAATAATCTCGTTAGTGATCATTATTTAGAGAAAAAGAAAAGCTTAATTTCTAAGATTGCATGTCATTCTGTAATTGTAATGCACCAAACTGCAAAGTGGGAAGGGATGGAGGAGCACTGGTGTGCTGATGGTTTGTTTTGTGTAACATTCAACATTTCTGACCTTTTGTAGAGGAAGGATACGTAAAAATGTTTCTTCGTGGACGTCCTGTTACCATGTACATGCCCAAAGAGCAAGTGGAATCTTACAATTTGGAAGCAAAAGTAGAACTACCAGCCAAGAGGCTTAAGCTGGAATGGGTGTATCCTTTCTGTGCTAGAGGACTAATGGAAATAATTTCTTAATTTTTCAAGCTAAAATATATCAAAATTAAGGTCATAGGGTTCATTTCATTAGTTAAGTGACATTCCACTAAAAAGAGGTGTTTGTTTCTTGATGCTGCTCTTCTGTACCTTGTGAAGAACAAGGTAGAAGCTTAAGAAAGTTTTTGCTTAAATGTTGCCTGGAGGTTAAGTCTGAAAAGCATGCTAATTAGCTAACAGTTATACTAGGCATATTGTAAGTAAGTGGTGAGCTGTGATTATTAATTATTGAATGCATAAAACAAGCAAATTTTTTTTCCCCCCGATTATAACCAGTAATATGTCATTTTAAGCTGTGGTTTATGACATTTACACCATTGTCCTTTAGAGGACGCTATCATCAACTGCAGTACTTGAATAAACCATTAATTGAAGAGTGCTTTGCAACTGATAGGTGCTGAGCAATAAAATTCATAGAATGTCGTACGTGAAATCACGTTTGTATTTAGATTTTAAGCTATGTTTAAGCATGCTGAACAAACAGAATTTTCCACCGACTTTTATGAGTGAACACAATTATAAAATTCCATCTTGAAAGAAATCAGTGTTTCATTACATTTTCACATTTCCCTTTTAAATATAATGAGAAAATTCTTTTTGAAAAAAGTGATGACATTTCAGTTTTGTATAATCTTAGAATATGACATAGATGATTCAAGATAAAATATAAACACAACAGGATCTATTTATGATTTCTACTATCTTTAGAGAGAAGTCTTCATAAATTTTATTATTTTCAGAAAAAGCCTTTTTTTTGGTCCCAAACAGTGCAAATAGGAAGTTGCTTTGTCTTCATAAAAAATAGATTACAGGCTGCATATAGTCTTTTTCAAAGTTGTATAAATAGAACGGCATGTGGTTTCAGAATGCACACTGAGAGTTTCCAAAAGTCCCATTGTATTCACGAGAGATTAATGACAGATTCAGTAACCACTCTTATTATTATTCCTACTGCAGCTGAGCCTGTGGATTCTACCCCACTCTGCTGGAACTGTATAGATAATGCATATAGAAATGAGTTAAAAACCAAAAAATCCCCCTAATTAATAAAACAGCCAAGATTAGAATGATAAATGCAGCTTGCAGTATTTTGCCATCTAATTGTTGTACAGGCTCTCACCATATAGCACAACAGAACTGAATGATGTCTTTTTTTTATGCTTATAAGGTGCCCCTCACTTAGGGGGCCTAAGGATGATCCAGGAGAAAGTGTTAGGATACTTGCTGAAAGAACAAAAAACCCAACCAGAAACCAAACAGATTGTCATTAGCAGTGTGTAGGTGGAAGCTGAAGTTAATATTTTGGACTATTATAAGAAATTATTTCAGTCTCGTTAGTTTCTCACTTAATCTTTCTTAAATTTGCCAGATGGAGCATTATTTTTAGTATGAATATTCTTAGGTCCTTCCAGGTGTGTGTCTGTATACCCAGCAGAATACTGTATTTATAGACAAAGACACACATTAATTAAATGATCTCACTAACCCTAGATGGTTATTGAGGAGGATGCATATATTTAAAAAAAAAAGCTATGCTAACTTTTCCAGATTTTTATATCTTTTATATCAATTTAAAGACTATGATGTAAAATAATTCAAGGCAGCAGAAAGCCAACCAGTGTTGCAGACATTCATTCCAGTTAAGTTGGAGAAGCTAAGCTGCTTGATTGGAGAACAACAGAATTGGAGTAGGAGAAAACATCTTTGTAGGAGACAAATCAGCCTGTCTGTGGGATTGCAGCCAGAAATGCTTTATAATGTAGAGAAACAAGGTGTCATAGCTCAAACTGACAAACGGAAAGGGCAAAATAGGCTGTGATCTCTATTTTTGAGGAAGAAAATCTAATGTGTGTAAATTTCTGGGCATACCTGAACCGTAAGGGGTTTAAAGGGTTTTTACAGTCGTGTTAGCAGGTATCTGGGTAAGCCAAAAAAAGCTCGGAGCACATCAGATCTCTTTAGACATGAAGAAACAGAATGTTGAGTGATGAAGTGTGAGGGAGGATTCAAGCAGAGGTGGTAAAACCTGAGTGAGAAATTGGCACTGGAAACCTCAGAGCAGGAGCAGTGGTCTGCAAAAATCTGTTTGAGACCAGCTCACTTGGCAAGCAAGAGGTTTGCAACAAAAGCTGCAGACCAAATGAAAAGGTCAAGATAACATTCCCTGAAGTGCTAACTCACCAAATCCAAGTTGAAGCCACCAAATCTGAGTGTGGGAAACAGTGAGGAGAAGGAGAGATCAACCCCGGGAGTTTATATCTGAGAAAAAAGGCTGATAGAAAGAAACTGTGTGTTTGACAACAGCAGTCATGCAAAGGCTTGAATGCAGCATTGTTCCCCACAGGAAGAATTGTAAAGAAAGGAGATTTTCCCTAAAGAATGCAATCTTTCCTATTTAATAGCTGGTTTTATGCACTGAGATTTGTTCCTTATGAATGTCTGGCTTCACTTGGTAATGGTATCTGGACTTAAAGAGAAAAATAAGTTTTAACAAATAAAGCATTGTCCAGCAATCTAGACTAATAACTCTAACCTTTACAATCAGATTCAAGATAGTAAATGCTTTGTAATTTAAAGGTATTGGTTGTTTTCATGTCTTCAGATTTTAGTATCTCACACTTGAAGGAACTTCAGCTGAAAGTTTTTGTTTTGGGAGTCCAAAAGCTGTATTTCTGAATGCATATTTTGATGGTTGGATATGCAGCACTACTTTCTTAAATGTATTAGAAAAAAAAAATCAGCAAGTTGCTTCTGAAAAAGGAATTTAAATAACTATCATCCTTACCTCTTGCATAATGTCAACATGAGTGTTTTAGTTTGACTGGGTTGTCACTGACCGTAGAGAATAGTGCACGAGTGTCTTTTTGATACCATATAATTGGGGTTTCAGTACCTCTCCATATATTTGTCACAGCCAGCATCTCCATATCGACCAAATTAGAAAGCACTTCTGTTTTGCCAAGACTTTGCTAATGCTGTTTCTTTCTGTTCCCACAGAAAATGAAAGACAAAAATTGTAGTCTCTAATGACTCTTCAGAAGAATAAAACTGCATAATTTGTCTGAATTAACATTCACTCTAAATGAGATTATTTCTGTATTAATTCCAGTTATTTCATTGGATTAATTTTAGATTAGTGTTGATATGACTGGCATCAGAATCTGGGCCACTGCCTTTTCAATACTACAAAAATAAATTGGAGCGGGTGATGTAACCCTTTTACTGTTTCATATCCATCTGGCTGGTAATGCCCAGAATAATGAAATCAATCAGCCTGCACAAAGAATAATGCAACCAATCCTAATTTAATGCAGGGAGATGTACTGAATGACTTATTAGTGTTTCCATCAAGTCTAAATTTTAATTTTAATTAGTCAACCAGTGTAAATAGTAAACACACTTTGGACAAAATTAATATTACCTTAGTCTGGCACTTAGCAAATTCCAGAGGGTACTAAAGGGATAATTTGTCACAAAATCCTGCCTTCTTTAAATTGTATTTTCTGTAGGATGTGCAGGTTTTCAGTTAATCTGCAAAATTCTTTAGCTGTCTTTACTGTAGTAAGGAAGGGAGTGCTGAAGGCTGCCAAGTGATAAAGCTGTGCTTAAGCTCAGAGATGCCTACTGCAGAATATACAAGGGTGGAGAATACATTTTGATTTTCCTTACTTTTAACATTCTTCATTGGTAGATATTGTTATTGCATCTTGACCAACATGTTAGCTATGGATATAGGGGCCGGGACTGTCGCAGTAATCTCTACCTTCTTCCAACGGGCGAAACTGTGTATTTCATTGCATCTGTAGTTGTGTTATTCAATGTTGAAGAGCAACTTCAGAGACATTACACTGGTCATAATGATGATGTGAAGTGGTAAGTCGACTAATAACCATTTTTTTTCTCCATAAACCAGTATATGGGAGGCAATGTTTTATTCTTTTGATATAGTTCTCAAAATTTAACTTCTAAGTCTTGCATAGGTTGGGTCTTTATGCCTTACAGTGCATTTGCATGATCAAATAAAGGTCTGACTGTAGTCATGGTTAAGTATGTCAAATGTCTGTTATAGCTCTATCTAGTCAGCACATGAAGCAATTGCTGTCAGGTTCTGATGGCACAGACCTGAGGATATCCAAATATGTCCCTACAAGAGCCTGAGTTTGCTTGTGAAACTTGCCGTGAGGTCTGTGCTGCCATATGTGCTGTGCTGCCTCCTGTGGCTATGTCTATACCCAGTTGCTGTATTGATGTTCTCCAAGTTCCTGCTTGTTTGTCTCAGTTGCTAACAATTCCTCCTCGTATTTTCTCAAAAAGTTTGTTTTCTATAACTAATACACTTTGTACATTGAGAATACAGAAAAGTAGAAATCTGACCTAATCTGTAGATCCACTCATTTTCATTACTCTGTTTTAGGATGATTTGACATTTAGACTCCTCTCCTCCTTTCCCTTGTTATGTAGGATTGAATTACTCATTTCTACCACGGTGTGGGTGCCATATGCAAGTTTGTTAGGCTCTATCTAACGAAAGAAACAGTTTTAATCTCATCTGCTGTCTTCCTGGTAGTCCTTGGGCATGTCTACATCATGGCAGATATTCTGCAAATGAGTTGTGAGCAGCCTGGCTTGTCTGCTGCCATGCAGGCATGCCAGCTTGGGCTTCAAAGTGGTTTAGCTCTGCTCAAGCTTAGAGGAGATGAGAGATCGGAAAATATCATTAAAGTGAAATCTAAATAAACATATGGTTTACCTTGATGGTATCTGTCTGCTTGCTGAAAAAGAGCACTCGGATTATCTGATGGGCCCTAATGTATGAAATGAGTTTGACATCCCTTCTTTAGATTAAGCATTATGAAACACCTGTTATCCCTCAAAGGCAAAAATAGACCTGATCATCAAATCTAGTGGCATTGAGAGCATGTTTCATAAAATTGAATTATTTGTGTAATCCACTTGTTTTACAAGGAGATTTTTAACTTGGATCTGTTTCAGATAATTTTTCTTTTTTTTTTTAATTTCTCCGTCTCTAAATATTTGAAAACTTTCAGATTTATTAGAAAGGAAACACCTTTCTGCATTATAAAGATGAATAAATTATTGCCACAGTTCATTTTGCAGGGCACTTTGCCTCTGGAACTGGGTGGAAAACAGCTGCAGTGAAAAAAGAATTGAGAGAGGCTTTCCAGGTTTTGGTTGTTTGCTTTTTTTTTTTTTTTCTTTCCTTAGAGACAGTAGTTAACATAGTTAACTGTTTAATCACAGTTTTTAAAATCCCAGTTTTATTTTTACAATTAAAATTCCCAATTTCTGTATCCTGTTTTTAATTTTAGAATCATAATTCCTATTTTCTGTTTCCTAGTTAGATAACTAGCACAAACTGTAAACTCATTATACCCTGCCATCACTCTAAATCTAGGTGAGATGGATTCCACCATAAATTAAACCGAGGCTTGTTTGATGTATGCTTTGCATTATAAGGGCTTAAGCAAATTACTGCCTTGTTCACAAGGGAGTATTTCTTTCATTAAAAGAGCATGAAAATTATTTTGTCAGTTCCGGTTTTACACTTTAAATGTTTACATGTATGCTGTGTGTCTTATATGACTAATATAAGGCATTTATTACAGGCTTAAGTAAAAGTTTGATGAAATAGATAATAAGTACTTAAGGCTTTAAATTTGGCCTCTCTTTCTTTTCTTTAGCCTGGCTGTCCATCCTGATAGGATCACTATAGCAACAGGTCAAGTTGCAGGGACATCCAAGGATGGAAAAGTGAGTGACCCCTTTACCAACATAAAACTGCTTGTATTTCACAATAATATGCAATCAAGAACATACATGCTCTATTCTTTTCATGTTGCAGTTAATCTGGTTTTACATGTTAGGATGGAATGCAAGCAAAACTTAATGAAAGTGCCTGTTGCACGCTATCAAAGTTACCCTGATCCATTGTCAAGATCAATCAGTGGTTTCTGGTTCCATTACTTACACAGAATGAAGGTAAATTTGGAGCTGGCCTCCAAAAGAAATTGGAAAGGATGAGGCCACAGAAGAAACCTGAGGGGGCAGATGGATGTGGGGAACAAGAAGAGAAGCAGCAGAGATTAAATTGTACACTGCACAACTCCATTTCAGACCGCAACTACCAAAACAAAAGTACAAATAAGAATGTCTTTGGGTTTTTTGCTGAAAAAAAAATAAACTCTTACTCTTGCCATCATCTAGGCAAGAATATTTTGTCTTTTATTGCCTGTATTGTCATAAATCTTAGCTGTAGGCTAGGAATTTATTTGAACAGAGTCAAGATGAACATTGCTCCAAAGAGCTAAGACAAGTGAGAAAGAATAGGTACAAGCAGAGGCAGGAAAAGCACAAGGAAAAAGTCACTCGGCAGAATATGGGGCTGATGTCACAGTCAAACGATTACAAAAATTTTGGTAGATATCAAAGAAGAATTTTGGGATAAAAACGGATTAGCAATAATATGCTAAGTAAAGAAGGAAAGCAAAATCACAGTTACGTGATATAAGGTTTCTTAACTTCAGTTGAATATCATAAACTATTTTTAGTGTGTGTTGGAGAAATATCTGCTACTTTTTTTTACTTCATTAATGCAATTCCTTGCCATTGCATTTGTGAAATAAAATCTACAGGTTTGATATCTGTGCTTGAGGGCAAAGTGGTATCGAGGTTAGAGACAAGCCAGCTACGTAACTGAGGTACTAAGGTAGCCTTGGGTTCTCATGTATCTATTTACGTTGAAGGGCAATTTCACTACTTAGAATCAAGAGAGACTGTTGGCCTACGCTTTTTTTTTTTTTATATCGTAATAAACCATTTTCGTTTCATCTGAAAGGGCGGGAGGAAATAAAGGTCAGCGGCCTGCGGGCCCTGTCGCTGCTTCTGGCACGGGCCGGCACCAGCAGGCCTGTCTGGCTCGCCCCCTAGCGGAGCTGGGCAGCATTGCCGCCTCGCCAGGCGCGGCCCCCCCGGTCCCCCCGCCGCTGTCCCCCAGGTGCAGCAAGGGAGCCGGGGCGGGGGAGCGCGAGTCACCTCAGGCCATGAGGTGCACCTGGAATTCTATGTACGCCAGGAAAGTTAGTTCTGGTTAGGGTTGTACAGTGCTTTTCCACGGCCCTTTTTACGTCACTGAATTGTCTTTGTTTTGCGAGTGCTGTTTGATCTTGACCAGAATTATCGCAGTTGCTACAGTTTAAACTGGTGAGCTGGGACCTACAGGTAGGTCCCATGTCACGAGGTCTTCACCAGGATACCTCAGTGAACTGCGACCAGTGAGACCTGCTGTGCTGTACACTGCATAGTCAGTCCTGGATACTGGTCCTAGGCACAGGAACTGCAAAACCATTTGTAGCGTATCTGTGCTTGCATGGGTGGCTCTGGAGACGTTCTGATAATTTTAATACCTTACATTGTATTAAAATGTTTTTTTTAAATGCATTCTTATTTTTTCAGTCCTGATTTATTTGTTTTTTCTGCTACTGTTTCTTCAGCTGTTATTTCTGCATCTGTTTTACAGCAATTGCCGCCACACGTGCGTGTCTGGGATTCTGTGACGCTGAATACACTGCATGTCATTGGAATGGGGTTTTTCGACCGAGCTGTCACGTGCATCGCTTTTTCTAAATCTGTAAGTACAATAAATGAATAGTCATATTAGTGTGTTTGCTGAACAGCTCTGTGAAGCCTTTCAAGTTTAGCTTCCTTGACCAAAACAAACTCCCAAGCTCTCTTTTCCCTCTGTTTTCTATGTAGAGGCAGAAAGCTTGCTATGTAGAGGCAGAAAGCTTGCAGCCTAGTGGTTTCCAACAGTTTTTGTTGCTATTAAAGCAGTGCCTCAGCAGTCTCAGAGACCTTGCTTATGCTTACCATAAAATGCAATTAATTTCTTCAAAGACAAGCAGTTGCAGAAGTACTCATGTGCTTGAAATTTCAGTGTCCTTGCTTCTTCTCTTTAATCATCTCATTGTTTCTCCCTACATACAAAAGTTACTCTCTCAGCATCTTTTAACCCCTTCACTGTGCCTAAGAACAACTGATGACCTTTATAATGGCCTATACCACTGATTTTTGGATTTTAAAAATGGAAACTCCCACAGGAAAAGCAAAATCTTTTGCTTGAAAGCAGCAGAGGCATACGGAATTAGTTGTTAGTCTCTTGGCACTATCCTTTGAATTCTAGACTATCAGGAAGGTACAGAAAGATGACACAGGCAGCATTCAAGTCCCATATGGAAACATGAGTCTGTAACCTGACGTGCAAGTCTAGAAATGCTCTGTGTAGAACCAAGCCCATGAGCAACGTATGTGATGGTGTCTGGTTGCCTTGACAGCATTCTTTAAAAGGAGGGGACTAAATGGTGTGTTCCTGTGACAGAATGCACCTCGGTCAAAGTTTCCACAAACAGCTGAAATCTATTCATGACAATCTTTTATAGAAAGTAAAAGAGAGAGGAGTGAATTGAGAGAGATGGATAAGAATACAAAGCAGAAAGCCAACGTGATTCAAGATTAGCTTTGAAGGATAAATAAAAAGCAATACCAAGCAAATACTTTGTAAATGTCTCCCTGGAGGAAGAAATAGGAACTTAATAACGGAGGATTTTTATTGGCAGATGCCAGGAGAAAGTGAGTGTTTAATATGCTTGCTTTGTGCTGCAATTTCACACTCAAAGCTTAGCCTGTTTGGAGCATCACTTTCCACCCTGTAGCAGTACTGCTTATCTCATCCTAGACAGCCCTCTCTTCAGGCCACTCAGTCCCATGTCTGTCCCACCTCCTGAGTAGCTCTGGCACATTTATTTGTTTAGCTGTGTTCAAGGTGTGTATTAGGGACCTGATTCATGAGTAAAACAATCAAGCAACCTCACACGTAAAGAAAATAAAGCAGTGTTTGCTTGGGTCTTCTCCCTCCCCCCAGTCTTTCTTAATAAAACAGTTAATGATGTGTACTTTGGATTTGGAATTTCCATCACTAAATGTTTGAAGAGAGATACCTGACTTATTCCTGACAAAGTTTCTTTGTCTACAGTTTGCAGGGGTTCCTCTTCTAGATCCCTTTCTAGCCCTGTTTTTCAATGACCCTATAAATTATTATATTTCATGGAGATCTATGGGTTGACTAAAAGTATAACAGTTGAAGTGTAAGCATGTATAAATTTTTTCACCTACACAGAAATATTTAATTATTTTGAATGTGTATTTCTCTTTCTCATGTTGGTTGGTCATTGTGTTAATATTTTCCATGTTTTGTCTCAGAATGGAGGAAGCAGCTTGTGCTCCGTGGATGACTCAAACGATCATGTGCTTTCTGTGTGGGACTGGCAGAAAGAAGAAAAGCTGGCAGATGTCAAGGTGCTACAATAAGATATTTTGTACCACTTGCTTGCATGTGGATCTGGATTTCATGTCATAAAATATTTTTTAATATTTAACTTCTTGTACCTTTTTAATACTTTCACTTTTTAAAAGGCAACNCTAAGGTAGCCTTGGGTTCTCATGTATCTATTTACGTTGAAGGGCAATTTCACTACTTAGAATCAAGAGAGACTGTTGGCCTACGCTTTTTTTTTTTTTTTTTATATCGTAATAAACCATTTTCGTTTCATCTGAAAGGGCGGGAGGAAATAAAGGTCAGCGGCCTGCGGGCCCTGTCGCTGCTTCTGGCACGGGCCGGCACCAGCAGGCCTGTCTGGCTCGCCCCCTAGCGGAGCTGGGCAGCATTGCCGCCTCGCCAGGCGCGGCCCCCCCGGTCCCCCCGCCGCTGTCCCCCAGGTGCAGCAAGGGAGCCGGGGCGGGGGAGCGCGAGTCACCTCAGGCCATGAGGTGCACCTGGAATTCTATGTACGCCAGGCAAGTTAGNTTACTCTCTCAGCATCTTTTAACCCCTTCACTGTGCCTAAGAACAACTGATGACCTTTATAATGGCCTATACCACTGATTTTTGGATTTTAAAAATGGAAACTCCCACAGGAAAAGCAAAATCTTTTGCTTGAAAGCAGCAGAGGCATACGGAATTAGTTGTTAGTCTCTTGGCACTATCCTTTGAATTCTAGACTATCAGGAAGGTACAGAAAGATGACACAGGCAGCATTCAAGTCCCATATGGAAACATGAGTCTGTAACCTGACGTGCAAGTCTAGAAATGCTCTGTGTAGAACCAAGCCCATGAGCAACGTATGTGATGGTGTCTGGTTGCCTTGACAGCATTCTTTAAAAGGAGGGGACTAAATGGTGTGTTCCTGTGACAGAATGCACCTCGGTCAAAGTTTCCACAAACAGCTGAAATCTATTCATGACAATCTTTTATAGAAAGTAAAAGAGAGAGGAGTGAATTGAGAGAGATGGATAAGAATACAAAGCAGAAAGCCAACGCGATTCAAGATTAGCTTTGAAGGATAAATAAAAAGCAATACCAAGCAAATACTTTGTAAATGTCTCCCTGGAGGAAGAAATAGGAACTTAATAACGGAGGATTTTTATTGGCAGATGCCAGGAGAAAGTGAGTGTTTAATATGCTTGCTTTGTGCTGCAATTTCACACTCAAAGCTTAGCCTGTTTGGAGCATCACTTTCCACCCTGTAGCAGTACTGCTTATCTCATCCTAGACAGCCCTCTCTTCAGGCCACTCAGTCCCATGTCTGTCCCACCTCCTGAGTAGCTCTGGCACATTTATTTGTTTAGCTGTGTTCAAGGTGTTTATTAGGGACCTGATTCATGAGTAAAACAATCAAGCAACCTCACACATAAAGAAAATAAAGCAGTGTTTGCTTGGGTCTTCTCCCTCCCCCCAGTCTTTCTTAATAAAACAGTTAATGATGTGTACTTTGGATTTGGAATTTCCATCACTAAATGTTTGAAGAGAGATACCTGACTTATTCCTGACAAAGTTTCTTTGTCTACAGTTTGCAGGGGTTCCTCTTCTAGATCCCTTTCTAGCCCTGTTTTTCAATGACCCTATAAATTATTATATTTCATGGAGATCTATGGGTTGACTAAAAGTATAACAGTTGAAGTGTAAGCATGTATAAATTTTTTCACCTACACAGAAATATTTAATTATTTTGAATGTGTATTTCTCTTTCTCATGTTGGTTGGTCATTGTGTTAATATTTTCTGTGTTTTGTCTCAGAATGGAGGAAGCAGCTTGTGCTCCGTGGATGACTCAAACGATCATGTGCTTTCTGTGTGGGACTGGCAGAAAGAAGAAAAGCTGGCAGATGTCAAGGTGCTACAATAAGATATTTTGTACCACTTGCTTGCATGTGGATCTGGATTTCATGTCATAAAATATTTTTTAATATTTAACTTCTTGTACCTTTTTAATACTTTCACTTTTTAAAAGGCAACATGAAGAACGGGAATATTTTCTTTCTGTTGAGATTATCCCAATAGTTTGGGTTTTAAAAGAAAATTTCGTTATCATTGTCATTCTAGAATTGGTTAGAAAAGTCTAGACAGCAATGATAGGAGCATGTGCAGCAATGAAATGCCTTAAACTAATATTTTGTGTAGAATTTGTCATTTTTCAACTTGGTTTTGAAGAATAACTTGTGATACTAACTTACAAAAACAGAAAATCTTTTGGCTTCAATGGTATTCCAGACTACGTTAATAAATGAATAGTTTGGAATTTTTCTTTATCGGGAGTAGCAGTTTACCTAACTAGAGAACTATTTTATGCTGATTTTTTTTCTTTGAATTTTAAATTTTGATACCATGTTTTTCTTTTTCCTTCCAAGTGCTCTAATGAGGCTGTATTTGCTGCAGATTTTCACCCCACTGATACAAATATAATAGTTACTTGCGGAAAATCTCACCTTTATTTTTGGACACTAGAAGGGAATTCCCTTATTAAAAAACAAGGATTATTTGAGGTAAAATATTTCTCTAATTTTATGTTTATAGTAATCATAGTGTTATGCAAAAGTAAGGGTTAATAAGAGTTGAGTAAATCAAAACAACTGATCATTAGTAAACGATATTTTGCAGAAACTCAGGTAACACTCATAGTGTAACACAGAGAACTTTTCCATGGGTAAAACGTCCACAATGAAGTTCTGAAATGCAGTTGCCATTTTGTTCCTTAAATTCTTTTTCCTGTGTCCTTTATAACCCCCCCTGCCTTTCCTCTGGTTAAAGAAAAATACGGAGTGTGATCTATGCTGGAGGGTTTTTTTGTTTTGTCAGAGGAACGACTTGAAAAAATCCATAAATTATGTGAATATGAATGTTCTTCACTTTTCCTCTGTTCTGCTGAGATACGTACACATATGTAATTCAAATACAGATTGAGCTGGCCACTGTTTGGTAAATACAATCTTCATTTCACTATCTTGGTTTGGTTTTGTTCTTCAGTGTAGACTAAGCTCCACAGCAGTCGCATGCACAACGGCGGGGTGTTTGTGGTGACTGCAGATAACTGCAGGAGGGCCTCCTTAACTGCTTGTGGAGTCGTGCCTTGCAAATATAGTCAAAACTATTTTGCAATGTCAATTAATGCACTTTGTGTGAAATCAGGAGAAGATGTTGAGATAATGCATTTACATTTTAATTTTCATTCATTTTTAACTCCTAAGATACTTGGATGGATTTCTGCCTCATTTACAGCTCACTTATTCTCCTTCTCTTAAGCAGATGGAAAAGTACAGTGGCCCTTCTAGAGAACAGCTCTTAGTTTGAGGGAGGAAGAGCCCATATACAATGGTAGTCAACAAACATTGGAAATAATGACCTTAGAAACTACTAGCTAGTGAATTGTTTCATCCCCCTCGACATTCCACTGTTTGGTTGCTGTCAGTATCTTAAGTGCAGGGTCTCAAAGCAACATCTCCATTACTGAACTGTAGGATTCTTTCAAGAGATGATTTCTTAATTTTTACGCTACAGCCACAACTCTCTAGTAATACTTTTCTCCTAGAAACTTTGGACATAAAAATTATTGTAATAAAGCTTGCTTGCATCTTCAGCTGTTTCTAAAGCCTTTAGGATTATGCTGGAGTTGGGGGATTTGGTTTATCTCAGGACATTCCTGGTCTTGCATTAAAAGTTGCTAAACCTTCTCACACTCTTTATTTAGAACTTATAATTAAAGGGTGCAGGATTGGGCCACCAACCTCAGCTGATGCATCTTTTGCCCTTGCACATATTAACTGTTTAGACTATAAAAATGTTTTTTAACTCCTGTGTAGATATTTAAGTAATAATAGAGCTGTATAAGACTAGATTACTCAGATGTGTGCAGTTAAAATTAATGGGTTGTATGTTGCTGTGAGTGTATATTTTTCATAACCATGCAGAAACAAGAGAAGCCAAAGTTTGTCCTGTGTGTGACCTTTTCTGAAAATGGTGATACTATTACAGGAGACTCAAGCGGAAACATTTTGGTTTGGGGGAAAGGTAAGACAAGATTGAAGTTAATAGAGAAATTTTCATATAAAAGAATGATTTTTTACATGAGTGTGGCCTCATTTTTAGAAGAATAAATTTGGGTTATCTTGAGTTCTTTCCCAAGACCAATCCATCAGATTATGTCTGGATTCTCCTTTACAAGCAACTAAAGAAGAGTTATACCTGACTGCTAGAGCACAAAATTTTATGGAATATATTCCCTGTGGTCAAATGTTGAATTGTAGAGCTATGCCAGAATGCATGGCACTTACTGACCTAAGAAGTAGTAGGAAGAGTTCTTTTCCTTCTTAATCAGTGTGATAGTAAGAAACACTGTTAATATAATGATGATCTCTAGTGTCCTGTACTGTCATTCTCTAGTGTTTGCAAAAATTATGTCTATTGACCTATCCTTTTAAAAAGACAACAGAGAGCTTTATTTGTTTTCCTAGGAAGTCAAGCTAAAATATATGCAGATCTAACTGAATTCCTCAGCTTTATTTCAAAAGAGTAGATGGATACGACAGACTTCTTAAAAAGCATTTTCTAGTAAGAAAAGACCTCTTTTCTTTTTTAGGCAGCAGAAGGCAATGCCTGCCAGAAGGCAAACAGCAGCAACATCCTAAACATTTACTTAGTGTGTGAGATGCCATGCATAGGAATAAGGAGAATCCCCTAAAGGAGGCCTTATTAGTAAAGGAAGAAGGAATAGGGATGACAGCTGCTTCTTATTTACTCTGTGTCTTCTCCCAAGACACTTGAAGGATCTAAGACCTGGAGAGCAGCATGGTGAATCAGCTGCACAGATGAGCCTTATTGAGATGTTTTTGTAGACTTTATTTTTTGTTTTCATCCAAGGACTATCAGCCAAGTATCTCCTTGTGCTTTTGACCGATACACTACTGCTGCAGAAAAGGCTGGATATGGTGTTTGTAACACAATTCCTCTTTTATTTCCCTTTTCTTTTTCCTGTGAGAGTTTAAAGCAAGACACTTAAACACTTTTCCTTCCAAATAGAGTTTAGAAATTGCATAGTCCCATCTCCTCCCTGTTCTTGGTTATTTTGGTCTGCCAACAGACAAGGGAGACAGTGGCAGCTGCTGGCATGACAGGGTCAGTGCACTGCTCAGGGCGGGCTTGTCTTCATGCCAGTGGACTAATTCCTGCCTTGACTACAAGCAGTCTCTTCTGCCCTTTCTCCCAGGAATGAAAGGGAATTCTTTTTGTGGTACAAGACCTCACCTCTGCTTGTTCTTTCAGGTTGGACAAAAATGTTGTTCTTTTATTTTTCTATCTTAATACAGTGTACTTTCTATGTCTTCACTACTTTTGACTCAGAGCTCTATGTTCAAGTGAGGGCTGCTTCATTGTCAGAGTACCCTTAGCAAAAACTTCTCTTAATAAAAATCCCTTGTAACTGACGCCTTCTATCCATAGATGTGCAAAGAAACAAATGGGTTTGTAAAGGACAAAGCAGTTGTTTCTTCCTAAATTGCCTCAGCCCCACACTTGTGCTAAACATAAAGTTCGCCAAGCTTTGATGCAAGGTGCACATTTCAGTAACAGAATTGTTAGTACTCATTTCTTTATACTTCATAGTAGTAATGGTTTTTAAAGTAGAGATTTTTAAACTAATGTAGTTGGTTTTGAAGGTGTTTTGAGTCTAAGAAGGTACTTGAACAAGCCAAATTCATCAATAAAGAAGTGGAAGCCCTTTCAGAGAACAATTCAGGACATTATGCCAGGTGTACAAAGACCCCAAACATAGCTGGGTTTTGGTACAAGTTTGGTGTCTGGAGGCTGTGGAGTATCCTGTGAGGATAACAAGTGACTGGGATATGGTATCTTTGTTCATAAGGTGCATAGTGCTACTGCAGGTCAAATCTGATGTCAAACAAGTCAGCTTAAACCCCCATGAAAGGTTTAAATGAATTCATTTTACTTTGTGTTGAACTAGACTGAGGGAGTATGTGTACTTTCAGTTTTTGAGATGGAGGGGAATATGTTCTTAAGATGTCCTAATTCAGTCTCTCCTGCGGGTCTGAGTATTTTGGTGCAACACTCTATGCCCACCAACATCATTTAGAGAAAAAAAATGGGGGAAATAGGAGCTATTGAGTATTTCAGTAGTAATATCTTTTCTCCTTCTATCTAGGTAGCAACAGAATAAGCCACACAGTTCAAGGGGCACATGAGGGTGGAATATTTGCGCTGTGTATGCTGCGAGATGGCACATTAGTATCAGGAGGTGGAAAAGACCGAAAGCTGATATCTTGGAATGGAAATTACCAAAAACTTCACAAAACTGAGGTGATATCACCTATCTTGAAATTACTCTACAACTCAAAATGAAATTTTAGCTGTCTTCTGAACAGAAATTTTAAAATAAATTTTTTCTTATGATTGCATATTCTGTGGAAAAGCAAATCAGTAGTAAATCATTGGAATCATCAGGTCATTCCTGTGATAGCCTATTCAGTAACATAATATTTCCTATGTTGATGGAAAAACAAATCTCATATTTACAGGTTTTCATATTATTTCTTCCTTTCTTTGCAATTAATACTGGGGGGTCATTTTTCACTTCTTTTTAATACAAAAATATTAAATTTTTTTTGTACTTCCCTCTTTTCCAAAATTATTTGAAGAGTGGGGGGCTGGGGTTAGTACTCGTGTTTTTTCATTAATTTCTTGGTTACTGTTGGGTTTTATTTAAAAAAGAAATTCCAAAAAATAATTCAATTTCTATGTAGGCGCTTAAAAGATAAAAGCAGATTTTGTTTGGACAGAGCTACATGACCATTTACATACTGAATGTAAGAGGACAATCAACATAAAACCCCGAGGAAGGGCTTCAACTATACTATATGTTATTAAATATTGCAAACATATATGCAGCTGGAATGGCATGTCTGTTCTGATAATTCAATTTTAACACAGCATAGGGTATGTGCTTGTTGTGCTGTTTCTAACCATGGTGCCCTTACTGTCTTGTTTCTTCATACAGTGGTATCCCTTGTTTTTTATTTTTCTGTCTTCCTTTGCGATTTATATTGGAGATTTGCACTGACTCTTTCAGAACCTAGGCTGCAAGTAAAGAAACATTTCTTGCAAGAAAGTATTCATGATACAAAGCCAGACATTATCTCTGAGTGGAAATGCTTAGTCTGATATCACAGCTGCAATTAAAATATGATGGAGTTAGCACAGCATGAAGGAACTTTGCCTGTTTGTTGAAATACATGGCTTATCTGTACAAATGGAGTGTTCTGTAGATTAGGATGTCTTTTCTTGTAGTGATATAAAGATAGTTACTGAGCTGATGCAAGTTGTTATAAACTTTTGAAAGTCAGGTGCATACATTCGAACACCTCTGTGCAACATTCATTAAAATGCATTTGCTAGGCCATGTCTCTTTAAAAATAGCAACACTTGAGAAATTGTCTGACTTATCTGTTTGTTTGTTATGACCACAGATTCCAGAGCAGTTTGGTCCAATAAGAACAGTAGCAGAGGGAAAAGGGGATGTTGTATTAATAGGAACCACTAGAAACTTCGTCCTACAGGGCACGCTATCAGGAGATTTTTTCCCAATTACCCAGGTAAGTTGTTGCCTCTTGAGAACATTTCTGTGTAACAGCAGTAAAGGTATTGCTTGAAGTCGAGTTTCATAATATGCAACTGTTCAGTTTATTATTACAGTGCTTTTGGCAATCAATTACACTGTACGTATGCATCTAATCTATCATATTATTATAATGCTGGAATATCTAATTTGGTCATTTTAATCCTGTTTAAGCATATCTAGCTTTGATAGTACTGCCTTCTTATCAAGAAACATTTCTGCTTGTGCAGGGTCACACTGATGAGCTCTGGGGACTTGCAGTCCATTCCTCTAAACCTCAGTTCTTCACTTGTGGACATGACAAACATATTACCCTCTGGGATGCTACCAGTCATCGTCCTATCTGGAACAAGATTATAGAGGTATAAATTTGTTAAAGACAACTCTACTGCTCTTATAGAACTTCTGAAGTAATTTGGTTTTTTTTCATGAGATTATTGATTTTAAATATCTTCAGGTATTAAGTTGAGGGAAAAAATGAGTCATCAATTTTTTTCTTTGTGAAAATGGACTGAAAAATTTAAAACAGATTATCTGAATCTATATTCTCTATCATATAGAAGTGTACAGTTCTGTTGACATTTTTTTTTTTACTAGGAAGAGAAGTACAAATACAAAGCTAGGAAATATTTATCATTTAAAAGTAGTTCTGATCAGGATTATTGCTACTACCACTATCATGAGAGTGGTAGTCAGAATGCAGAAGGAAAAGGTTTATTTCGGTGACATTTTTTGGCCTTCTTTTTTTTCCTGTAATTTAGTAATATTTTTATACAACCTGTTCACAAGCAAACAAATGTGTTTTTTAGAATTCTACTTCCTGTCTTTGGTATGAAACTAGGGGTTTAGGTTCTGAAAGAATACAAAATAGAGTCTCACTTTTATACTGTACTTAGGCACTCAGTGGTGCATCCACAGACTCCTGATGGCTTTGTGATAGATAATCTGTGTTCTTGATTACTACATGCATCACTAGGAACTGATTTTTAAAGTATGTTTTTTGGACACCTGTTCATTCTTCTAATTGCTTATCCATAAAAAGGCATTGGCTTATCCCCTGGAGACAGTGATGATGCTTTTATCTCTCTGTTTTGAGATGCCACTATCACATTTCTTTCAAACAGTCATCTCTTTACATTTTTTAATAGGCATGAGAGTATGCTTTTTTGGAGAAAGATATACTGATATAATAACCAAGTTATTTCTCAGTCTTTTTATCTACCTAGAAATGTGAAACTTGAAAATTAATTCAGGAGAAAGAAAACAGAACGTGATGTAGATAAATATCAAATACCCAGGTTTGCTGATCTAATTGTGGCCAGTAACTTATAGATGACCCTCATGTTGCTGATTAAAAGTGTTTTCTGTGTAATGTGGTAAATAATCCTTTATAAGTTTACATGAAGTTTTGAATGCCTTAATTATGTAACTTTTTTCATAAGAAAGATTGTTGATTTTCAGGCCTACATAACACTTTAAGTTAAAGCTAGTGTTGATAAGACTTGACTCCAACACTAGCTGCAATAAGTGTATGCTGTTGCATCAGGTTCAAGCAGTCTTAACAGAACAGCATTTGCCAGACAGTGTCTCAGAGAATCCCACTTCAGTTGTATGCACTTGTTAAATCACACTAGTGGTGAATGTGGAAATTGGCATTGATTCTCTCTAACCAAGGTCATATGTTCTGAGGTCCATGGTTTTGTTGACTTCTTAATTAACTGAACACACCAAATCAACCATTCCACTGCCCCAGAGATGGAGCTGTATTTTCACAGTTCATTGCCCAGGTTATAAAGTCAGACTGGCCTATAGTATAAGAAATTAAATGAAAGGAAAATAATTAAAAATAATTATTTTAATCTAGAAAGAAGGAAATCAGTAATACTAAAGGGTTTGGCCTGAGAAGCAGGCAGATGATTAGGATGTAGGAAAATGCAATTATTTTAGGGTTTAAGACACATTAATATGATTTGGATTTAAAAATAAGATATCTCCTGTTCAGTATTTAAGTGTACTTGAGTTTGGCCTCATGGGAATGGTCAAACCTTGAGACACACCAAAATCTTAGTCTGCTTGCAAATCCCTTCAACTGCTACCAAGATGCCAAATGCAAGATCAGATAAACACCAACACGTTCAGCCTACAAACTTCAACAATAAAACATATTTTGAAAAATCAGTGAGGAGTTATAGATTAAATTTTCCTGGATCTGTCTTAGTAGATTCTAAGAAAAGATAAACCTGTGCCTTTTTTCATTTTGAAATGCAGCAATAGCATTCTACTCTGTTGTGTAGTACAGGGTATGAACATGCTAGACTGCAGAAATCCTTCACATGCAGTTCTGAGTGACTCAGTAGGACTGGGAACTCACTTTTTTAGAAGTGTATTTTCCTTTTTGGACTACTGCAGTGGTTTAGAACATGTGTCCTGGATCCCAGCAATCCTCTGAAATTTCTTCAGAGTTTGTAACACCTTAGAAATCAGTCACTTCTTTAAAATGAATGAGAATAATATCCCCTACACGTAGCCTCTAGGGCTAGTAATTAAAAATTGCTAAAAATGGGAACAGGTTTACTAAAATGGCTACAATGTGATAGTATTTTAGAATATAGAAAATCACAGACCTAAGCATTTCTGTGAGATATATTACTGGATTTTTTTTCCTGACATTTAAAAATTATTTTTGGCAGGTATCAGAAAAAAACCCAAACTCTATTTTGAGACTTTCTGCTATAACCCAAAGAGTTCTGGAGTTCATTCTTTGTAACTGAAGAAGTATTAGAAAGAAAATGCTTACCATGTTTTTTAGACATACGTTTCAATTGGAAGAGAAACACTGCAATTCTACCTGTCTGTGATAATACACTCTATAAAGTAAAATGTTTTAAAATTGCATATCACAATAAGAAACCCCCTTAATGCTCTTAATCCCCCACTACCATGTATCTGGCAGGTGCTGAAAAAGTCATTGGAGTCATAGAAGTCAGGCTTTAGCCCTCCATGCAGCGTGATACATACCTCTGTTGAAGAAAGTACTTGCTTGTCCTTTAGCCAGTAGGTAAACTGCAGCTTTGATAATACTTAGGTCAGCTCTCATTTGATAAGTTATTTTTATCTCTTACTTGTTTGTGATTTGTTGAGAAGCTGCCTTTGCCAGTGTTATTGTTATGGAATCACTTGCCAAGCTATTTTTAGATAATGAAGAAAACAGTGGCCTTGTATAGAGGAGAAAAAAAGTATCTATTGGGTAATATTTTAATTAACTAAAAATGTTTTTTCCTCTTAAGTCTGCATTAAAAATCCCACAACAAACAACCCAAAAGACAGGAAGAGAGACTCTGATCCTGAGGCAGTTAATTGAATTATGTTTTTGTTATAACTTGCCCTGGTAAAAAAGTGTGCTTTCTTCTGAAACATTTTAGGATCCAGCACAGTCTTCAGGTTTTCATCCTTCAGCATCTGTTGTTGCAGTGGGGACGCTGACGGGCAGGTAAGATGCACACAGTTACACCACCTTGGGCACCAACAAACACTACATGATTTTTCCAGCTCATGTCCAAATTCATGGTTTTGTTTTGCAGCTGTATGCATGACATATATTCATCCTCTTGATTTCTGTTGAATTTCAGAGTGAAATTTATTTGTAGTGCCTAGAAACTTTAGCATTGGAGCAGTGTCTTGTGTTTGCTGAGCATCGTGTGAACACAGAATGAAGAGATGGTTTCTGCCCTGGCAGAGCACCAACCTAAGATCAGTGGAAAGAGATGGATTTGTATGAGGCAGAAAGTCTAAATTAGAAGTGACACCATGTGCAGGAGGTGCTGTCACCATACTAGTGACCTAAATGTTAAACCTGTGTGTCCATCACGGCACAGGAGAGGCTCAAGGAGGAGTTTCAGATCATGAGTTAACTTTGCAGATGTGTACATAGATCTTCTCTGAGGCCTGTGGGGAAGCCTAAAGGAAATCCTAAAACAATGTTGCTCATTAGAAAACTTACAAAGTGGTTTATTATCTCTAATGCAGTGGCAACAAGAGGCTTTAACAAGTACTTGCAAATGTTCCACTGCACTAGACACAGTGTAAAAATTTGTATTAAGAGACTTGTTCTGCCTGAAGTGTGTAAGGCATAAACAAGACTGACAAAATGGAGATGAAAGTTTCTTAACTCCATTTTTCAGGGCGGATTGGTTACNTCCCCTGGTGCATCTTGAGGCCATTGCCTTCTATTCTATCATTAGTTACTTGTGGGAAGAGACCAGTGACGACTACTCTACAATGTCCTTTGAGGTTGTTGAGAGAGCTTTTCTTGCTTGTGTGTTTTCCTTTGATCTAGAATTTANAGCAGGCCCTGGGTTTAACCTCAGTTGTCTGTCCTAGGAGGAAGGAATGCCTTTGCCAGAACTTCATCCTCTCCTTTAATGTCACTTGAGGGCAGACTTTGCTGTTAGTATTGCAAACAGTTCCACTTAACTGAGAACATATAGGGTGCTTATGGATTATAAATAAAGATTATTTTGGAATGTATATAAATGGTAAATACAGGATTTACCTTAGTTACTAAATTTACTTGATTTACTAAATAAAGTAAATCAAAAGGAGAAGCTTTGAGAGAAACCTTTACTTTGTCTTCAATATTTTGATACAAGGATTGAAATGCAAATTTATCTTTGTCCTTTCTACACATTTCCACAAATTAAATTTTGGTTCATTAAAATTAATTATTTTAACTAATTTAAACTTATTTTTAAATACTAAATGAACTTTCTATCAGAACAGAATAGTCCTCATTCATAGAATCATAGAATCATCTAGGTTGGAAAAGACCCTTAAGATCATCAAGTCAAACCATGAACCCTACTCTACTAAGTCCACTACTAACCCATATCCCCAGGCACCACATCTATACAGCTTTTAAACACATCCAGGGATGGTGACTCAACCACCTCCCTGGGCAGCCTGTTCCAGTGCCTGACAACCCTTTCAGTGAAAAAAATTTTCCCAATATCCAGTTTAAATCTCCCCTGGTGCATCTTGAGGCCATTGCCTTCTATTCTATCATTAGTTACTTGTGGGAAGAGACCAGTGACTACTTCTCTACAATGTCCTTTCAGGTTGTTGAGGGAGCTTTTCTTGCTTGTATGTTTTCCTTTGATCTAGAATTTAATGAAGGCATCAGTTTAAATATCAGTATAGCACAGAGGAGGGTTAGTAAAGGGTTACTTTATTCTACTGCATTCTACTAAAACAGACTAAAACCTGAAGATTGATATCAGGGTCAATATCTGACCATTTATCTGGTTAGAAAAAATGGGAAAGAAACTATTCTTGTGTTAAAGTAAAAATAAACCAAACTGAGTAGCAGTTGCTGTTTTTATTTTCTCAGTGTAAAACTATTTTGACAGAAGAAAAGTTGGTCAAGATTACAGTAGATTTAAATTCCTTATGGAATGATTTATTGGCCTCTCTCTGTATTTACAACAGGTGGTTTGTGTTTGACACAGAAACAAAAGACTTGGTCACTGTACACACAGATGGAAATGAACAGCTGTCTGTAATGCGTTACTCGCCAGGTTTGAGAACATTTATTTACTAGTTAAAAAAAGCATTGTTTTTTAAATTATTTTTATTAAATTTAGGCTTGTTTTTAACTAATTCTCCACTTGCCATACTGAAGTTGAAAATAAATATGCTGTGAAACATTGGTGACACGGAATGGGTGGTTTCTAGTTTTCTCTTCCCTCCCTCCTCCCTCCCTACATGCTCAGTATGGTTTCACTGGGGAATAAAAAAACCAAAACAAACAAATATGACTTAACAGCACAGGTTGTTGCCATCAGGTTAGCCCTAAATGGAGTGTAGCTGCTTCCAGAAGTGTTTTGTTTCTAACAGTAATATTTGCTGTATAAATTTGCTGGTTTGTAATCTTGAAACATGCACCAATATGCAACTGAAAAAAAAATAGATTCTTTTTTTTCTTTTTTGATATCAAGGCCTTTAAGAACAGTTCCTTTTGTCTGTGACACACCAACTTTTCAAAATTAGCTTAAGTTCATTCTTACAGGAATAATTACTGTTCACCTTTGTGTTTATAGATGGAAACTTCTTGGCAATAGGTTCCCATGACAACTGTATTTATATATATGGTGTAAGTGAAAATGGAAGAAAGTACACTAGAATTGGCAAATGTTCCGTAAGTAACCTTCCTTCTCCTGCTTCACTGATAACAACTTCAGTATGTTTTGCAGCCCTGTATTAATACTGTCATACTGAGAGAGACTGCTAGTGCAGTTAATACAGTATTCTTCTCTTTGTAGGGTCATTCCAGCTTCATTACTCATCTGGACTGGTCAGTTAATTCACAGTATCTTGTGTCTAATTCAGGAGACTATGAAATATTGTACTGTGAGTAAGAATTCTCTTTAATCCCTTTGTGCAAAGTTCAGGCAATCTAATACAGATTTAAAATTTAAATGAGACCATATAACTATGAAGATAGACCATATGTTTTAATTCATCTGGTGTAATCAAAAATCTATACAATCTGAGAATTAAGAGTGTTACGTGTTTTTTTGTTTGGTTTGGTTTTTTTTCTTTTTTAGGGATCCCTTCTGCTTGTAAACAAGTTGTGAGTGTTGAAACAACTAGAGATATAGAATGGGCCACTTACACCTGTACTTTAGGATTCCACGTTTTTGGTAAGTATCTTTCCTCTTACAAGCTCTTACTATTCTTGTTATTCACAAATGGTTGGAGTGCCAACTTCTTCTTGTGAAACATGACTATTCATATTTCAGGGGAAAATGCAGCACTTCTGTTATACCATTTTTATTACAATCTGTCATCTTATTTTGATCCAGAAAGCCTGATTTAATATTCTTGCTAGCTTCAAGAATATTAAGTTACAACATAAGTGGGAGACAAGGAAGAAATCACACACTGCCCTTTCTGTCATATTAGATCTACTCTGAATTTTTAATTTTAAGTACTAGTTCTATGAAATTTTGTTTACTTAGTTACTGGACCTAAGCCTCTTACCATAATGAGTTTAATTTGCACTAGTTACTGTGCAAACACAAAACAAGTGACAGTCTCCATCACTAAGTACTTATGCTGTATTTGATGCAATATATTGCTATTAAATTAGTTGAAAGGAATGCAAGAAAGAATAAAAATGTAACAAAATCAGGATGGTTTGTTTCCATGGGACTTCTCATCTGCCAGTTTTGAAGGAGCTGCTTTCCCCAGTATACTCTCAAGCTTTGTACTCATTCCATAACAACACACACAGAACTAGACAGATTGTTACAAAAGCTGAGTAGAAGAAATTTCAGATTCTTGAGTCTTCAAGATGAAATAGGAAGCCATCATATAAGTTAAGAGAAGAGTCTGGTTTAGTATAAGTAGTCAGCAAGGAAGATTTTCACCTGTGTTTCTAGCAGATTAGATGCAGGGATATCTTTGAAGGCAGTTAGAAAGGACATGTGTTTGGAGCCTAAAGTTGGGATGGCAGTAGCAATATGCTGGGAGGACATATTCAAATTTTGTATAATTTCACTGACAAACAGTGCTTGGGTATCACCACAACGTGCAGATCTAGTAAAAGGAGAAAATCCTAGGAGACTGGCTTCAGTTTGACATAATGTGTTTCTCACATGAGGGATGATGGCCCTTACAGAACTACTGACATATTTCTGGGGTTAGAGTATACCGAACAGTTACAGAGCTGCAAAATCTTTGCATTTAGCATCACAGGTTCAGATATTCTGAGATGCTAAATACTTTAAATGAGTATTCCTTACTTTATAATTTGGATTAATGTAAAATATAGTGCTAGTAGAATATAGGGCTGGTTTTGGTGCATAGAGACTTACAGGAGAGGAATGTCACACTTGAGAGGGGCTTTTTACCCCCTTGCAACAGATTAGCTTTGGAACAAAATGATCTACTAGGCCAATGGGGAGCTTTTGGAAACTGCATATATATTATTATACATATAGTCCTTCATGCTGAACTGGTTTATTGTAAGCTAAAGCAAGAGAGGTGAGGAATAAATAAAAGTAGCTGCTAGTTTTAATAGTGATCACAATTATAATTTCAGTAATGTCTTAGAGACTGTGAGGATGTTCATCAAATGGATGGAATTTTGAGGTAAATGGATCTAACTAATTCAGAAGGCATATGTAATGCACAAGGAGAGAACATGGTGCCATAGATATTGAGGATTCATAGCTATACAGTCAGGTTCAGAGTGGTGGCTAGCCCAGTTAGTTCTGGTAATGAAAGGGTAAGACCTCTGCTTTTACTAGGGAAGGAGTAGATTGGAAAGTACTTAGAAGTCAGATATTTTTAAAGTATGAGTGTGTGAACCTTGCCTGTAGAAACAACTGGTTAGCTTAATCTCGAGACCATTAGTTCTCATTTTCAGGACCTCACAGAAAACAGGTGAAGTACTGAAAAAAAGGAGAAGAATGAATGCAGTATCTGCAGAATCACGTATTTACCTTCAGAGCCCATATGGGGAGCAGAAAGTGCAAAGTTAGTGGCTAGAATAATATATTGAAGAAACTCATAAATTATAAATTGGAAACCACTCTGGTAATGTTTGAAGTCACTCTATTATTCCATACTTTGGGGTCTCAGAGCAGCCAGTATGAGCAGTCTTCAAATGCTTGCCGGGATTGCCCCACTGGACATAGAAGCAATCACATCATCAGGGACATGAGGCTTTTAGTATATTGATTTTTCAGTAGCTACTGGCTGATTGAAACTGGGGATATTTTCTCACTCTAGCAGAACCACATAAAAATCACAAACAGTGTGCAAAGGACTTGCAGATCAACATAACCAGTGCAGGGAGGGAAATGAACATTGATCTGTTGAACACCTGTCTTCAAGCTTGGGAACAAATTAGTCGGCCTGGGAATGTTTAGAGATGATACAACTGAAAATCAACAGCGTGTAAAGAAGTGTGTTCAAGGGAGGATGTTTTAGTGATACAAATACATGTAAATGTGAAGGACTAAAGACTTTAAAACACTGAGTGATTGAATGCTTTAGCAAGAGCCATGTACTGCTGGGTATGCAACCAGGGCATCAGTTCTTATCACATGCCCAGTTTTGGAAAAATCAGTATTTGAGGTAAAGGACAGGAACAGAAGGAATCTAATATGCTGTGCAAACCCTGACAACATTGCCAGCAAAGCAGAGGTCAGATTGATTTGGTTCAATACTGACTAGAAGAATGTACACTGAATATTATGTTTGCTTGGATATATTTATTAATGGCATGGATGATAAAACTGTGTAGAATTTGTAGGTGGTGTGAAGCTGCAGGATTAGCAAGTTGTCTTGAGAAACAGAGGAATGGCATGAAAAAAGGAGCCAATTCAGTAGAGACAAATAGGAAGTTACTCACTTGAACAGCGGAACCCAGTTGTACAAATACAGAATGGAGGAGAGCAGGCAAGAGAGCAGATCTGCACAGAAAGATCAGATTCCTCTTGCATACAAACTGAACATGAGACAACAGCATTATGCTCTTGTGGAAAAGGCAGGTGCTTTAGTAGGGTGTATAATGAAAAGAACACCATGCAAAATGTGAATCAATCATCCATTTATCAGTATCTACTTCAGTCACAGCTGGAATAGCATGCTTCTGGTTTTTGCATGTTGGACCAACAGATAATGTGCTGACTAGAAAGAATAATTATCCATCTACATTTTGTTCTAGTAGAAGAGATGTAATGAATGGATTTTAGAGAGGGAAGGAGAAAAATACACAATATCAATCTTCATATGAGAGAAGGGAAATGGTCTCTTTTCATGCCTGCAGAGGATGGGGACAAAAATGGATTAATTGTTCAGTAAATGGGATTCAGTTTACATACTCAGAAAAACTGACAGTGAGGCATTGGAATGAATTTTGAAAGAACATGTAGACTCAGAGAAAAACCCTGATATGATTCTACAGTTTAATTTTACAGCAACACTTTGAGCAAGAACAGCAAGGAGTAGAGTTCATGACGAAGGATGAGAATTACTTACAGTAAAGCAAAAGCATTAAGAAGATTTATAGTAGCTTCAGTTTATTTTTGAGGGTTCTATTATTTACTAAACAACATTTTAAATTATAATTTCTTGTTTGATAGTTCTAGACTTCAGTAATATGAAGAAAGTATGTTGAATCATACATAGGGTTTTTTTTTAGATTACAGTGGTGTAAAGAAATTGTTTTAGCTCATACATAAGCAGAAGGAAAACCAAAAGCAGTAACTGTTATTTTTTTAAAGAACCATATGAAAATTCTTTTAAGTTCAGACACATGATCATAATTCATTAGAATTCTCTATTTCAAAGTAAAAAGCACTTTGCTGACCAGAGGAAATAAAGTATTTGTTTATGTTCTTGATTTCCTGTTATGATTGGTCTTCTGCTGCTACTGAAGTATACACGCTGACTCAGCTGCAGTTGTTTTGATAGTTTTATTTTTTATTTTTTTTAAAACAAGTAATCCTTTATTAATATTCTAACAAAATCTTAAGATGTCACTTTTACTTCCATTATGAAACCCTTTAATTAGTCTCTCTGTGTTCCAGGTGTATGGCCTGAAGGTTCCGATGGAACCGATATCAATGCTGTCTGTCGATCACATGGGAGAAAACTGCTCTCAACAGGGGATGATTTTGGCAAAGTACATCTCTTCTCGTATCCATGTTCACAGTTTAGGGTAAGCTGTTTCCAAAAAAATCTACTCTTGTCACTTACACAAATGCATTAACTGTTTTTCTTGATGTAAAAAAATCAACAACAAAAACCCAAATGGGAACAGATACGCCTAAGGGATTTACTTAAACTCAATTAGGACTACAATTAAATTTGAAATTTAATATTGAAATACTTCCAGCGACTGATGTTATGCCTTGGTTTTATTGTCATATGGATGTTATGTTCTAACGCTACCTTTTTATTACAAATAATATTCTCACAAATATGTTGTTTTCTAGGCTCCAAGCCATGTGTATGGTGGACACAGCAGTCATGTGACAAATGTAGATTTCCTCTGTGAAGACACCCATCTCATCTCCACAGGAGGAAAAGATACAAGTATTATGCAGTGGCGAGTCATCTAAAGGAATCAGCCGTGTGAGCATACACAGTTGAGTCGACCATGCACAGAACTTATGTATAAACTGTATATTTAAAACTTAACAGTATGTTTGCAGTTTAGCCTGGTCACTGTGATTTTTGTTTAAAAAATTCTTACAAACCTCAGGAAAATGAAGCCCTGTGCTGGTTACGTTACTCAGTCTAGTGATTTTTTTTATTATTATTTTTTTTGCATTGTGTCACACCTTAAGAATGGTCGTTTTCTCTTCTCTTGTACAATATGCAATGCAGTACAAGTTTAATATAAGAAATGTGGCTTGACAGTTTGCAATACAGTGGTGTCAGCAGAATGTGACTATCTATCTTAAATGTTTTCTATAAACACTGCTAAAATGGTCACAAAAATGCCTTTCAAAGACTGTATATATGTGCTTATTTGTTTCACTATCTACACTTTGTACTGTATCCTACTTATCTAGAAAAATCGAAGACAGTGTCAAGGTACCGAATTGTTTCTGTTGGAGGATGATATAAAAAGTATAAACCAACATGTAAGATGCAAAAATGAGTGTTCTAGACCTGAAAATAAGAATGCTGGTAAATTTGCATTCTCTTAGGAATAGCACACCTTGGGTATCACCCATGAGGAGTTGTGCTCCCTTTCGAGTGAATCAGCAGGTTACACCCCAGTTTGACCTGAGTATCTCAGCAGGGTTTATAGGTGTCTGTGTGGTTCAGGTATTCCATATGAGTTTAAATTAAAAACCTTTTTACTTGTATATGAACAATTTCTTTTTGAAAGCAAAACAAAAAGCTTGGCCACATCCCTGTTATTGGTTGATATATTTAACTAATGTATATTAATCAGCATGATGCTATATTGTACATGTATAAGATTTTAGCAATTCATAACAAATGGTAAGGCCATCTAGCTTTACTTTTTTATGCTTATGGATATTGTATATTTGTATTTTAAGACCAAGTAGACCAAGTCTAAAGATATCTTTTTAAGTGTACCATAAACCTGCAGAGGGTAAATGAAGTCTTGGAAGCCTACATAAGACATTAATGTGTAACTTCTGACCCCTGTGTTTTGTGCATGGATGGATATTTATAGTATGAAATAAGATTGTGTTTTGCAATGAAGTAATAGTGGAGGTGGTATAAAATGGTTCAGAAGGCCTTATCAATGTTGATTGTGACACAGATTGAAATGTATTGTTTACTTGGAGGAATGTATCTGAAGAATTTTAAAAGAGGAGTTCTAAGTGGACTCAAAAAAGGTAATATTAAATTTTTGCTTGAAATGGACAGTAAACGTTAATTCTCTGAACTCTAAAGCACTGGTTGTTTAGAGTGATTTAAATGCAATGGAATCAATAAATTTTGAAACTTTTTTATTACATCTCCAACCTCCTACACTGAAAGTGCAGGACACCAATAAACATGTATTAAAATGAATTTTCAATGCATTCATCCTGTTTAGTAAAGTATCTTTGTTTCAGCATGAAATGCTTCTAGAAGAGACAGGCTTTTACTTAACACACATCTGTGATCTCTCAATTACAGCTGCATTTGAAAATATTTGAGAATGAAATCTAGTTTATGGGGTACATAATTTCCTGCGTGAGCATGACTCTGGGAATGTGATCCCTAAAGCACTCAGAGAGAGAAACTCCAGCAGCTTCACAGCAGGGAAGAAGGACCTGCTGTGTGCTTTCACCTACAAACAGCCTTGGTTCTGTCTCCTAGTACAGATCACTTATTTCTGAGCACTCGGCTGGTGGAGGAGTGTCATTCCACTGCACAGGTTTGTGCTCCTGGAAAGAGCTCTTGGTAGTTTCTCAGTGTAAGGAACTCGTGCTCAGGCAAGGCTTTTGAAAGCTAGGGTTTCAGGGTCACTTTAGCCTCGTGTTATATAGTGCAAAAGAGAAAATCCTTTTCCTCAGTTTCCTCATCTGTCTTAGCTGTACGTCTTTGTACTGAGCTTGTGCAGAGGAAGGAGCATTGTGGAGAAGAAACTGGAACAGCTTCTTTTGTTAGTCATGTCAGTCTTCCTCTGCTTAAAGCATGTGAAACTAAGGCATAATATCCCAGCCCTTTCTAGGGTTAATCCATCCTAAGAAGTTGTATATTACAAGTGTCAGGTTCTCATGTTTTCTGGATACTTGGTTGCTTATGCCACAATATATTCTGTTTATTAATTTTAAATTTTTTTTTTATTTTACAGGTGGAGTGCTTTCAGGTTTTCTGCTTTTAGAATTGTAGGTGATTTTTCATTACTTGAAGCAGGGAAAACAGGAGCTGCAAACGGGGTTGGCTCACCCCCTTTTCATCCTTCCCCCACGGTGCTACTCTTGGGATATAATAATGTATTCTGATCCCTTTCTTCATGTTAAGCTATTATCCCTTACAAGAAATAGAGGAGGAATCCTGCAAGTTCATCTCTAGGGTTACTGATCAAAGGGGATTTTCAACAGTCTCATCCCATCTGTGACTCTGCTGCTCTGTTTCTAACTTGTGCTGTTAAATGTGTCTTTGTTCCTGTATGACAGCCTGATAAACGTATTAGCTGGCTTGGCAAATGGTGGGTAACGTCTTGAGCCAACATCCATTTCATAACCGTTAAAGTGCTTGTTCTTTCTTTATCCAGGAAATTCTACTCAATTTTGTCATTGTAATATATAACCTTCAGCTCTCCCCACTACCATCCTTGTTCCTTGGCTCTTGCATTTATTTGTTTTCTTAGGAGTATCCTCTTTTGGACTTTAACAGGAAAAAAACCCCAAACAAACAAAACCAACAACAAGGAAAAAAAAAAATAGAGTTATTCCTGAGCTTTGCATATTCTGTTTCCTCAGCAGTACCAGGGGTTCTTACACCTGTTTCTACTTTGCAGCAGTTGTCTTTTCCCGCCCTTCCATGTAGTGTAGGGCTTGTTCCTATGTCCATGGCTGGACATACAGCCGGGCTTCTGCTTGTGCTACTTCCCACTCCTGGTCTTGGATGCAGGAGGTGCAGCTTTGCTCGAAAAGAGATTAATCTCTTTGTGTCCCTTGTGCATTGCTCTTGTCTAAAAAGCACTCAGCTACTCCCTTTTAACTTTCTTGGTTTCAATTCCTGTTTCTCGCTTTTCTTCCTCTCATTTCTATCATTGCTCTTCTGTGACTTCAGCTTCCAGAACTGCATCCATCTTAGTCCTTACCGGCACATATTGCTGGTAATAACTGCTTATGAAACCAGTGCCCCTGACTACCTCTCTGATAGTTGGGGGGCTGAGTTCCTGCTTTCTTACTGTATCTGTAGCCACGCTCCTTCTCTGACTTGCACTTACCAGTATTAACGACTGCATCTGCTTTTAGCCCCTTCTCCCTGCCCTTACACCCTCCTTCTAGGAGTGTACAGAGGTGATTGACACTGTCTTGTTTCTCAACTCTCCTCTTGTCTGTGGGCAGCTCTGTAATGTATATCACATAATTAAAATGTAAAACATTTTTAGGGGAGGGTTTTTTTTCTCTGTTGTTGTATGGCACTGGGATTTTCTGATGGTACATTCACTGTAACAACATGACTCTCATACTTGTCCAAAACTGTGAGCATGTATATTCAGGTAACGCTTCTGTGTCAGGATATTCAAAGTTATTAGCTATTGCAATTTCTAATATCTGTTCTCTACGTCTTAAATTATTCAGAAAGCAATACACACTCATTCAAAAGACTTCTTTCTCCTTCTTCTATAAAAAACAAATGTGGACTCAGTCTGTTTTTTGGGATCATCACCTATTTTCAAGTAGAGATTTTTCATGATTTTGATTACCTCTCCTGCCTGTTTTCACATATTTATTTTACTCCTAAAGGATACATATTTGTATTACATCAAAGCTACAGTAATTTCCAACTTACTTCTATATGTATTATTTGAATGACTACCTGAAAGATAATTATTACATAGATACTTTTGGCAATGTGTGTTTTGACAGGTTGTTGAAAGCTGACAGGTATTACTGATTTTCAACAGATGAGCTCCACAAAAAGTCAGTCACTGTATTAAAAACAAACAAACAAGACTAAAAAAAGAGTGAAGAAAGGAGATAAATGTAAGAGAAAATAAATGAGTTTTAAATGCTAGCAAATAAAAAAAAAAAAGCAGATCCTCTCTCTAATTTTATTACTGTGTTAAGTTGTTAATTTTTTTACTATTCTAATTACTACATTTTTACTATTCTAATTAATAGAAGGTTAATTAATAACAGGTCATGTTTCCTGTGTGAAATGTTTGGATTAAATTTATTCCTCAAAATAATTAATATTAGAGGATATTATTTCCCTTCAAAATTATTCATGTGACAAGAGCTTGCAAGGGCAAGCAAACCCCTTATTGCAATGGCTGGCATTTTTTGTTTCTTCAGGTTCTGCTCAGAGAAGCAGGCAGTATTTTTGTTATGTTGTCTCTGTCCCCAGAATTAGGGCTGTTGATAGATCACTCGACTGCATCCTCAAAAGTCCTACAGATAGCAAGGAAAATCACACTTCAATTATTAGTGAAAAGAGCAGACTTATGAGAAGCCTAAACAGAAATCTTTTTCTTCCATCACTGGCCGGGATTCACAGCCACACAGCAGGCTGCCCTGCAGGAGAGATGGCCCAGGCTGGAGCATCTCCTAGCCCAAAAGATGGGAGATGAGGAGCTGACTCCTGAGGGGAAGGACGGAATTGCTCCAAGATCTGTCTGGTCCTGGACGGAGGCTGCTGGCTGCCAGATGAGTGAGTACATTATTAGCAGCTCCTGCTCTTGCTGGCAGAGATGGGTGTTTCTCCTTAGTCACGCAGTCCTGCGGCAATTTCATTTTTCTTAATGGAACAACTTTGCCCCTGAATTCATTAAATAATTGTAGAAGAATAAGTGATCATTTATATGGAGCTATTGATGACAGTTCAGTCAAAGCTGCCATCTAGCACTAAGTTTGGTAGACCATGTTCCTGTCAGTGGTGATACCAACGGGATCATATCTTGAAAGCTACTTGGGGGACCTTTGTCAGGCAGGATGTTTCACAGCATTGTGGGTTCCCTTTCATCTCATGCCAAGTGTGGAAGTAAGTGTAAGAAGATGCCTCCTTTCGACAGAGCCACTATGCTGCTAGTGTCATCAGAGTCTGTAGACACTTCTTTGGACCTTGCATTTTGTCTACGTTATGAAAGCTTGAGGTTTTAGTCCATGAAAAGTGGTTCCTCCACAACAGCTCCGCAGTCCCACTTTAGCACAGATTTGGTTTTACTGTCTTTCGGCTATCTACAAGGTACAATAAATTAATTTAGACGTTGCCATTAATTGGTACTGCACATAGCTCTACCTTGAAGGCTGCCTTTTTGGGTCTAGTCAGAGGTGCTGAGGTTATAACCATGAGAATAGCGAGCTGTCTTCCAGGTCTCTGTGCAAGTGAATGGCTTTTTAGCAGGAACTTCTAAGAGATAAACATTTTTAAAATCTGACCTGTGGAATTACCTAAGATAAACACATAGCCAGAAGGAAGCAAATGCAGCTGCTCTGTGATTTCTGTCTGCATGAAGTATGTTTGTGCTACTTTCCAGGTTGTAGGCTAAAGAAATCTCTTTCATGCTGTTCAGACATCATGGTTAGAAAGCAAAATTTTAAACGGTTGGATGAGTTTTGCAGCCCTGTTAGATTATTACCTTGCATTGCTCTTGCACTGCAGAGACATGCAGAAAAGGCAACTGTCTGCTTGAGGCAGCCTGAAGAGAGTGCCTCTCCCTACAAAATGAATTGCCTTGGCTGTTCATTCTGGATTCAATTTCTCATTATGATAAATGTCAACATTTTCAGGCTCCTTCCTTCTTACCTAACTTCTCCTTTTCAGCAGATTTTGTTGACATCATCATTCCAAATTTACAACGTCAGTGTATAGCCACAGGAGAGGTCATTATGCTAGAGGTTCAAGTGTTTTGGCCTCCTTACAGCACCTAAAAAGAGCAGAAGCTGAGCTCTGAGAGTCTCTGTCTGTGGCTTGAACAGTTGGAGAGCAGGCTGACAGGAGGCTCAGTTTATGTGAAAAGCCCTCTGGCATTTCCCGTATGCACAGCTCCTGTTCAGCAGAAAATCTGGCCACACACAGTTTAGCAGCCTGGAGAGTCCCAACCCACCCTGACCTCATGAGCACAGCATCGTCTCTGTGCTGAGCTCTTTCAGCCTAGCTTTGGGTGAGAACACCACTGTTTTTGTTACCCTGCCATGACAAGCCTGTCTTCTTTCTGAAAAGTTCAAGCCCAAACAATCTTGACCTTGCAAGAGCAGGACCAAGGGGATTTTATTAATTATAAAACAAACAAAATGAAGCAGCTCCTTGCCTGGCTCAGTACAACCTTCTCTGCAAGAGACAGCAAAGATGCAGACTGTCCTCCAAAGGCACTATGTTATGCCATGACGTGGAATATGCTGTATCAAAACACAGGCTTTGATAATGCCAGGATGAAACTAAACCAGAAGCTGAGGCAGTTTTTCTTGAAAGAAGACAAAGTTATTTGTTAAAAGAAAAACTAGAATTGTCTGGTGTCTTTGCTATTCCTGCCCTTCTGCCCTCATCCTAGAATGAAAACTCTTCTATGGGGATACTTCTGGGGTGGTTGGACCACTATTACCTCTGGGTACTGCAGAAGAGTGCATCATCTTTGGAAACACTCTCACTGGTTTGGCTTTTGCATACGGAGTGGCTGCACACTTGTAGTTTACTTGTATCTTTTCCTGAAGTTGCATGTAGAAGTTGTAAGGAAAAATCACCAATCCCCTTGAACAGATAAGACCGGACCATGTCCCCAGGGCCTGCCTGCAAAGCAGAGCTCCTCCCCACTGCCTGGAAGGCTGCAGCTTCCTGCTTCAGCCTTCCTAGTGACTGTAAACTCTCCTCTCCCCAAGCATAATGGAGAAACTAAAAATGCTAGTGGGCTCCTCCCTTTCTGAGAGAAGGTACTGACTATACCCCACCACCACCCTGAGAATGCAGTAGAACCCTTCCTTTCATTGGCTCCCATCTTCACTTGAGGAAATAAAACAAAACATAGAATCGAAATGTACTAACTGTATTTTTTCCTATTTATTCTCTGCCTTTTCCAATATTACCCCTCTTTCCTGTCTTCTTTTTCTTCTTTATTCTTTCCTTTCCTATTTTTTGCTCTTTTCAGATAATACTGTTTTATTTTCTTGTTAAAAAGTGAAAAACATCTGTACTTCCCTCATTTCTCTCTGTTCTCCATTCTCTTATTCCCTTTAGCTCCCACCAAACTGTTCTGCTAATTTATCCTTTGTTCCAGCCTCTTCTCATTCTTTCCTCCTTACCCCAAGACTGGATAGAAGTCCAGGTTTTGGAGACTTTTGTGTTGCAACCCTGCTGCAGCTTCTCTCTCGCCGTCTCCCTGCAGCATGGGCGATGCTGGCTGCCTGTGCGGGCAGCAGGTGATGCGCACTCCTTCACCACTGTCTGTCCTTCACCTGGGCTGTCTTTTGGGCTGCTGTACAGAAATCAGAGGTGGGACCTTGACGTTTGTCAAATGGTGCAGAAGATGGCCAAACACACGGGCATGGTGATGGGTGAAAACCAAACATCCAGGGCAGAACCCCTCTGAATTTTGGAAATCTTTGGATCGCTTTGCACCTCAGTTTGGTGATCATGTTCTGTCTGTCCCAGGGAGGTGTCTGTGAAATTGTTCAACAGAAACACAACTTTGGTGAAGTTAGGAGACAGGTTGCCCTTTGAGGAACAACTCTTTAGAAATAAATGCGTATGTGTATTACTGTACATAGGATAATGAATCAGTGTACTGAATTTCTCTGAAGGGTACCTTTCATAAGGCTAAATCCTCCATGCCTAAGAAAAGCCTTAAGAAAAAGGTGTGTGCAAAACAAGCTTCTGTGGACATTTGTTTTCCCTGAAAAGAGATAGGTACTTTTGTGGACAAGCCCATAGGAAAGCCTGAGCATTTCAAGAGAAAGCTCTAAGCTGGACAAATTCTCTTGGAAAAAAATAACCACAAGACTCTTGCTGCACCACTGTGTAGCTCTGGAAGTGGCATTGACCCACTGAGAAAAACAACTGGATGACCCTGAGCTCCTGATATGAGGATATTTACAGAGGATGTTGCCCCAGGCTGTATGACTGTTTAAGGAGGGCATCCTCCTCCCCCTCCTCCTCCTCTTCCTATGATGAAATTTCTGAAGTGACAAACAGAGAGAGCCTCTGGGCAATTGTTGCAGCAGGACCCAGAGGGGGCAGATCCAACAGTGTTTGCCATGCAGAAATTCTCAGCCAGGAAAGACAAGAACCTAGGGACAGCATTTTTCTTTTTTTGCAGGTCTTTGTTGGGCTCCAGGAGGATTCATAGTTAGGGAAAGGTTTGAGGGGGAGTGGGAAGACCAATAAGGCCAGCAGGGTGGAGATACACACTGCTGCACCAGGAGTTGCCCCTGGGCAAAGAGCAGGTGAATTGACAAGAGCACAGGCTGAGATTATGTATGTGTTCATACAAATGAACAGCTTTCAGTCTCTTAGAAGACTTACAGTTCTGATAGCAATACAGTGTAAGATTTGTTCCAGCAAAAAGTTATTCCATGGTTCGGTCACATCTTTCAATCACCACAGTGATCTGGTGGACACTTGAAGTTGACGAAGAAGCCTCGTGTATTCTGATACAACAAAGAATTTTAACACTTCTGTTTCTGTGCTCTTAGTGGCCAGTAAGATTGGCATCTGTAACAGTACATACAATTTCTATTTTTCTCTCTTGCTTCCTTATATAAGAATAAATAAGGCAGCCAATATAATTGACCAGTAACCTCACATCCTCTGTACTTCTGTATCAGTTCTCAAACCACCCCATGGGCAATTAAGCCTCCCAACCCTTTTCAAGGGTAGACATTGCACAAGTTTATAGCCAGAGAGGTGTTGCAACTTGCCCAAGGACGTTAACTCTCCTCAGGGCTGGTGCAGAGCTGCAGGTGGTGAAAACCACCCCCATGCCCTACACGGTTGTTTGCAGTCCCTTTTGGGCAGCTGCCAGGAGCTGGATGTGTCAGTGCTGGGGCATGCTGTGGTTGTAGCTTCAGCTCTTTGTAAAGACTCACGAGTCTCTCTGCAACGTTAGGTGTCCCTTTATGCTGTGCAGCCTACGTACATGGATAAAAGTCTGTGCAGAAGACATTTCTGCTTACGCTAGTTTTATAGCCTAACCATGGTGTGATTTACGTACATTTCTTTGCCTATTTGATTTGTGCCTGTTATGAACCTATCTTAAGGAAATTACATTTTTTTAAAAACAGATTATGAATGAACTCACATATGGATTTGCTCTTTTAATCATGTTTTAAGCTCTAGTACAATTACTGTGAAACTTTCTAGTTTAATAATCATCCTCCTTGCCTTATGCTGTATCCCATATGTTGCATGCACTGGTCAGTGACCCACACTCTAAAGGATCAGTCAGATGATAGTAATAAGAAAATAGGTTTTATTTTTGCTCATTATTTCTTTATAAGCTTGCTGTCCTCAGCAACCCTATCACAAATTCTTTCAATGAGTTTCTCCAAGCCACTGTCACTCAGTGGAGACTGTATATCAGATCTGTGGTCTGACAGTTGTTTCTTTATACAAACAACATATATTGTGCCTTCTAGGAAATGTAGGATAATAGATTGTAAGAAAGGACTATAAACTTTGGATTCAAACATATGAGAAAAACCCTTAGTAACAGCAGATCTTTAGGAGAGACCTTCTCTGTCTGAATTGAGCTTAGATTAATTGGTGGGGTAACCTGGGGAGAGTATAACACAGATCTACTGTGGGACAGGGAAGGCACAAGCTGAGCTCTGTGCCAATGAGGCATGTAAAGGGTGGGGGTTTTCTCTGGCCCTTCAGTAACTCTGTCCTTAATTATCTTTTTTAACATCTTAGTGATGATTTTCAACAGCAGTTATCAGATATACATTAGCTACCAAGAAACAATCATAGCCTTGAATAAAAGACATACATATTATTACTACCATGGCCTTTGTTGCTATCGTGTTATTATTGTTATTGTAGGAGGTTTTGATTTGGTATGGAGCTGCAGCAGGCACCAGCAAGGCTTGGCAGGCCAATGGTGAAATAGGTCTCAAGGGCATCAAATCTATGGGCTTATTCTGTGGCTTGAAAATGAATTTGGCAGCCTGTGATCTCCAGGATTTTGTAAAAAAAATCCTGTAGATCAGAAATACTCACATATACCTTTGTCGGTTTCAGCAGACAGATGGTGTGTCTCCCTTTGTCCGTCATAGCAGAGACAGTGTATGTCCCTTCACCACTCTTTAGAGGGATGGTGTAGCTTGAGAGGTGTTCCAGCTCAGGGGGGGTGGGTGTGAGACTCAGTCCTGCCGAGATCCTGGAGAGCTCCAATGGGCATCACTTAGGATGAGTATTTATAGGGTTGTGAGATGATTGATTTTGGGAAAAACTAGGCACATAANTGTACCCAAGGACAAAGTGTACTGGAAACCAGGGCCTACCAAGTTTCCCACACTGTTGCTCTCCTCAGGCCTCAGCAGTATCTCACCAAGAACAATGGTACCAGTTGTAATGCAGCACTGGAGCCTGTGCTGCCTGGAGTGAGCCTCTTTGCAGAGCCANGGATGGATATGGCTGGGGAGAGGCCCAACCACGCTCTGTCACTGACTTACTCTCCAAGCCTTGCCAGGAGACTGGTTTTGGTTCCAGGTGTCGCACAAGGTCAAAATACATCAGGAAGCAAAATTGGTTTTGGTTTCAGGAGGCTGTACCCAAGGACAAAGTGTACTGGAAACCAGGGCCTACCAAGTATCCCACACTCTTGCTCTCCTCAGGCCTCAGCAGTATCTCACCAAGAACAATGGTACCAGTTGTAATGCAGCACTGGAGCCTGTGCTGCCTGGAGTGAGCCTCTTTGCAGAGCCACCCAGGGCAGGGGGGTCTGTACCACTACAGAGCTCACAGGGAAGCTCACCTGGGGCAGGCGGGAGAGGTGAAGGAGCAGAAAACACAGTGATATCATAAAATCCAGTCACAGAAAGAAACGCAGACTTGCTTTGAAGCTTTAGAAGGCAAGCATTCTTTATTACAGTGCTGGATGCACAGGGGATAGCACACCACACGGGTGCTCCATGCTATACGTATGTACAAAATTAGCAGGGTTAGTAATTCATTGAATCCACTCCTTTACAAGGATTGGTTAGTAATTTACATATAATTATAATATTGTTGACTCCTTATTTCTACTACTGCACGCGCTGGGGTCTTTTTGAGCTTTGGGCATGAATTTTAGTACTATAATGATGGCAGTGCAGCTAAGGATACACAAGACTTAAATTCTCTTGCCAAGTTGGATCCTCAAGGCCTAGGCACTCCTGGAATTTCCCCCTAAAAGTCAGCTCTGCTTATTGAAACTGTTACATAGGATTCTAGAGAGGTTGTAGTCAGTCCTCAAGGAGGACAGAACTGGTTTAAGTCTCTGGCATTATGTTCATTGCTCTTCTTTATCTGTGGGGGAAAAGAAACACATCAAGTTACTTGAATGAATCTGCGATTGGTTTGATAGCTTCAAGGATGGTCTTCTTGTACTTGGTTTCTGGCCACAGTAACTTCTTGTTCATCTTTAGAGTTGCAAAATTGTTTTAAAGAGTAGAAACCTAGGTCATCAGGATGACCATATAAAGCATAATGGAATGGTTTTCTTATCACTTACTGTTACAGGCCTTAACTTACAAGCATCAGCTGCTAGTTTACAGGTATCAA
>VWZY01002908.1:160781-203062 GCA_013399075.1 Chloroceryle aenea
TTCAATTTAAAATCATTGCCCCTTGTCCTGTCACTACAGATCCTACTAAAAACGTCTCCACTTTTCTTAGAAGTCCCCTTTAAGTATTGAAAGGCTGCATTAAAGTCTTCATGGAGCCATTTATTCTCCACAAAGCTCCCTCAGCCTTTCTTCACAGTAGAGGTGCTCCTGCCCTCTGATCATTTTCATGGCCCTCCTCTGGACCTGCTCCAACAGGTCCACATCTTTCCTGAGCTGAGGACTCCAGAGCTGGACACAATACTACAGGTGGGGTCACAGAGAGGAGTAGAGGTGCAGAATCACCTTCCCTGACCTGCTGGCCACTCTTCTTTTGATGCAGCCCAGGATATAGTTGGCCTTCTGGGCTGCAAACACATCTTGCCAGCTCATGTTCATGTGCTGGTTTTGTTTCTGTGGAAACCCCTCAGTGAGTGCAGATCTTGTTCCGGTGAGCAATTCATTTCTCAGGCAGTAGGTGTCATTCCTGCAACTTGAGATCTCATAGGCTTTTTTCTGTTTTTTCTTTTTCTTCAGTTTCACATAGCTGCTAGGGTGGATAGGGATGTTTTCCTGTGATTTACACAAAAAACAGCCAAACCAACAAAAACAAACAGACAAAACCCCAAACAAACAAAAAACTTAAACCAAAAATGCAACCAAAAAAAAACCAAACCAACCAAACTCCCCAAAAAACCAACAAGCTGTGTAGAGCAGCTCAGCTTAATGTAGTGCTGTCAGTTGTAGTATGCTGCAGGTGCAGGCATGGATTCTTGCTCCATCAAGGAGGACTTGGCAGTTTGGGTAAGCCTCTGCAGTGAGGCTGTTCAGGCCTGGTCCTGCTTATTGTGGTGAGCTCCATGGTGCAGACATGCTTTGCTTCCTCATCTGGTCTGCAGCTGCTAAATTGTGTAACCTGTTTATCTTCATTTTTATATCTGTTTGAGATGGGTTCTTTTTCTGCTGGATACTTACCTGAGAGAGAATTAAGACGATTTAGAACCTAGGTCTAAGTGTAGCACAGGATTGAAGAATATGCATGTTTGGTCTCGTTGAAGTACTTGCTTTGATAGAATGGTCTCCTGTCTCCTGTTCAAAAAGCATTTCTGAGGATGACAAGCATATTTATACTAAGTGCTGAGCATTACAGTAAAATTCCTTGTGTCTTATCATCCACTCATTTCTTCCTTCTCTTTCTTCCTTTCCCTCTCCCATCATTCACTGCTTATTCTTAGTCAGCATGTGCATTGCTTCCTTCCTGTGCTTCCTGCCTTTATCTCTTGTCAGCAGTAAGCCACTCCCTTAGTAACAAGGAGATCTAGAAAATACACTGAAATGGTATTAGCAAGAAGTAGGGCCATGGCCGTCATAATCCCTTTAATTGCATGCTGCATCCTTTTTTTTCCCCTCTAGCTGTACACAGATCAGGAGGTTGCTGCAGTGATGTTCCATGGGTGTATGTTTGCATGCAGCAGGAACGGCTAAATGCAACCAGGACTGTTGAATGCTTGTGACAAAAGGTTAGCTTAAATAAGTAAATTTGAGTGAAAAAGGACGTAACTGGAAATAAGTTTGTTACATGTGTACTGGAGGAGTAGGAATATGTCTTTGGCACTGAATAGACCAGTGCTACTCAACTTGTGGTTTGTGGACCAAAGGCCATCAATAGAGAGTTCAAAATTGGCTAGGAAAAAAAAATATAAAAAATCAGAAACAAGGAAGTTAAAATCACCCACATATGCACATATTTTCATGCAATTTCTGTGCATGTTCCCATGCCCGTTAGCTTCTTACTGTTCTTATTCAAATGTAAAAATGTTTTTCATACTAAATTTATCATTTTATTAAATTATTCTGTTTTGTCTGTCACTCTCCTTCCCACCTGCCAAACAGTACTGGGATTTGAGATAATCTCTGAATTCCATTTTGAAAAGGATTTGTGATTTAAAATGAGAGAAATTCTGGATGAGAATGTTTTGACAGAATGAGGTAACTTTAATATTCTGACGTTGTCATGAATTACTGTTTAGTAGTGCAATACATTTGCATATTAATCTCTCTATTAAATAACTAAATAAATCATCTAGGTGAATCTAAGTCAATTTTTGATCCCACAGCTGTTATGTTGAGAACTGAGGGTTTGAATAATCCAAATAAAGTGGTTTTGCTATTCCTGGGCAATTAATTTATTTGACTTGTCAGATAAGTGGAAGAGCGAAAATATGGACTTTAATATATTAATTTTACCAGCATGCTTAATAAAATGTCCTATATCTGTCTGTGCTTGTTGTTTCGCTTGTCTGGTAGTAAGAACCATCTGTGAGTAGGTGGAATGAGGAGTTGCATCCCTTCCTTGCACTTTGGCATGTGCAGTCTTTTCTATTGGAGTAATTCACTCAAGTGCTGCTTTGTCAGCAGCTACCAAAGGGTTCCGTAACTCACGACACTGTCTTATGACTCTACCAGTAGTCCAGCGTTATGGTGGATCCTCCTTATAACTCCACTGGTGGCCTGGTGGTGTGATGGATCCTTTCAGAGTCTGACCTGCTGACTCTTGTCTAGTTCTCAGCATATGAATCACATACCACTGCCACCAAGATTGCTGTGGTGAGTGATGATCCCTGGGGTCATCTCCCTCTCCATCCTTGGGAACTTCAGCTGCCCACTTATAATGCTGGGGGCAGGAAGAAAGCCAGCTGATACTAAAACTGATAACTTTAAGGTCCTAATCTTGAGAAGAATTGTACACATTCTTGACCTTATTACTGGGAACAGCATCCTTGATGTTTGTGAACCTAATGACCATTGCAATAAGACCACTGACCGTAATAAATTTAAATACATGTTCAATTATTGACAGGATTTGGGTCCAGTGGAGCAGTGAAGGCTCGCTTCTTCGTTGGAGGGCAGAGCTCAGAAGTTTTTAGGACAGGAGCCAAAATCTACCCTATTCCTTGTCTCTGTATGGAAGTCCTCACTTTAACATATACAAATAGGAATATAAGCATCTCTTGTTTAAAATAGTTCCTCCCTCAGATAAACAATTATTAACTGAAAACCTGGCAGTAAGTCAAAAACAACCTCTGCCCTCATGGGAGCAGATGAGTCAGGCGGATGGTACAAGGAGCGGGTTTGCTGAGAAGCAGTAGGGAGGGAGGGCTAGGGCTGGTGATGCCACCCCTGTGAGGCAGGTGAGGTGCATCCTTCCCTTCTGGGGGTTTATGAGCAAAAATGGAAATAAGAAGTGAACATAAAGCTGTGCAGAGTGTTTAGCATAACTGAGGAATGTGTGTGCGTGTAGTGGAGGGTGCCCCTGGGCCTGTCGTGTTGACCCCAGGGAATGTCCACTTACTTTGTCATCCTCAAGATGTTGCCCAAAGATTAGCTGCCAGGGCCTGCTTGTCTCTTCTGTCCTGTCTTGCTAAACAAAAATAGTGCCAGAGCTGCCTGACTGAAACCCTTCGCAGGATCTCAAAAAACCTGAGCCAGCATACTATTTTTAAATTTCATGGTATTAAATGTGAGAGCATTGCAGAAATAGCAGAGGGGAGACTGAGCCAGGCAGTAAACTAGGGATGGCGGAAATGAGTTTCTAAGAGCAATAAAGACACACAAGGACGTGTCTCAAGCTACAAAGCTTATTCAGAGGTGAGTGGGGCAAATGCCTTGCATTGTGCATTCAGCTGTCACCACTGTCCTGAGTGTGGTGAATGCTCTAGCATTGGTTCTGGCATGGGTCCTGTTTAGTGAGGGCTCCCAGTCTGAAGGCAGTGGCATTGTTTTCAGCTGACTTCATCCCCTGAACTGGCTCACCATGGAGGTGTATAAATGTCTGTCAGCATCATGCCAGTGGTGCTGTGGGGAGTATGAGGAAAGGCTGTGGTGACGCCAGGGTGCACTGAGGCAGCCCAAGTGGAAATGATGCTCAGTGTCTGACCCTTCTCTTGCTGGTGACTTCATGCTTCCAGGAGCTCAAAGTTAAATCCTTCCTTGCATGGTCTGATTAACCCAGTGGTTTGCTAAGGATTTCCATGCTAAATTGCAGAAATGATAGTCCTTGCTTACTCAGAAACACTTTCTGTGGCCTTCTGTTCTTGACACTGGTCTCCAGTCTTTGATCTCTTTGTCACTTTGGTCAAAGTCCGTCACTGCAGAATTAGTTGCACCCTGATACCAGCTGTCATCTGGTATTGCCATCAGGGTCTGTTCATCATCCTTTTGCTTCAGAGGTCTGGAGACCTTCTGTGACCCTTAAAGATGATAATCCTGAGTAGACACTGCAAAACAAACCACACAGCTAAAGGTTACCTGAACAAACATTATAGAGGCATGCTTGGGTATTAGAGGACATGGTTAAGCCTGTCCTTGCCAGAGTCCTTGTCTTCTATTTGAATGAAATGGGATTGTAATCTAATAGTTTCCATCTCTGACTCCCCAACACCCATGTCAATATGATAGGCCTGAACTGCAGTTCAGCTTCACAGGTGGTACCTGCTTTGCAGAAAATATTAGATGGCTACTGTTCTAAACACAACAGAGTGCATTTGTCTATGCGTCTGTGTATATAGAAAAGTATCTTTCATGGTAAAAAGATAGTCATGTAAGAGGAATGTGAAGGGAGTTTACTAGAAGACTCAGTGATTACTTTGTAAGTGTTGGAGCAGGGTAAGCAAAATTGGAATAAGACCTTAAAACTATGATAAACATGGTAAGTGACTTTAACACATCTGGCTAAAGAAGCAGGTTTTTATGATTTTTTTTTTTTAATTTTATTAAAAGCAACAACTTTGATAGCTGTTGTGTTTTCCTAATAGTACAAAACACGCCAACTATTTAGTGACCTGCTATTTAAAAAATAACTACATCAAATGCCTCAGCTTCCTTGAGGATTCTCTCAGTTTCCTATGGGACATGCATTTCTCATGGCTCATCAACAGCTGTTCAGGTATTGCAAATGCAGGAGGATGAAGAAGGGAAGACTGTCAGGGTGTGATTGTCTTTTTCCATCACTCTGGGCTTCAGAAAAACTTTAGTAAAGGTGGAGAGACAGGGGAGAGTCTTCATGGAGAGTGAGCATGCAGCAGCCCTGCCAGTGTGTCCCTCAGCAGGATATGCAGCTTCTAGTACCCCTTTCCTGGGGGATGAATTCATTGACAGCTCAAAACTATTGAATTTTGGGGGAGCTTTCCAGCACCTCTTCTCTTCATTGCTGTCTCTGTTCTAAAGCTGTCTGCACAAGGACATGAAGGAAGTCTAATCCAAATCACCTAAAATGTGAATGTAAAGTAAATTAGGTAAACTAAATTAAACCATTGTGTATATTCTCCGATTCAGCACTGAAGTGACCTTAATTTGATTAAGCTTAATGCACATCAAAGTAAATTATACTAAATATGAAATAAGGTTGATTTAATTAATAACGAGTGTGTCTGCAGGGATCTAATGTGGTTTGATTCATTACAGAAATGTTAATTCAGATTACCTTTCTAGAGTTTTCTCATGTAGATAAACCAAACAGGACAGTTTATTAGTTCTGCTGAAACTGGTGTTATTTTGTATTTATTCTCCCTGGCTCTAGAAGGACCTTCCCACCACTCTCTCCATGTGGGACTTCATGAGTGTTTTGTTGTGGAATGTTTTGTAAATTTCTTAATCCAGCCAAAGAAAATTGATTAGTTTTCTGTTGGATTAGCCAGTTTTTGACCTGGTTTGTGGATGTGCAGTGCTTCACAGGGTACAGGCAGGAGTGTGAATGTGTTATCAAGGTAGAGATGTTGGGGACTCGTTTCACCTCAGATGAACCCTTTGTGCAAGATACACCCTGCTTCCAGCACTATTCATACACTGGAATTTCATTCTCCAGTGGGTTACATAGCACATGGACTAGAAGAAACCATGAGTCTTGCTGGAGTTGCTTAAAGTCAGATAAACACTGCAGAAATCAAACTTGACTTTAGGTACAACTGTCATGTATTACTTGGCTCAGGCTTGTACTCGTTTCCTTTGGCTTCTTCTCTCCTTTGTGCCTATGAAATACTACAGCATGTACCTTCTGAATAGCTATCACCTAAACAGCTTGTGCTTTCAGTATACACAAGATCTGCTGACCCACTTTCTTACTAATTTTCTTCCTCTTCTGTCCACGGCTTTAAAGTTCAGTGAATATATTTTTTGCTGTATGATTGTTACAGGAATGGAAACATTATAGTTGCAAAAATGGGATAAGAGGAATGGCTGAGAACTGCAAGTCTTTACCATGGGTGTTTTTTAAGGACTTGCTTTGTTATCAGAGGATTGTGGGGAAAAAAAAAAAATCCCATTTCATAGTGTTGTGCTTCAAGCGTAAAATAAGTAGCAGAACTGAAGCACCTGATTGTTTTCAACCGTTTTCCAAGTTGAATTTATTGCTGAGGGCTTCAGGAGAATAATGAGTAATAAATATGAACTATGTACAGCAAAGTTCATCTAATTCCATAACTTGCTTTTTTTTTTTGTTTGCTTGTTTCTTTCTTTCTTTCTCTGAAGATGAGTAAACTGGTATTTGAAAAATAGAGAAATGACCTGAAACCTGGCCTGAACGCGAACATCAACTTTAATACAAAAGTCTTTTGACTTTGTAAGGCCGGAAAAAATTGTGCTTCAAAATTCTCTTGAAACCTTATCTCCAGAATACTAGGTAGTGCTGACTGTCCCTGTCAGGTTCTTCACACCTAGTTTCAGCTTGCACAAGGAATCACTCCAAAACAGTGGCCAAAGGGATGCTGTCCGCCTCTGGAAGTTTCCTGTGATCATGTCGCTCATTCTGTCTGGGAACTAGGCTTTGAAACCACTGAGCTGTGCCCGTCTCATCCTGTTTTAATATCAACACACCCAGACACATAAACAATGTGCTTCTTCATGAGGCGATGAAAATCAATGAGGCTTGGAAAAAACATGCTCTTTAAAGTCATGGCCTTATTTGGGAAGTTGCAAGAAGATTGGCTGTCACAAGAGAATATTTTGGCTGTGTGACAGTTTCCTTTATACAGTTCTTCAGCAAGGAATCTCCTATGTTTGTGCAGTGATTAACTTGCAAGTGTGGTGTGGCTTTTTCCTCTCCCCAGGAATATTTGCTGGAGGAGAGTCCAATATTAGTCAAAATAGGACAAAGACCCCTTTGGACCTCTGGTCCAAAATGTGTAGAGAAAGCAGGTTTTCAAAGGTAAAATGAAAAAAAAAAGCCTCATTATTTGATATTCCTCAGTATCTTCACATATGTTTTTATTATAATTACTTCTCTAAACACTTTTTTTTTTTTTCACAAGTCATTTGTTGAGTGATACCTTCTGTTTATATAAGTGTGGGATTGTTTAGGAATAATCCAGTCAGCCATAGCCCCTTCATTCCATGCACTCCTTGGGAAAGTTTTCTTTGTTTCAAATGTCTTGGTAATTGTGACTGGATAAAGGGGCCTGCATGATAAAGATAAATAATAAATTGAAAGGACCATGTCAAAGACAGAAACATTTAAGGTCTGGTGAGAGCAAGAGAGGGGTGAAAAGATTATCACAGCAGCATTTGAATGCATCTATAAGGTTGTGGTGGGAGAAACTGCCAAAAGCTGTACTGGAGTCAAGACTCGCCAGCAGAGTAGGCCAGAACCTCACCAGTGTGATGATGGCGTCACCTTTCTCTTGGTAGAAATGTAGCTTTGGTGGCGTCACACCACTAGGTCCTCCCTCCTGTCAACAAGGTATTGTGGGTTAGTGTATAAAACTGCTAATGGTGCTAGATTGTTCTGAAGCTTTGGAGGAAACAAAACTTTTGTATGTTCTCATCGGAGTGAGCAAATGTTCTGAAATTGCCAAGGCCTGTGTCCAGTGCTGCAGTCAAAAACCGTTTCTGAACAAAGAATTCCACAGTATATGATGAATAATTCCTTCACACATTTATTCTAATATCTTCTGCATCAGTTGCAAGGGAACCATGAGTGCTGTACACTGGATAATCCTTATATGTTCCAGGTGAAATTCTGGGCCATGATACGATCTGAGCTTTCACATTATGTCCATGTAAAATCCCCATAAGCTAGTATCTCCTAAGACCTTACTGCTGTGATCTCTGTTTGTGGAGACCTTGCTCAACAGATACATGGTACTCATGGAGTTTTATCGACTGCAGTGAGGTTACTTCTGGCAGTTAGAAGTATAAAACTTACCCTTCCTTTTTCTCCTGTCTACATTCTACCATTTCACTAGAGAGTGCACAGGTATAAGAAGATTTAGCTGTTTACCAGAGAAAATGTCAAGTATGTTCTGATATTTTCCATGCAGAGTAACTTCTAGCCTGCCAATATACTGGATGATGAGTGCCTAGTTCAGTAGACATTCATGTGCTCCTCTCTGTGTGGGTAGTTACTTGGTTTATGTTGGCTGCTACTTTGACTGCAACCATGACATTGTATAATTCAAAATCCTTACAAGATTTAGGCCATTAGCTTCCTTGAAAGGAGCAAGAAGGCAGGGTGTTTATGGTGTTTATGTGAATACCTTTATTTGTGTTCATGTCTAAAGTGCACAGGTTCATGTTTGTTCATATGTGATGTATACACCCCACATAAATGTCCAAATGTTTTATTGTCAGTATGTGCTTTAGTGGATGACCGTAGTTTAGTCAGATGCTGCTTTCATATCTGTTCTCATTTCATTTGATAGTGCTGATAATCCAAGTCTAGTTTTACCTTCCTGCTTCTCTTTTTTCCCCACTTAATCCCTCAGAATTTGGAAAAAGTCAAATTGACTAATTAGGGCTAGCTTGAAGAAAGTTTCCAAATGGAAGCCTAGAGTTCATTTTCTCTAGAAAGAGTCCTCTATGTTTTCTGCTCTATGCTTGTACAGGCTGAGATATTAATCAGTAAGGATTAGGCATAAGATGTTGTGGCTTTCAGGTGAATATTGAGGCAGCATAATTCTGTTGGACTCAAGTTGTAACTTTGTGCTATCCCCAGGGGATGAATAGAAAATCAGTAAGAATCCCATTCTCTGTACTTCACTCCAGTGCATCTTCCCTTAAGGACCAGAATAAGGCAGATAAAGATGCATTTGGAATAACATCCCATTTCAGCCCTGTGAGATGCTGTACGCTCGTCTGCACCTGGTACAGAATACCTATAAGTGAAAAGGGTATGTGCTGCTCCCAGTATGATAAGAGTAAAGCTGTGGGAGAAAAACGTGGGGAAGACCTCATATCAGCTGTCCAGCAATCAGGGCAAGCCTCAAGATTTGCAAGGTATGACATGTATTGGGCAAATGTGAGGGAGAAAAGTGATTTTTGCTGTCCAAATATTTTCTTGTTGTGGTAATTTTGAGTTTTACAAATAAGGAGGGAACATAGGTAGGATTTTTTTGGTGAAGGTTAATGTCACAATGGTTAGTGGTCAAACTGAAAGCCAGAGAGAGAAAGGAGCAATCTGACATGTGGATCAGACTATTGTGCATCAAAATTAATGTAGTACTTTAAGGCAACAAGTAAGAGAAATACCATTAATGAAAAAAAGAGGGGGGTGGGGGTGGGAATGTTAATTTGTGCCCCACACACCTTTTCCTTTTAGCAGCTGGAGGAATGAGCCAGTACTCCAATACTGAAGATCACATGTTCAGTAAACTTTAGGGCACTGCAATTATTTCCACATTTTCCCAGTACCTGAACAAAACTAAGGTAGACATTCCTTCTATTTCAATAATCCTTTTAAATTGTATTTTCTTAAGCCCAAGAAAGACTTCTGAACTTGAGAGACAATCCTATTGAAAGGAGATTTTTCAGCATATTGGGGGATGCTGCATGTGATCGCCACATCTACTATGCAGAAATGGTAGAGGTGTGGTGGATGTATGCTGATTATATATGCTCTTGTTGGCTCACTTCCCTTTTCCTTTCTATTTTCTTTCCCATGAATTGAAGTGAATGCTGGATTTTTCAGTGCAGTTGTGGGGTTTTATTAGAGTAGTCTGAATATTACTTCAGCATAGTGATAATACAGGCTTAATGACACAAGTCTGCAGTGTTAGTGGTTTTTTCCTTGCTTCAGCAAGAGAATAAATAGTTACCTCATTAAAATATCTCCATCTGCTTCTGATCGGATAATGTCCTCTAGCATCTGGCCAAGGCTTTGGTGGAATTTCAGGTCAAGAAGAGTAATACTGATATACTGTATACCAGTAATGCAGGATGTTGTTTTTGAGGAACCTATGTTCTTATGCAGAGTATCACCACAAGACCCTTGTATGCCACTTAAATACTAGCTAAAGCCAGAAGTTTCACCATTGTCCTCTGCCTTGTTCTGTTTTGTCATATTTCCAGGGTTTTTTTGTTTGGTTTTGTTGTTTGGGTTTTTTTTAGTATCCTTTGCTTCTTTGTCAAGCTTTCATCAAGGATAAGCACTTCTGTCACAATCTTATCTGTTTGAGTCTGGAATTAAAACTTCAGATTGTTTTCCTGAAGCTACTGATCTTCCTCAAGTGGAAGGGAGACCTCATTGTCGCATTTACGTGGCCTTGGATCAGTGGGTGCGATTTGGCTCCCACATTTCCCATCACATGAATTGTTCCCACCCAATGTTTAGTGTCATTTTTTCTTTTCTGTGACATAATTTATTTTGTGGTAAAGCGTGGACATTTTTCATTAAAGGTCTGGACTGATTATACAGCCAGGCAGGGAATAAACAACTCTTTCAAGTAAAAAAATTCATTGGTAGTTGTTGTGGTTTCTGAGGTAACTTTTCTCTGCTTCTTGAGACCTTCAGTCTGGCTCAGGGCCTGTGAAATTACAGTCTTCTTTACTAAAAAGTCATAAGAAGGTGGTATAATCCTGAATTTATTTATGTATTTGGCCATTGCATGTGTTCATGTGACTTTCTGAAGCCTCTGAGTTCTGTTAGGCAACTGCATGCTGAGCCTCATTCATGTCAACAATATGACATGATGGCCTCGGATCTTACCGACTAATAAGGGAAACCTAGTAATCAACCAGAAATGACACTGTAGGGATAGGAGCCCTGCCCTTGCTTTCTGTAATGCTATGAGCCATTGTGAAAGTGATGGATAAGAAAAAGTTCAGATCTTCCTCATTCGCTCCTGATGGATCTTGGCTAGCTCTGACTTCAAGGGTAAAAACCTGTTTCTTACAAAGTCAGTACCAAGTGTTCTCTCTTGTAAGGGGCTACCTCACCTATGGCTGTCTGCTTGAGGTTTGTATTTATTAACCCAAGTTGTAGTAAAGTTTAGCCTAAATATGTAAGTTGACTTTTCTTGGTGGTTGTATTGCTCTCCTCACTACTAGTTTCAGTCTTCTATTAGGCAATAGCCAGGAGCACCTACTTCACAATCCTCCTCTTTCTGAATGCTTATGGGATAATTAATTTTTGTCAGATGGTGTGACTGCATGTGCTTTAGTGTTCCTACAGTGTGCCTTTATTGTCTCTTAACACTATCACATTTGTATAAAAGGAAATTAAATGAAAGCCAAGGTCCCTCCTACATTAAATCACCATATACCTAATACATGTGGATTTTCTTTGTTTCCAGTGCTGGTGGTGTGGTTTGGTTTGGTTTTGTTTGGTTTTGTTTTGTTTTGGGGGGGGGGGTGGTGGTGGTGGTTTTTTTGCCATGAATGTCTTTGCCTTTCACTTCAGCCCTTTCTGCCCATATTATTCAGATCTGTGGGATCAGATGCCTTAGTTCCCATGGCCTGTCACAGACCTCTGTGTCCAAGAGACATATCTGTCTGTGCTTTGGATGCTTTTCTAGTCTCCAAATCCCATAGGTTCATGCAGCAACTACTGCCTTAGAAGAGGGTAGACCTCAGGTGCTGTAGTTGGGTCTGGGTGTTTCAGGCTCCAGCTAAAATCTTCCATGTGAGAAACTGTTTTCTTGTACTGGAAACCACCCCTACCAGTAAATGAAAGAGGCAAGTCAAGGTGGGGAGCAGCTCCAGAGGTGACTTCGAATTTGCTGCCTTCTCCTGCCTTTCCCAGGCAGCATGTTCTCCCACAGCCCCATTAGCTCTCTCTCCCAGGTGAGGACCTGATTTCCCAGGATTTGAATGTCTGGCATTTCCTGCCATTCTGTCCCTTAATCTGCTCTCTAGCCAACAGCTGAGTGGCAATCGGTGCCTATTCCCCTTCTACCTAGCCTGTGCTGGCTCCCTTAGGTGACTGCACACTGTCGTGGCAGAGATGCTGAGGCTAATCCAATGTGTGCACAACTGCATGGTACAACCAACCTCCTCCCACCCCTCCTGAGCACACTGCTGAGTTCAACTGGGGCTATTGGGAGCCTTGGCAAAGTCTCCCCAGTCTCTCCTATGAGTAAGACCCGTGCAGTCTATAAGCAAACAGATAGTGGCAGTCATCCAGCCTGTGCTTCGTACATGTCCAGAATTTCCCAGGAGCTTTCTGTGGGGATGATGAGCTCTGACTCCTGGTGTTTTGGGGTCTGTTCCCCTGCCCTGTGAGATGTCTCTATTCAAACAAGGTGCATAATGCCCCAGGCCAAGTTATTTCAGAGCTCCAGATGTGTTGCCCATTGCCGGGCTACTCCAGAAGCCTGCTCACATGCTTCCACGCTTCACATTGGTGGGACTGCCCTACAGAGTGTAGGTGCAAAATTCAGCCCCATGCCTAGGGTGCCTTGTTGCTCCCAGTTCTACCCATTAGCCACTGTCACCAGAGCAGGTCCCACCAGGGCAGTGTGGCCAGCACAGGGGTGCTGTGGTTGGGCCGGGGGAGGTTGACTCTGGTTTGTCACCCCTGGGTGTGTGTGCAGCAAGGATGCTCTGACCCCAGAGCTCACTACGCTGTTGCCATGGAGATTGCGTGCGCTGTTGCTAGGCAGCTGAAGCATCTTTCCTTGCACACTGCAATGCCACGAAATTCTCAACTTTCCTCATTCCTATCTCCCTTCTTTGATTTCGCAGATATGACTCCTTTGGCTCTTATCCTGCTTCATTCAGTTGCAGTGCTGTGATTTCTTGGTGTTAACCCTATAAACCCTAAACCACCAGCATGGCGCTGCAAAGAGGATTCATGGCAACAAATTCGGGGCTGAAGGAGTTAAAGTGGTTGGGGACAGATTACAGAGGAAAAGATTTCTAGCAGATAAACTACTTAAAATGTTCTGGCATTCATGGAAGGGGAGGTTTGTGGCTGCAGTCTTTTGTTCCATCACTGGTGGTTTATACGAATAAAAATCCAGACTAAAATGTCACTACAAGGTAAGAAAATGAGCTTGAATGGGCCTAATTAATCTCTTGGGTTACAATATATACTTAGTTTTTTAGTATCCTCTGCTTGCGTTCACTGATTTTGATGTAGCCTATGAATGATAATTTAGCCATGGTGCCTGTCGTGTACAGTATTTGACTTAGTTGGCTTGAATAATGAAGATATCAGCCTGTATTCTAGGAGTATACTGCATTAATCAGACTTGCAGGAATGATCACATGGTACTCTATCGCCTTTCCCTGTTAGCTGCTGCTTGTCAGCAGCTGGCTGAGCTGTAGGCTGCAGGCCAGTATCTGCATACCCTTTCTCTTCAGAATATTTCAAATATACTGTCTCGTCATTATGCATTTTGCTGCAGTTTGACAAACTAAATGGTCCTCCTGCACGTTAAGAAGACTATTTTAAATTTCAGAGCATTTGTGTAGTTACTAGGCCATGTATGCATTTGAAGAATTCAGGTAGGCTCTCTGTTTTATACATCAGTGTGCTTGGTTTTTGTTCTCACAAGGTTTTTGCTGTGTAATGTCAGCTCTACAGTTAGTTCTTCAATGTACAAATGTTTCTTGCATTTTAAAATCTCTACCCGATGCATGGGGAGAAGTGCTTGAAGGGTAAGAGGCAGGTAACGGTAGCGAACTGCATGATGAAGTGCAAAGCTGGGGAATTGATTATATCTTGCACAAATTTCATCGCCATGCAGCCAGAAGCAGGGAGTACAGTGGAGTTATAAATACAAACCAGTAACTGTCTGTTTAAAAGGGTCTTTGCTATTTTTGGTTCTGGAGAATCTTGACAGATGCTCCTTCGACATAGAATACTGATTGTGATAGAGAGGAGAAAATTGATGTTTGGATTGTATATAGGATTATATTTTATGGTGCTGCAGGGTATACATGTCAGTTTTTCATAATGTTGTAGCTGCAGAATTCTGTATGAATTATGTTTAAAATAACAATGTGGTTAAGTTTGTTGGGGTTGGTTTGTTGTTTGCAAACATTTGAGCAACTGTGATTGTTAGAGTATAAAATTAGCACCTTTTATTTGATATTGGTTCTGCTCAGTATTGCCTCTGCCCCCTCTCCTCCTCCGTCCCCACCCCCAATATAACTCCATCCTTATACAAGTATTGAGGTCTGGGTTTTTTTTGACAGATTTTTGAAGACATGAAACAGAATTTCTAATATTACTAGTAGAGCAGATTATTTTATCTGTGATAAAATAGTATTGGACTTGAAAAAATTCTGGTCAGTAGTTGTGGGGCAGGGGGTTCCTCACTTTTTTTGTGTTTTTGGGTTTTTTTTGTTTGTTTTTTTTTTTCCTTTATTTTTTGTTGTTGTTTTGTGTGTGGGTTTTTGTTTGTTTGTTTATTTGGTTTGGGTTTTTATTATTATATATTTTAAAATAAATTTTTATTGGTTTTTGTTTTGTTTAGTGTGCTCAGTTCGTGTAACTTGTGTTATAAAATTGTCTGGATATAATAGTGACAATATTGTAACGGCATTAGGGATCACCTCATGATGTATTTATCTGTGTATTATTATTATACTTTATCTTAAAAATACCCTTTCCTTTTTGATACAAAAAAAGGAGACTGTTTGAAAAAGTATGTAACTAGAGCAGAGGATGGATTCTCTTTGTATACATAATAAGCATTCTATACAAATATATTTTAAAATTAAACTTTCTAACCACAGACAAAATATTACTAACATTATTTCTTCCTTTTATTAAAGCACTCAATATATGGTCAAGTTCCTTTATTTTGTGTTTTGCTGATCGTTCTGTGTGGAAGTGAGCAGTGTCAAAAGCAGTAAAATCAGGTACTGGACACCCCCCATGTCCCCAGATATCCCGATTCCAGCTGTAAGGGCTGAGATTTAGGCTGACTGTGTATTATTCTCCTGTTGTGAAATGCAGTATGATGCTGTCTGAGGGAGATTTTACTGGAAGACCAGATAATGCTGTGTAACTGCAGTTGTCATAGGGCTGTCAGGATATGCTTGAAATCTTGACATCACTGATTGTTGGCAGTAAATTAAGCTGTGAATGGGCCCCAAACTTACTGTGTCGCTTACCACGCCCCCAGAGTTACATGTATTTCCCCCTGCTGGTTGGGTCCTATTCTTAATAGGGTGAATCTCTCAATAAATCTATACAAGAAGAAAAAAAAGTGTTTGAAAAATTATGTTTTTAAACAGAATTTCAGCTGTCTTTCAGTGTCTTTCCCAGGCATCACAGGCCAGGAAGACACCTACTTTTATGACAAGAATGGTCAAATGTTGATTGCACACCCATTAGACTTACTAAATTACTTGTCATCTTCCTTAGACTTGATATGAAAATGGTATTAACATTTGATGTGCAGACTGCTAGACATTTTCTTTTACATCTTCTGCACTGGGAGGGCTGTGGTTTCTGTATAGCTGCATTTAAATGGAATTTATTTTGTTAGACATTGCCGTGGCATTTTGGTAAGGTCGTATCTGCATGTTGATTTTTTTTTTTAATGGTATGATTATTTTCATGCCTGTGGCTGTATTGCATTTTGATGGGATTAAAATGTATCTTGCAAGATAAACGGGAAAGAAAGGGTCTAGTTGAGCAGGGGTTGGAAGTCTCAGGCCCATGAGCTCCTGAAAGCAAAGTTGAAGTAGCAGTAGATGGCACTCTTCTCTGGACTAATGGCCCCTGGACCTTGGCAGCCCCACAGTCTTTACAGGTGCCATTTTCCATGTGCATAAAACAAGTTTGCACTCATCTCTCATCTTACGTTTGACCTGCAAGTAGATGCTTGTGTGCATGTTGCAGAAGAGTGGCTGTTGCCATGTTTCAGTCCACTTACAGGGCTGGAGTACCCAAGTTTCTAGAGAAGTGGTGATCCCGCCGGTGCCTGCTCATGCAAACCTCAGTGTGTCATTTCTGCATGTGCTATTCTACATTTTTCTTTCTGCCTCCAGAAAGACCCCCAGGACTCCCTAGATGGCTGGTGGGAGCTGTGGCACCCTGGCCCAATGCCAGGAATCATCACTGCAGTCTGGCTACCCAAGTTCCTCCAGCAGTTTCAGTTTGATGCAGCCACTTTCACTTCCGTGGTGAAATGGTGATGGGTTTTTTTGGTGAAGTGTTAAGCAGCCTCTGGACATCTTTGCAGAAGTGTCTCACTTAAGGCCTTTAAGTGCCCCTGGTGTGCTGTTTGTGAAAACACTTATTTGTAAAGCCCTCTGGGCTAAAATATTACCCGTGTGGTTACTGGCTGGATGAACAGAGAGTTAAGCCTCAGAAAAAATAGGGACTAAATCCATTGAATAATCTCACAGTTCCTTGTATCAGCTAAGCTTGGTTTATCTTCCTCCTGGGAAGAACCTAGTATCTCCTGAAAAACTTTGATAGCCTTTAAAGTGATGGTTAAAGGAGCTAAGCCCCTTCTAAGTTTACACTGGCTGCTGGTTTCTATGTGATAACCATTTGGGTCCATTTTCTTACTATTCTCTGCACCATCTTCATGAAACCCCCAGGCTCCCATGCATATTTTTGTATAATTGGAGGTAAGATTGTTCATCAGCCACATTTTTATGATCTCAAGCTGACTGCACCGTTGTAAGATGACTTTGCATGTGAAGCCAACAGGAGGGTGGTACAGTTGGCCACAAGCAGTACTCTTCGTTTGGTATCTTCAGTCCAGATTTAGCTCTCTAGCAGCGGAACACAAATGCTTCTCTTTTGTTGCCATGCCTTTATCTTTCTGGGCTATTACTTGGTATTCTTTGCAGGGAGCTGGTGTCTGTCTATTTCTGCTACACCGCCCACCATGGCATCGCAGTATTTTTAACTGCATCTTCTATTCCCCCATCCACCTAGCAAAACTGAGAATGCTACAAGAGGGAAGATGAGTCTCTCAAAGAGCTGGCTATGAAAAGAGGAAACAAAACCCACTGATGAATAGGAAGCAAAGTTCAAAATGAATATAAAGCATTTGGCTACTGTGGTGCAGGTGAAACCTCCCACCTGCTGATCCCCAAAGCAGCAGCAGCAGCAGTCAGGTGGTACCTCAAGGGAGAGGGTGGGTGGTCCCGTGTCTTGAAGCAAGTGCAGGCATTGAGTTTACCTTCCCTGTAAGCATTTAATCATTGAGTTTAGCTGTAGAACTAGAATCAAAATCAGGAATACTGATGCCTAAGCCCCTCCTTTTACTAAACCAGAATACTACAAATCAGTGATGAATTCTGGTTTTAATACAATGCTGCAAAAATGAATTCTGGTGGCAGGTGCCCATCAAACACCTGCCCTGATTTTGGCTGCAGCATTCACTGCATTACGGCCAAGGGTTCAGATACCTCCAGGGTAGGTGGTACATTTATTAAAGAACAGTGTAAAGGGCAAGCATGATCATTTTGTAGATGTGGACATGATGTTAAAACTTGAAGGCAGGTGGCTTTTCCTTCCCTCCCNGGCTTTTCCTCACCCCCCCCCCCCCAATAAAAATAGCAATATGATTTATGGAAGGGACAAAAGACTGGGACTCCATAGGGATGCAGGTCTATTTCCTGTGGCTTTTGCTGCTGAAAATTCCTAAGAAGAAGGCCTGTTAAGTAACCTCAATTTTTCGAAGTGTAACTGCAGTCTGAATAGTCAAGCAATTTTGGGAAGCTGTAGGTGAGGCACTTGAAGGGTTCTGTCACTTATTGCTCTTTTAAAAATAAGAAAAAAAAAGATCTGCTGTTCTTTTTTACAAGAGATGCGGTCATATTGATGAGCAAGAAGCATCAGGAGAGTTGCCAAAAGACTATTTCAGTTGCTCCAAGAGTACAGCTTTTGCAGAGAGAAGTAATGGGATTGAAGCATTATGGAGAAGCGGAACAAATTGTTGTTCCAAGTTGGTGACTGTCCTCCCGAGTTACTTGGAGCAGATAGTGAAAAACATAACAAATAGTGCAGTTAGTCTTTTCTGACAAAAAAGAATAGGGGAGTAATTGTTGCTGAGGTTAAAAGATGTTAAAATGAAAGGGAGCAAACAAGTTTAAAATGGAGAAAACCCAAGGACTGTACTTTGGCAAACCGTATTTGGTTGCTGTATCTCAGCCCCTTCTAAACTGCATTGCCAAACACGCTGATTGCATTCAAGGTCCAAAATACCCTGTAGGTGCTTGATAAATGACCATACATGTGTGAGCCTAGAAGCCAGCTCAGCTTCAGCAGACTAGTGATGCTGCAGGCCTGTGGAGTCTCTCCTTGCTCGAAACTGGCTCCTTCTTGGACTACATCCATCGGTGAACCAGCTTGTTATGTTCCTCTGTTTTCTCCTTATGTGGATACAGGGCAATTTAAAGCAAAGTATGATAAAAATACATTGTTGAGAGAGAAGGTTTTGATGACACACCGCAAAAGACAAAAGTCTAGTCATTCATGTTGCAACAGTGACTTCTACATGATGCATCTTACCAGAGAAAATGCATCTGTACAACAGGGGCAAGTAAGTGTTCCTGTAAGGTCCATAATACATTCTGCAGTGTTCTTCACTGAAGAGTTCACCCTTCAGTTGGTGACCAAGAGGCTAAATTTCATGGGTTTGTTACGAAACAAACTTGCATTAATTTAAAAAATGAGAAAAAGGAATTTATTTGGGTTGTTGGGTCTTGTGTGGGTTTTTTTGGTTGGTGGTTTTTTGGTTGTTTGTTTTGTGAGTGGTTTTTTTGGTGTTGTTTTTTTTTTTTGGTGGTTGTTTTTGCTTTTTGTTTTGGTTTATTTTTTTGGCTGGTTGGTTGGTTTTGGTTTTGTTTGTTTGTTTGTCTGTTTGTTTCCCTGAAGGTAGTTGCCTGAAATGTGGCCTTTGCTATTTGCAATTGGTTTTAGATACTTGGTTTTTGGACAGTTGGTATTTATCCACACAAGGCATACACCCCGAGGAAATGTTGCTTCCTTAAACAGCAGATTGAATCAAATGTTTTTGCTGACATATTTTTCCCTCTGACAACTGACACTGCAGTTGCCACATATTTCAGTGGTTTAGCACAGAGACATGTGAAGAGAAGGAAAGGAATACTTCTGAGACAGTAATACGAGAATGCCATTGCTGGGAATGAAGATAAGCACATACTATTCTCATAGTGGCTATGTTGTAATATTTCTGATGGAGAGAAAAATAGGTAGAGACTCTTTGTTAGAGATGGTGGAGTTAGGTTTACCCAGATTCTGGTGCCTGAAAGTATAATCTTATTCCAAATATAAATATGAAAGGAGTTTTACCCCAGGATATTATCAGACCAGAAATGCTCTGATGTAAAAGTTAGGATGCAAATTCCAGTCACATTAAAATAGATGTAAATTGTGTGGTGGTGTATATTTAGTGCCTGAAATGTGGGGCTGTCTGTGTTAGTATGTGGTGCTCTCATTTTTACTCCAGTCCAACTGTACACCCTACAGGGCAAACATCTTACTGGTGCCAAAGACTTGGTAAGGGTACCTGAGATCTACTGCAGTGCAATTCATCTGCAAAAACAAGACATTTCCTTTCTGTTCCCTTTGCTGTCTAGGTGTGGTGATCTGTTTCTGCACTATTCTGTGTTCTCTTTCATCTGCTATACCTGTTAATCCTCACCCTTCCTTTTTTTAACTATCCATTTAGTAATATTCACAAACAAGAAGCAGCTGCTGTTGTTGAATGAGGATCCAGACACACTTTACAGAACTGAAGCTAGTTATCAAGACACATGGAAATTGGTGTAAATCTTCAAAATGAAAACAAACACATGAGTACAGATGGCTTCTTTAAAGAACAGAATTGATGATAATTTTTAAATTCACCTATGGGACATCCATTAGAAAAAGTAATTTGCAGTCCTGCCTGCCTTTTTTAAGCCTTAGTGAAAAGTCTATAAAGGTCTGAAGCACTTCAGTTGAACTTTTGTGGAAAACAGCTGCTGCTCACTGCTTCTTACCTGCAGTTCCAGCTTCTTAGGAGTGGATGCCTTTTTTTTTTTTTTCCTGTGCTGCTGTCTTCCAGAGCTGTTAATTATCCCTGCCCCTGCCCTTAACTTCAGCTACACAATAGTGTGGAGGTCCAGCTTCTTACCTTTTCTTGTGCAGCAAGGCCAAAAAAAAATCAAATTTCTGGTCTTGCTATTTCCGCTATTCATATGGTAGGTACCATATGGTAGGGCTTCTTCCTGTGATACATTTTAGTTCTTAAAGGTCATCATTGCCTTTGATGACCTTTAAGGGGAAAAAGTTTTTTTCTTCTTAGTCTAGCATGAGTTGGGCTGGACCCTGTTCTTCCGAGAACTGGTTTGATTTCTGCAGGAAATCAGGAGTGCAGAGCTGCATGCCAAGGCCTGTGCCTCCCTTTATTTGTACAAGAGGAAGGGTAGGCCCTCACAACATGATCTGCTAGGAGAACCTGACTCCACATAGCATCAGCTTTGTGTAGTCCCCATTCACATACGCTTTGTGTTCATCAGCTGAAAGTAAAGATGTTACGGTGCTTATGTTGGAAAAAACACTGGCGAGAAAACTTCATTATTAGAAGCACTTTTTATGAGAGGACCTCGGTGTGCTTTTCGGGAATGAACCTTTCACTCACTGAGATTTTGTGTAAGAACAGGCAGAAACTGGAGAAGGTTGCTCCCTGCCATTCTTACACAAGAGCCTCTGCCAAGAACCGTATCTTAAACCCTTCTTTAGTGGTAAGATTTTTTCAAGTCTGTTGCCTTGCATCCCTGGAGTCTTTCTGGCCAAGGTGTGTCCATTCACTTATCTCAGCTTGGGATCATACAACATTACATGATTCAGATTGGCTGCGTGTAAAATGAGGTTGAAAAACCCATGATTTGAGTGGCTCACACAAAGCTTCATGAAGGTTTGTTAACACAGTAAAAAGAATAAACAACAAATGTTGAAGTTCCTTCATATTAATATGTTCTGTGTTGGCTTAGAGGATTACACAGAATTAAAATCAAATGTTCAGAGTTTCTCCCCTTTGAGATGCTATCTATTGTTGCACATTAGTAGCTGACCTGCAGCTGGAGAGCTTCTTCATGCCACCCAGGGGAACATTGGTTGAGTTTCATGCTTTGCGTTGCATAGCCCAGCAGGGTCTCCTTTAGAAAGGTCTTTAGAAACCATTGCCATCTCCTGCTAGAGACTAATATGGCTCAGGTAAGGTTAAGATAAGAAAAAATTGTCCATTGGGTGTTTGCAGTATTAAATTTCAAAAGCAGTTAGAGAAAGCTGACACTTGATTTGTCTTTGTTGCGGCTAGTGTAGAGCAAGGGAAAGTGAGGAGGGTGAAAAGGCTCTGAAATAGCACATTTCTTTCCATCTAGGTGCAGTGAAAGCAAAATTGAGCTCTGAAGAAGAAAGGGAGCAATGTGGTTGAGAGGAGTGTAGAGGAAAACTTTCCCAGGAAAAAGATGTGTCTAACAGATGGAATTGATACTGCAAGGTGCTGGTGATAATGGTCCAGCAAAGGTGGTTGCTAGGCTGGGCTCGAGGGTGATGGCTCTGTTTCACAGGTATAAAGCTGAGGATTTGAATCTGAAACTGAATGAGAAGAAAACTTTTATAGCTCTTCTTTGGTAAAAATACTTTGATACTTTCCACTGTAGTGTGATTTTTTTGGTGTGTGGATCAGTCAGGCAGTGTGCTTCACTCAGGATATGAAGACCTAAATGAGAATTCTACTTTGCCTGATTCTGGATGACCTGGGGTGAAAAACTGTTCTTAAGATCACATAGAACTGTTTTTAAATGTATATCATTGCCATCCTAGGGAAGTGTCTTAGGCATTTAGCTACAGAGCATGAGAGATTGTGCTGTCTTTATGGATACCAGTGTATTTCCAGAAAATGTGATACTGTAGTGCTGCTGGAGTGGTCACAATCGAGGGTTATGAATGAGGTAGTGTTCAAAGGAAGAGGGAATATCTTTTATTAAACCAATTTCTAATAATTGTCAAAAACAGTCAAGATTATGATTACACAAGCCCTTCACAGGTCTGAAACAGAAATATCACAGAAATTTAGGAAATATCAAAGCCACCCAGAAGAAGGATTATTCTCAGAAATAAAACTTCTGCTTTTCTTTTCATTAAACTATTGATTGTTAGCAAAGGTGTAAAGCCTCAGACTAATTTCCCATTAAAATTGTCCGTGAGACAGAAGGAAAGAGGAAGGGGAAAAAAAAAGAATAAAGGAAATAAAAGGAGAAAAAGACTGATAAAAAAATAGGGAAAGACATGACTGAAGCTTTTGTTTCAGGCTGAAAGGGTTTTGTGTAAAAAAAGCTTGTCCTTTCTTCTGATTGTAAGAATTGGTCTGGTAAAAGAACTATTTCTGCAAATCTTCCCTCCACAGATTGTCTTTGCTTGATGAGACAGCACTTTTTGATGTTACTTTATGCTAACTGCATTTCATGTGTTAATGCTGTTCTGCCCAGCTAGTGCAGATTTGCTACTGTTTGGCAAGGGGCTGTTTTTCATAAAGCTGGGTTAAAATGGAAGTAACAGGTAAAACTCTTTGACATCCATTACAAACTATTTGAGATCAAAGCCACATTCTTCTTTTAATTAGGGAATGGAAATCTAAGAACAGTATTTCAAAAATCAAGAAAAATGCATTTTACATGGATTGGATTTTCACAAGATCATGTATCTTCTCTGTTTATTCCAGGGGGAGGACCAGCTGCATGCTATTTATGCAGAAAATTGGCCTTTGTGTTTAAAGGTTCACATAGATGTGGAATATTTGAATTATTTGAAAATTTATGTTTGTTTTCCAGTGCTAAACAATGTGGAAAATGTGATTCTAAACTTGTCTGTGTGTAGTGCAGGATGGAGGGAGCAGGCATTTTGACCCTAGCATTGTAGAAGCTACTATTTCTTAAATATGTGATTTTGTGTTTGTTTGTTTTTTGAGTGCATCATGTTGGTGAAAGATTAAGACTGAGACATTAAGACTTCTTCCATAGGACAACTGTCAAGCTACAACATCCCTTGTGTGATTTTTACATCTCTAAGATATATCATTCAATGTTTGCAATTGACAGAGCAGTACAGGTAGGCAGTAGTGGTTAAATCTTTCTCAGAGGCATATAGAAGAGGGACAAAGTCAGAAAAAAATTTACTTGTAACCCAGAAGGATGCTGTTAGAGCCAATGAAAGGCATTTGCTGTGGGAACTTGTCACCAGACAAGAAAGGCCTTCGCCTAGAGCCTGTGCCTTAGGTCACACACAGTTATTGTATAGCTTGGGCATAAAGAAATGCATGTCCCAGTTAAGCCAGCTAATTGCACCATCACTGCACATCCTTTGGAAACAGAGACACAGCCCAGGCTTCACCATGCTTTAAAGCAAGTGAGGCAGTCCATTGAGTTGATTGTAGGCATGCTGTGTGGTACAACTGGACTCATCCCACTATGGCATTGGGGCATTTCTGTTGCAAGAGAAACAGCAACTGATTTAAGAATCCTAAGTGCTTAGTAGTACAAAGAATGGGGAAAACCCCATCACCACCTTTGGAAAAGGATCACCCATAAACTTGAGGATGACACTTCAAAGACTGATGGCTTGTTAGACAAGATTATTGGTGCTAATGCTGGGTAACGTATTCATGTCCCTTGTAGTCATTTTTAGCTACTCCATATAGCTGCTAGTACTTTCCTACATCCCTCAGACAGCTCAGGCTCATTAAACAAAGACAGGCATTTAAAAAAAAATGTTTATAAAGCACATTGTGAAAAGGAGAAGAAAGAAGAGTCCTGTTAGAGAAGGAGATGGAAATGAAGTACTGACAGGGTAGGGTGCAGCACGTGAAGGTGTCTAGAAGTTTTACATGAAAAAGATTTGTTGTGCAAAATCCTGACACTGCTGGCAAAGATGTAGCAATATCCTAGTTTTGAACGTTGAAGTAAGAGAAAATCAGTCCTGAAAAATTAAGAGATTTCCTAGCACCAAGATTTAGGAAGTGGAGGGGTTGTTCAGAGGGGGATGCAGTGCATTTGATATGGCCTCAGCTCCTGCTGGTCCTGATGCTCCTTTCAGCTACAGTTTTCTCTCCCCAAGACAAGATCATGTCTGTGCCTGTGAGTGCACAAGTGTTGGGTGTGGGTGTGAGCTCAGCTCAGCTTCCCATGTCCCTTCTGAGCTCTGGCCACGTTTATGTTACCCTGGGTCTGCATCAGGGTAACCTTGACTGCCAAATCCCGGGGATTTCAGCTGGCTGCTGTGGTGTGCGTGGGCGAGGGGAGAGCAGGGGTCAGATACGGACCAGTTTTCCCTGTAGATACACGATTTGGCTTCTGAGCTCTGGAATGTGTTTTGCTTTGCTTTTTTGGTTTCTTCTGTCTGAACTATCTGAGGTTGGTCTGGCTGGCCAGGCGATGCCAAGGATGGCAGCCCCAGCTCAGGGGCACAGGCAGGAGCCAAAAAGCTGCTGCCTTGCTGCAACAAACAGGGGTTGTTGCCACATTTGGGGTCCTGACAAGGTCAGGTTTTTACCCCATCAGTTTCCCCAGTACATCTTGGGGTGCAAGTGGAGGTACTCATCTGGTCATACTTTGCCAAATTAAAACTTCTGATGTTTTCTCAGGACCTCTGAGGTTTTGATAGCTTTATCTGCAAACTGCATGTATATAAATTACATGTATGGAACAACTAATCTATGAACTCGGGCAGGACTTTTAGTTGATTCTCAGTACTTTAAAACAATGATACAGAGCCTTGTGATGGGTGTCATGAATAGAAACTGGAATTTTAAGAATGTATTTTGAGACATACATCCTGTTTTATATATACTTAACTGAGTCCATCTGGTAGAGGAGAAAATCCAATACAAGGGAGGCAAAACCCTGCCATTGTGTTGCTGCAGTGAAAGAATACACATCATACTGCAGCTTTGTGCTTGTGGTTTAAGATAATGATGAGCAGAAAGCATATTTCTTGGGCTTTCTTTCTTGAGCAGATTACTTACACCCAGATTCCTTCAGATGTCTGAGTTCAGGCAGGGAAGACTTTAAGTTAAAAAGTCAGAAACTTGACTAAGACTGCTTGCTGAAACCATTATTACGCTTTAAAGGAGTCAGTGGAGCAAGGATTAGATGTAGTTGGGTGTGGAAAATAACTGTGGAAACAGGTGTTGCTTGTCACTCTGAGTTTTACTTCGATGCTCAAGCAAGCTGAGGCAAGTGGGTAACAGAGCTGGTGGACAAGTGAGGAGATGCATGTGCACTGACTGCTGGGGCTGCAGCCTCTCTCACCACTGCTTGCTGCAACCCCCAGAAATGTGCATCACTGGAAGCCATTCATCCAGGAACATGAGCTGGAGGAGTCATCTGTTTTTTCATAGTCAGTGTTTAGTGTGCAGACTCTAGTCTTCCGTTCAAAATCTCTGCAGCCTCTAGAGGGGATCAAATCTGACAGTTACAGTTGTGCCAAAGAACTGAGGATTTGTCTCTAATGCTGAGATTTGGTGCAGTTGCTACCAGAAATGGTACTTGTGTACCTGTGGACATGAGGTGCGATGCTTAAGACCATGGGTCAGATTTCAAATTATATGCAGTGCTGGGAAGAGGGATCATGTCTCAGACTCAACCCAAATGTTTGAAATGGAAAGAAAGACTTTGCCTTACTGGGAATTCAGATTCAAGCTCACTTTTCAGAAAGCTGGTTATCTGCTACTTTTGGATCTTTTTCTGCAGTGGAAATTAGCCTCACTTTCAGCTATGAGAGGATAAGCAGCACTGTGGATGCAGTTGTGCAGATGTTTGAGATGGGCTTCATTTCCCCTAACTCTGAATGTCTACATCCAGCTTGGTCCCTGCAGACTCCTTGTGTAACCAATGGAAAGAAAAAGCTGCTGCTAACATGATTCATCTGACCTGTTTTAGCTGCCTACTTTAGGAGTAGATGAAGCATGCTCTAGAAAAACTTATATTTTTCCTCATTTTAAGGGAGTCCAAATGAAGAACTGAAACTTAGAGGTTGTCTGGACTGGGTGAGGTGAAGAAGAACTCAAAACAGTGTAAATGGTTCTAATATATCATCTGGCCCAAATTGTGACTTGGCAGTAGTTTACCCTTTTCTAGATGGATTTTGTATGTGGCACTTCCATTTTCTTACCATCTCTACTCCAGCTTCTGGTGCCTGTGTTTTCATGTCCATTAGTTTTTTAACTATAGGTTTAGAGTACTAATATGTGACTGACCCAAGCTGACTAGGGTAAGAACAGCTTTGAATTTGTTTTTTTGTTTGAACACATCTTTTTATTTCAGGAAATGCAGTAAATAACCTCCCTTGTAAAATGTGGTGCTAGTCAAGAGGGAACTCTGCTTGTGATTGGGCTACAAGCAGAAAAATTCAGAATGGCTTCAGTGCTACTTGGAATGTTTCACAGAGCTCTGGTTACACCTCTTCAAAGGAGGTCATCTACTGCCTTCTTGTAGTGAACATTTAGCAGTTCTGTTCTTTCTCTGATGCTTATCACATCCGCTGGCATTTCATGTTCTTTAACTTTACTTTAAATTTTCCTTCTGATATTGTTCTAATGTGGCCCCTGTGATGCATACACAGCCATCTGAAGACCACCTTTATGGGGGTACCCTAAGCACTTCTGCATCAGTATTTTCAAGTTAATTTATCCTAACTGATACTGGAAGGGACCTTAAAGATCATCTGGTTCCAACCCCCCTGCCAAGGGCAGGGACACCTCCCACTAGAGCAGGTTGTTCAGAGCCCCATCCAGCCTGGTCTTAAAAACTTCCAAGGATGGGGCTTGTAGCTGGGGATCTTCTCCATGCAGTGCTACTATATTCCTGTACTGGTCTGGCTGGTAGTTCATTAAGCAGTGAAATAACCCGTAATAATGAAAGCAAACAGCTTAAGCATGGACCTTGAGCATGTTCATGCTTTCCAGAAACTTGGGCAGATGGGCCCATTACACCCCATTTATATTTTGAATCCTTTCTCACAAGGATAACTGATAAATTATTATATTTTTAAAGCTGAACTCCAAGAGAAGTCCCATATCCCTTCTTACACCTGACTAAGCTTGTGCATCTCACTACTCTGAGTAGCACACATGTGAATATCTGAAGCCGATAGTTCCACCAACCGAGCCTGTGTTGAACTGAAAGCTACAATTACCTACACGTCCGAGGAGCTGATCTCTTCTTCCCTACTTCTGGCCAGCTGCAGAGTGACTGAGCTTGGCTCTTTAGTGGGGCATGTTTCCAACTGTCTTACTGAATGTTAAGCACATGAATATGTAAATAATTTTTAATGTTCCTGTCCTTTATCACAGTTATAAGGCACTAGTTGCTGTCCCTTTAGTCAGAGTGGTTTGTTGTTTGTTTGTTCGTTTTGTTTAATTTAGAAATGAATTGATAGTTCTCTTCCTGCCAACTATAACATGGGAGAGAATGAAATTCACATAGAAATTTGGGCTGTAATAAAACACTTAAGCTGTTTGATTTAGTTTTAAAGAAGGCAGTTGTTTAAAGCAGCTGGTTAAGTACACAGACGTTCTGGTTGAGGGCAATCCAATATCAGAATGGTATAATGTGGCAACAAATTCTCATTTTACAATGAGTGGCTGACAAAAGAAATAGTTAAGCACCCTACCCTTAATTATAGTGGCAGATAATTTTCTTCTGGAAGCGTGTGTTCAAAAGGTGCTGAACAACCAAGCCTTCTTTTCTAGCAGAAAATGCTGTGTAGCACTTCCTTAAGAAAGAAAAGATGCATCCTCTGGCTGGCTGGATTCAATTCTCCATTGTGAGATTGCTGCCTAAGTCTGCAAGTGAAATGACAGTGGCTGTGTAAAGAGTTTTTATTCATCTACAGACATAAGAAGGGTTGTGAAGTTGCATAAGAAAAGAAAGCTGAAGGTTGTGTGCTTGTGTCAGGTTCCTGCTCTTCTGCAGGGGCCAGCAGAGCTGAATTCTGTAGCTGGGATGGAGAGCAGCTGCCTCAGTGAGTTTCCTTGTGAAGACTCAGCTTTTGATGATAGTATTTGTCACGGTTTAGGGTCAGCACGAATGCCTGCCCAGTGAAGCATGGAAGTGTTAGGCTTTCTCTCCCTGCTCTAGAAGCAGAGGTCAACTTCTGCAATTTCCTTGCACTTCATTTCTTTGAACTTGCACAGCTGCCCTCTCAGGACTGCAAAGTCCCTAGCCCTAGGGCCTGCCAGTTTTGGAAGCTTCTAAATGTCAAGTCTAATCTCAGTTTTCATTTTTAAAAATATAAAGTTCCTTGACTTTCTGTTGGCAGAGAAAATAGGAGCTATTCCCAGTAAGGGAAATGTTGGTGCTGTTATGTTTCTGTGTGCAAGGTGGGAAAGAGAATGAATGAGATTTAACTGGAGAAGACATCATGCCTCTTTTTATTGTTACAGGAATATGAAATAGATACATCAGTTAAACAGTAACTTTTCTTATCACAACATCTCTGCTTTATACAGACCCTCTTTTTCGGCCGCCAACATCAGGAGCTCTTTATAGCCTGCCCTGATGGTTCAAAGACCAGGGCAGTTTTGTATTGCCTTGCTCCTGAGGTGAGAGCTCCTCACAGAAGGCACCCAAGGGTCTGCGAGTAAAGGGAGAACTAGGGGCACCAGAACCTGTGGGAGTATAGTACAAAGGGCAATTGTGGGTGTTTTCCCATTCCCTCTTCTGGCTGCCCAGTTTGAAGTCATTACTGGAATAAAGTCCCAGGAGTCTAGCCAGAAATAGAAGGTAGGTAGGTAAGTGGCATGAAAAGTTTAGTCTAAGCGTTTTAAATCATTTTTAGCCCCAGGGCTGTCATTTCTGCCTGTCAGCTATCTATCATTGACTTTGAAAGTACTAGTAAGACCTTCTGCAGCTGCCACTGGGGTTGTGGTTGTCTGTGCATAAGAAGACTGTTGGCTGATGCTTCCCAACTGTGTGAGGTTGTGCAGAGACTATGAATCTCATCTCATATGGACAGACAGCAGTCAGCTAAATTGAACTTAGTATCTGCCTTGGCATGATCACAGCTTTATTAGTGCCGGGATAAATTTAAACTGAGTTCTATGTACAGAATTTGGAACTAACACTTTGTGTTTGCAGGAGAGGTGCAAACTGCCACCCTTGTCTGTGAAATCATTTGTCTTTCCTACACTGATGTGCATCACTGAGTGTTTTGATGAACTAGTGAAATTTTCAAATGTATCGTCAGAGAGAGCCCCGCTGTGTCCCAGATTATTGTAATCTTGCTGCCTGCTTGCGTGGTTTTGGAGACAAGGTCTTAGAGCCTTTTTCTAGCAGTGCTGTCTTGGCCCAGCTTTTGGGGAGCGTGAAGCATGTACGGCATGCAGGAGCTTGTCTCTGAGTTTGAAGAACTAAGGTAGAAAGTACTGGTCTCAGCAACTTCAGCATTTTAGTGCAGAATGTTGTTGGATTTATTGATTCCCACCCCTCTTATAGAGACAGAAGGGTTTCAGAAAGGAGCGGGCAGGCTTCTTGTGGTGAGTGGATGGGAGCAGCACCTGAGGACAACTGGGGTTTCTTCCTGGGTTTGTACTAGCACTGGAATGACTCCGGGCAAAACATACTCACCATCTGCAAAAGGAGGATAGTGAAACTCCTGGGGTGAAAAACTACTAAGGTTGTTGAGACACTCTTCTTTAGGACACAGCTTCTACTGAGGCATTTTTCTTTTGAATTGCCCCTCCTGGACAAAGTTGCTTGTATATTTACATGTCAGACTGCTTGAAAACACAACTTCCCAGTAAAGCCCACCTGTGGCAGGAGGTGAAGATATATAGGCTTAAGCACATTGATTCAGATTTAACTACCTTTCCAGGAAAATATTTAAAAGTACTTTCTCCAGATAAGAGGTTTTCTATTGCTAGATGTCTTGAAAATGAATGTGCTACCTCGGGGCAAATGCAGTATCTTCTTAATGCTCATAACATGGTTACTTTAAATCCTCTGCCTTTATTGAGAAAATTGTTATCCTTATTGAAGATTTCTCCATTAGTCAGTCGGGAAGACTGTTAGTTAGAGAAGTAGGTGAGTCATATGAAGCCTTGTGTCTCTTAGTGCATGTTTGCAAACCTAATGTTAGTCAGTCTACTCTATTCTACTCTGCCAAAATTAGATAGCATTGTTACAGCTATGCAAGTATTTAAATCAAAAAGATTCTTCAGATAAATATAATTAGGAAAACCAATTCCCTTTAGCTGTATTCAGGCATGGATCATAAAATACATCCTTTTTATTTTATTTTTTTAAACAGGGTACCTGAATTTGGGTTTCTAAGGCCGTTCTCAGGCCCATTGGCTTCAGCAGGCTTTGTAGGAAGTTCTAAACTCTATTTGCATCTATATGTGTGTCTAACATTTCCTCTGTGTCTTCCCCTTAAGAGTAGTTGTTAATGTTACTACTGTGTTCTGTATGCAAATGTCCTCATGAGGCACAGAAGCAGTTTAGATGAAGATCTCTTGACTTGCCAGCAAGTTGTCCTATTTACCTGCTAGTTTTTGACAACACTGCCTCCATTAGATTTGTATTTGAGCACTTCTTACAGTAAAGAATTTAACCCCTTTGTTCTCAGGAAGCAGGGGATCTGATCCTTATTTTGCAGATCCTGCTAGTCTTGCTCTCTAGCTGGTCAGTTGGCCTTCATGAACTCAGTGCTAGGCGAGAAGAGTTGGATTCACATCAGGACAGTTTAACAGAGAATTTGTGTGCACACTTCAAAGGATGTGCTTCAAAGCTTTGTCACAGTTTAGGGTTAAACATGTCTTCAGTGCTTTATCAAAGTGAATTTAGCTAATGTACAAAGTTACTTTTCTGTTGGACAGTTTGTTAACTCGGGGTCCTGCTCCATGAATCCAGTCTGAAGATTATGCAGTGCCAAAGACTGGTTGGTGAAGCTGACTGTAGTGATGAGGTTAGGTGGTAGAGGGTGGGCAAGCACACTTGCCTAACCAGGTACGTGGTGGTATTTTGTATTTACTTTGGGAGATGTGCATTTCCCACAGCCCAGTACTGTTAGAAACACCCTCAGGATTTGGATGCTGTGGTAGGTGAAAGAAAAGAGGGAATGGGAGCCAGACAGAATGTTATTGTATGGTCACAAACTGAAATGAATATGGACTGGGACAGGAGCAGGACTTGATATGAAACCTCAACTAAGCACATCTGAAAAGGGAGGCAGAAACCAATAGCCTTTGCAAATTGATTATTAAATGCTACATCTGATGTCACTGCAAGAGGCTTTTTGCAGTATTAGTTACTTCTGATTAGATTTGTGAGATGTACTAGATGACAACAGTCTATTTAAATATCTATTCATATTCTTGCTCTAACATGTTTTAGAGTCCTAAGTGGATAATATTTGGTGTTGTGAGGACACATTTACATAGCCTCTGTTCTTTGTTCCTGGAACTCTTGCTCTGATTTGCACCCTGCTCCCAGGATCTCTTTTATTTATTTATTTATTTTGTCTAAAAAGGACTAGACTTGAAGTCTCTGGACTTCAATGTCTCCAAATGCTCATGTTGGAGGAATGAATTAAACTTTCAAATTTTTATTTTCAAGATGAAGCTTCTTGCTCCTTCCCTTTCCTCCCAGACACATCATCTGCCTGCCAGCAAGGGTTAGCTCAGAAGGTGTAGTGCCCAAGCACGGAAGAGGTAGCCAGCTTCAAACACCAGTGTGTGAATGCAGTGGTTAAAGAGAAGAAACAAGTCTGGCCTGCCTCCCTAGTGTGCAGCGTGCACGGGGAACATCTGACTCATGCTTTGGAAGCCCATTTCACACTTCCCTGCAGCTGTGCCGCATTTCACATGCCTACAGAGCTGTGTTGCAGGGCTCCTCACGGCTTGGGATCCCACGGTTGCAGCTTGTTTGTGAGCAGCCATCCAGCACAGCTGGAGTGCAGAGCCACAGGACAGAAGAAATGCCAGGGTGTGGTCCAGAAGAGTCCTGTGTATCACTTAGCAAGATCTTAATGCCAAAGAGCATCATCTTATCTCATGGTCAAGAGTGAATGTGGGATCTCATCCTCTGGGATAATAAGGAGCTGGGGAAATGAGTTTGAAATCTCTCCCTCTTGGCCTTGATCCTTCAAACCTGCCCTCTCTTACCCTGTGGCTGTTCCCTTTCCTTGTGTTGCCAGCACCCCGCTACATGCGGAAGGAGGGAAGCGTCCTTCTTTCATTGCACCTGTTGTCTGGATAAACAGAGATTCACTGCTGTTGTCATCGGTCTACAAGCCCTACAGTCTGTTAATGCTTCATTTAAATAAACAAAGCATATTTTTAGTTGTAAGCAATGGTTGGCCAAGGTCGCAGAGAGCTCTAGCAGGTGTCTTTAAGGCCTCTAGAAATGAGACGGCAATCCCCATGTGGAATAAGCAGTGGGCCAGCTGCTTAGCTGATGGAAGCTGGCCAGCCTCCACTGGATTTGACCCAGGACAACTAGATTAACATAAAACCAAACCCACATGTTTTCTTTCTAACAAGCAATGTCCCCATCTCTTCTGTCTCTCAGCAATCTGTCCTGCCCCTTCTTGCTGTATCTTTCCCCATCTCCCTTTTTCTGACCTTCTTCCTTCTAACTCCTGCTGCAGACCTATAAACACCCCAGTTGCTTGGCTGGAATAACTCAAGAACAATTTTGCTTTCTCACCTCTTAGATATTCTGGGAAGCAAATTCTGCCCTTGTTTTTGCAAAGGGATGGTGAAGAACTCGCAAGAGGCAGGTGAACTTGTGGCGTGTGCACTTAGCAGCTCTGTGTACCAGCGGGATGCGTAGTAGTGTTAGGATGGCACTGCAGTACTGATCCTGTGAAACTGGAATGCAGGTGAAGTTAGGAAGAGCTTGAGATGCAGAAGACCCTGGAGCACCACTTTGCAGATCTTGTTCCTGGACAGCATGTGCTGGCTGAGCATTTGCCTCTTAGTACTGAGGGTGGAACTTCATCTACACGTCCTGGTGAAGGACCAGTTAGAGTTCTTGAGGCTGAATCATCTTGCATGTCCATCAAGTGTATTGCTGCAAGAAGAGTGTCTTGTGAGCCAGTAGAAAAGGTTTAGATGGGAGAGTATCACCAGTCTAGTATTGGCTGAGTTAAGTAAAAAGCCAAATACTTTATTCTTAGGATTTGTTTTAATTGGATAAAAAAATCAAGCAGTTAAAGACAGTTAAATGTGAAACAAATACAGAAGGTAATGAAGTTAATTGGTGATTAAAATTGATATTTAATAGTGTGTTTGTAATTATTTGTGTTTACCCTGTTATTTCTGTTAGTGGGACGGTATTAATGGCATACTCAGCAGGCATGGTTAAAAAGAGGACTTTAAGTAAACAGCACTGTCTTTTCTTTTCAAAGAGTTCTGAAATATGAAACACAGCAGGAAAAACAGGTGTTGGAAGAATTGTGGGCTGAGAGAGCCATTATTAGATTATTTTCTGCCTTCAGTGGATCTGGTTACGTGATCATTATTCTGATCACTGTTTGAAAAAGTGAGAGAAGTGAAAATGCTCCTTGAGGTCTTGGTAGGGATGCTGAGAGACTTCTATAACTAAGTGTCAGTGTGTGGCTGAGCAGCTTCCGAGGTGGGGAGAAGGTTCTTTTCATGGTACTTACTTAGAAGCAGCATCAAGTGGCAAATCATGAATGAAAACAGAAATCACTACCTTTGTAAATGTAAATTAGGGAAATTGATTTAAAATATAGGTCTCAATTTGAAATGATAGAAAGCTTTTACTGAATGTGTGCTATAATTAAAACTAAAAAAATGGGAATTCATCTGGGGTGGAAAACCAATACAAGAAGTCATCCTACTAGAAGGATTTAAGAGTTGGGTTTTACCTTTGATAAGCCACGAATATATAAGAGGTAATATAGAAACTGTATTTTATAGTTTTTAGTCTGAGAACCTTTGTCACTGTGTGACATAGCTTATTGCTTGGCTGGATTAAGGTTTTACTTTGCTTGTTTTATATCCTTAAAAAGGAGTTGTCAAAATAGACCTTCACTTAAGAAAACTTTATTCAGTGCTACATGCTTGCTCTCGGAAGTTATAAAGAGTGTTTAGTTAGAGGAAAAGTGGAAGTTTGAAAGTAGTTTACATTTAAGTGTGAAACCATCATTGCTGCTTCCTGCAGAAGCAGGGAGAGGACTGCATTCCTTCCTGTTGGTTCACCTGTATTGGTTGATATTGATTGAATAATATGAATTCAGAATTTGGAAACTGAATAGGATAAATATAAAGCTTTCCTTCCCCACCCGCTGTGCTCTAATTAGGAATAAAAATGTAATCAAGGAGATCTGCTAGCTCTACAGCTGTGGAGGAGACCAAGTTTCAAGTCTGTCAGTTCACTGGGGTGGCAGATGATACTTTATTTTGTAATATTTTTAAAGGTAATTTTCAGATGGCACTTAGGGAGTTATGTAGGCTTATTTTTGTATGCTGTGGATAAAACTTCAAATCTCCATCACTTCACAGTGTGGCAGATCAAAACTAGAAAAAAAAACCCTATGAAATTCAAAATGTGTATCATTCACTTTTGCCTGTGTTAATGTAAACTTTTAAATTCTGAATAAGGGTGTGTTTAATTTGTGGAATTGCTTACTGTGTTTAGATACTGGATAATGTATTCACCTGATCACCTAAGAAAGCACCAAGTTTCTTCTAATCAATAAGAATTTCCTTTGGGAAAATAGCTTTAAAAAGCACAAATGCAAACCAAAATGGATAGCACAAGAAACTCCATTTTAATTGATCATACTGTGATGCAGGAGGTGATACTGTATCGTGTGCATGTGGGGGCTGGGCTGCAGAGTGCAGCAGCCTGACACAAACATCAGCAGTAGTTAGATAGGTTTGTACGCTAAGAAGGAAGAGAAATCAAATTTAAACCAAAAACATATAAAAGATAATTAAAAAAAACCCCTGAACCAAACCAACAACAAATCAGTACCAGCACAGTCCTAGAACAATGGTCTCCACATGTCAAAAGAAGGCTGTGCTCCTGCTGCCAGACAGGATAGAGGTGGGAACTCCGAGAGTGCTCCCACAGCAGAACATGATGGTTCAGGTCGCAGGCTGCAGGGAATGCCCCAGCCTCTCCCTGGTAGCAGGGAGNGGAAGGAGCCTGGGAGGTGGTACCCCAGGCTGCGGCACCCACCTCACTTCACTGCATCTCTGTGAGAATTTNTATACAAATCAACCCGGGCACTTACTGCTATTGTAAGAACAACCTGTGGGCCCACACGGAGATGAAAATGGGCTCGGAAGGAGCCTGGGAGGTGGTACCCCAGGCTGCGGCACCCACCTCACTTCACTGCATCTCTGTGAGAATTTCTTGTGTCCAGGGAAGGGAGCTGGCCAGGCCAGAGACCCGTGGTGCAGGCTCCAGGCAGCTTCCATGGTGGCTGTGAAATCACGCTCCTAACTCCTCCTGTGAAACTAGCCTTTGCTTTCCTTACAGAGGTTTTAACGTACCTCAGATTGGAAAGCAACACTTAGTTTATAGTTTAATTTGAAATATAGCCAAAAAGGATCATTTCGATTTTGTTCATCCCTAACAGTTCATTTTTTCTGTTTCCTGTAAGAGAAATAAATCACCATTATGTGCTGATTTCTCCTTCTGGTTATTGTAGTGAGAGGGTTTGTTCTGCCATCGAGTGCCGTTAATCCCCAAGAAATAAATGAGAGTTTGTGAACAAGCTTTTTTTTTTTTTTTGTCAGATTTGACTGGAGGTTTAATCCTCAGCATTGTTAAAAAGGCTTCTTTTTTTTTTTTAATGGAGGTGCCTTATTAGAAATTACACTGTGAAGACAGTGAAAATTTAGAGATTGTAGTTGTCTCCTGTTACTACCATTCTTTCTTTTCCCTTCTCCTTCTACTGTATGTAGCTGTCTAGAGCTTGGAGTGAGGTTTGCTGTAAGTGTAGTGGTTTGTTTGAAGAGGGTGAGCAGAGCATGAACTGAGCTCAAATCTGGTCTGAAGCTCCTGGGTCTGATTCCAACTTCACCACTTACCTACCTGGTGGCTTTGGGTGAGTTTTCTGGCCTCACCAGATGGAAATAACTGTATGTAGCATTTTATCTTGGGTGCTGTAGTCTGATGTCTCTGTGCAATGGAAAATTTGGGCATTCTGTGTGGGATATACCTGCTTCAGAGCTGACAGCAAGACAGAAAAAACTCATTAAAACAAACAAAAAAGCCCTCAGTGAAACGGACATGCTAAGAACTGCCATGAACCACTTAAGTTTCTTCCTATGTTTCTTCATCTGCTCTTCCCAAACAAAGGCTGTAGCACATCAGCCAAGAGCAAATAATGAAAAGCACTCCCATATTGTGTTTCTGAGAGGTGTCAACAGAGAGGAGTCCTGTTTGATGGATGGTTGTGCATTGGGAGAGAGGGAAGGATTCATTTCTCTGTTCCCTTTCCTGTTTCTGGAAGATGCTATGGGAGTGTCATGGTGATGATCCCAATTTAATTTAAACAAAATTGAAAAATTATGGCTGTGTGTCGCAGAAGTGGTTGGTTCTCACTCAGTGATGCTCCAAAGGAAAAGTTCTAGAAGGTCATTGGGCACTTGAAGAGGTTACTTATCTAGAAAGAGCTTGCTGGCAGTAGAGACCTTCCTCCACTGGGAACATGGGGCACTCTGACAGTATCTGAGATAGCTGTAAACCCATGCACAAAGCAGAAGAGGAGTCCATACAGAGAGGACAGCACACATGAGAAGACTAAGATTTCACAGGTGGAATTGGGGTTTGTTTTTTTGTATGGTTGTAAAGTTTCACTTTCTCCTTTGTAAAAATTACTCAAAATCTCTACAGCAGCAGCCCTTATCTGTTAGGGCACACCTCACAACGATGCCACACTGCTATGGTTTTCTTTCTGAGCTTTTGATTTCTTGCTTTTATATCTAAAATTTCTACTTAAACATAGCTTGATGAAAACTGTCAATATCTCTTTGTCTGGGGAAGGGGAAGCCTTTCTGTTGACAGTGAGGCTAGGTGGGGTACAGGTTCAGACACTAGATTAGGTGTGGTTGGGTGATGTAGCTGCAAAATGGATGTTTGAGATGGGCTGAAGAATCTTTGAGGAGAAGAGGTGGGTATGGAAAAGGCATAGATGGGGATATCTTGTAAAATCCTCAGAAATGCCTCCCATGCAGCAGGTATGTCTTTGTTGCTAGAGAGATCTTGCCATCTGATTTAAATGATCATTATTCAGTCTTTCTTTGAGACCACTACAAAACTACACATCTGCTTCTTCTTGTCCTGAAATTCGCCCTTCAATCTGCAAAAATAAAACAAGAAGTGGTGACTTTTCAATATGTTCTGAATGTTTTATAATAATAACTATTGTGCCTAGAGGAACCTTGGTAAAACACTTCCAGAGAAAGAAAATTTTGTGCTATGAATAGGTAAATGATTCCTAAGCAATAATATGTCGTGAATAACTTTTGTACCTTAGCAAACTGCCAAATCTGCAGTGAAATCTCGTGGCTGAGAAATGTATTGGGTTTGATGCTGCACCTGGCTCTGGATGTGGAAGGATCCTCCAGAGCTGGCAGTGGGACTGACTGCTCTGTGGAGGATGTTCAGCCACAGCACCTCAATGAAATTGGAGGGCAAATTTTCACTCCAGAGTGGTGCTCAAGAGAAGCAATTTGGCTTTCTGTAGTTCCTTCATATCCATTTTTAAAAGCAAAGCAGCCTTTCAGGGCCATTTGTTGAAAACAGAATGTGCCACTACTGCTTGGCTTGGCTGAAAAGACAAAATACCCTCTTAGGATTGTAAGTGCACGGCAGCAGTGTCTACCACCACCAAGACAGGAGAACACAAATGAAACTGTGTATCTTATTACAGGCTTCTTAGTTATTTTTTTTCTGTTTGTTTCTAATTTAAGAATTGCTGTAAATCATTTTAGGATGAATGTATCTTTAAGAAGTAACTAATGTTCTAAGGGGGCTGTCCGTGTAAATCATGCTATATCATCAGGGCCCCTTTCTGTCAGGCTGTATGTCATCAGAGCTGTTTCAGAACATATTTTCAGCTGTATCAGCCACAGTGGATATTTTAAAAAATGCTTTTCTATTATGCCATTCTGCTACTGACTCAAAGAAGGAAAATGGCAAGGCCAGCTTTCAAATTGATGCATAACTCTGTCAGCTTCAATGAAATCAATATGTTAGTCTCCACCTACCCTGGCCTGGGGTTATCTTTGTGAACTACGTATCAGAAGAACATTTTATTGTTACAAGCATTTGGAACTTACTCTCTAAAGTCAATATTCTGTTTTCTCTTAAACCTGCATTTAGTAAAATATTCTCAATGTTCTTTCCTCTAGAAAAAGTTAGTGGTGATAAATTGTGAGAGAAATACATCTGAAATTCTTTTTCCCAGCGACATGATTTCATCTGTACTATGGCCCACATAATTCTGTTCTTACCACAGTGACATTCCTGAGGTTACACCCAAGATAAATTTATCTTGATGTATGCTAGGTTATTTATCCATGGAAATATAGGGGGACAAGCGAAATCTGGCTGCTTGCTGCTGTGCCTGTGCACATGCTAGAAAATCTGCTGGCAGCAAACGTGGCACATGGCAAAAAGTTAGTTGCCCTGATTCTGTCTTTTCCAGAAAGTCAGAGAGGCGAAGGCAGCGCCGAGTCCCCTGAACCGGCAGTGCCGGCGCGAGGCAGAGGGGAGAGCTCTGCTTGCGCGTGCAGCGGGACGGAGCACCCCACGCTCCCTGCACCCCACCAGCCATGGCTCTTCATGATGGGGGAATCTCACAGAGTTGATTTTGCACTGAGCTGAACAGTATTTCAAAATATACCTTAGATGGTACACTAAAGGTTGTCTCCACTATTGTTCTTCTCCTTTAACGTGGGGCAGCACTGGAAAAAACAGCTGCACTTGTTTTGTGACCAGGCAGTCAGAGAACCCCCCTGTGAAGCTATAAGAACAGAAACATACGTCTGTTCCTCTAATACCCATGTGATAAATTCAGAGCTGCTCAAGGGTCATATCCTCATCCAGTGAACTGACAAAGATTGCCATTGTCTTTCTCTGCTTCCCTCAGCAATTGCTCATTGTGGATTTTATTTTTTTATTTCTTTCTCCAGCAATGGTCTGCAACCTTGAGTTGTGCTAATAACACTCATCAGATTGATGGTCATGCCACATGGGGTGGGTAGCTGGGGTGCCTTAGTGCAGCCAGCATCCTCCTCATAGAGATTACAGCCATCAGTTTCCATCTGCTGTGAGCAGCTACAGTGTGATTCCTGGGTATAGGAATGTCTGTTGGTTCCCAACGCTAAGGGGGTTTCCACCTGACAACCATCCTTTCCCCCTCAACATCAGTACTATAAAGACATCAGCAACAGGCACTTTGCTCCATAGTATATGAGCCTGCAGTTACATATTTTCCTCCACTGCATTAGGTTGGTAGATATTGAGACTTTATGGATGCCTTACAGCTTTTCAGTCCACTAGTGCAGTGCAGTCATCTCTTTTGCTGGCTGATCAGCGGTGTCATTGTTTAGTGTTGGCTTTTTCTGGAAAAAGGAAAAAAAGAAAAAAAGAAAGCTTCAGAACTTAATTAAACATGGTGTGAGCCAAGCCTGGAATTGCAGGACAATGGGAGAAACAGATCTATTTGCAGGGCAGTAGGCTCTCAGCCTCAGCAGCTGTGAAGCAGCATCCCTTCTTGGCATGGCAGGCTCAGCACATGCAAAACTTATTGTTTGACTTCGAAGGCCTCTTGAAAACTTGGCTCACATGTTGCTGTCACCCTGCACCCTGTTCAGCAGCTCCGGTCCCTTCTCCTTGGCCCCACTTGTTGGTAACTGCTCAGGCAGAACTGAACACCAGTAGTGGGTTGTGAGCCTTTGACTCTGCTGAAACACTGCCTTCCTGCTGTGGGCTCTTGCAGCATCATTTACAGAGCCCTCCCTGTCGCCATGGGCACGGTCCCATTATCAACACTGGAAGTCAAGAGAGATCGCAGACTTCCCAGTGGAAATCCTGAGATGCAAAATGCTGCTACATGACCAGTGTTAGGAGGACATTTTGGTCTGGTCCAGCTTCTCTAGAAAAAAATTTGGATTAGAAACCCTGAGTTATTTCTTCCTTTGCACCTCCCTCGCCCCCTTCCTGCTCAGATGCAGGGTCTCTGTTCATATGTGGTCTCTACTTCTTTTCTGATCTGGTCTCAATGAATGCACACTAGGAACTGCTGAAACACTAACCTGAATTTTAGCATTGATTTCTGTCAGGAAAGATGTATTGCCAGGGTAGAGGGGAGGGCTGTGAATTTGAGGCTGATCCCTCCATAATTCATGGAGGCATGCAGGTACATCCCTGGTGTAGCCAGTAGATCCCAATGCTCAACAACTCTGAGGTGAATCTTGTGAGGGCTTTTCAAGCACTCATTCCCAGGATATTTTTAAACAGTGCCTGTGATTACTCTGGAAACCTTGACTATAACACTTGGAGGAAGAAGAAAGGCTTAATAAAACCAAATGTGTGTGTTAACAGTAACTCACAGCAGGCTCTGTGGCTGAGCCTGCCAGCTGCTGTAGTCTGCAATGGTTGCATTTAGCCAAGCTTAAAAGCAGGAGCAGTACTGGCTCTGGAAGAACCTACTCCTCCCTCCTGTTGTCTGGAGAAATAAACTGCTTTATAGTAATGCCTGGAAATCATGTGCCAGTCACATGCTGAACAGATAAAGAGGAGACAGTACAAATTTGTACCATGAATTTGCAAAACTTGCTCCTTGAGATATCAGTCTTTGGAGCATTAATAAATGGCCTGATGCTTCCCTATTTTCTTCCAGGTGGTGGTTTGTCCCTGCATGGACTATGTAAAGCACTGTCACATCAGATGCTATTTTATAACACTTGGCTTATGCAAATGCTAACAGCAATATTAGAAAGCAGCATTTATTTCTTTTTACCATGGTGTGTTCTAGATTCATCATGAGATGCAAATGTTGTAGGATAAATATAGCTTGTTCCTTTGCTAGCTTTGAGGAATGGGGAGTGTTTGATGCAATCTACATTTAAGTAAAACAGATACCATTTTAAAGATATACTTGTAAAATTTTTTTAAGATTGGACAGCCTGGTGCCTACCAGCTTAACTTGGTTCCTTCAGAAGTCATTGACAGTAGCAGTCACATTGCAGTGGTTTTGAAGGCTGGACTGAACAGTGAGCTAAACAAGAGTTCCATTTTTGGATTGCACATTATCATATTGCTCTAATCATTTTAATGAGTCAATTACCCACTTGAAAACATCAATTTTAAAACAAGCTCTGAAAGTGTCCAGGATGGGTTGTGTCGAGCCAGCAGCATGTTGGAGGCTGTGATGAGTGATGCTGAGCCTCTCTCCATGTCTGTGCCTGTAGGAAGCTTTTTTGATCGTGATATGGGAGGTGGGAGTAGAGAGCTTTGGCCTTGGACTACAGCACAAAACCTCCTGTCAGTTTGTTTTACTTAATGTTCAGCTTTGCCTCAGTAAAGGTAGGCTTGAGAACACCACACGCTGGGGAGAAAAGCTAAGGGTAGGCTGGAGCTAATTGAGCTGTAGCGTTAGGGGCTCTCCGTTGTCCCAGGGTGCTTGGGCACTGCACAGAGTGGATTTACTACAGGGATTTTGATCTGTAACATGTGACATGCTCATCTGTAGCAATGGTGTGGCTTGTATCAAGGGAACATGATGCAATAGATCTGAGTTAAATTAATACACACTTTGTGTATTTAACAACGAGAAAAAGTATCTCTTTTCATGCTTAGGTGAATTTGACATATAAGAGTGTGTGAACTGCAGTCTCTGGTGGTTGTTTTTATTTTAATAGTAAGTGAAAAACCCAGAGAGTATAAATTGCTTGTGTTTCTTCATGGCAAAACTGGATTACATGCAATCTGGAAGGAAATATTATACGTGGTAGAATAAAATTGATTCATGTATTGCCTGTTAATCTTTCAGCATTAACATTGACTAAAGTTGGGGTTGTTTGGATGTTGGGGGGGGG
>VWZY01002908.1:203072-249880 GCA_013399075.1 Chloroceryle aenea
TGGAGGTTGTTTCTTGTTATCAGTAAAAGCAGTTAAGCATTGAATTGATTATTTGAATATTTAAAGGCTGCATCATGCATCGCCATGAATGCTGTGATCTTTAGAGACACTGACAGCTTTCCCTCTGGCTATTAACATGTCTGCTTTACACAACACAAATGTCAACATCACTACTCCTCTAATTAGAGCAGTAGGTCAAACAGCGTCTTTGTCTGTAGAGGAACCTGAGCCATTAGCCATGTTAAGAAGCAGCCCCTTTGTTAAGCATGATTTGTTTTTTTAAGTTTTGTTTTATCCTGTGACAACCTACAAATGCTGGTTTTCAGAGTGGGGCATTGGTGCAGACAGGGAAATGCAGAGAAGAGATTCTCCCTCAACCCGTTCAGCCCCCTGCCCGAGCTGCAAAGCAAACCTTCCACAGCAATCCCAGCTTGCTGCAGGTCTGATCTGCACGGGGGGGTGCATTGATTTTGTTTCGTTCAAACACAGGAAATCTGTGTTCCCAGGGAGAGTTCAAACGCTGATAGTGCTGTAAGCTGTAGAAGCTTATGCAGGTAGAGAAATACGGTGCTGTGACTTAAACCCATTTTCTATTGACTGAGGCAAAGCAAAATTGCCATGATCATCCTTATTTGGGTACACTGTTGGAGGCACCAGTTTGATTTTTCACTTGTCTGATTTGTTGTGAAGTAGAATGTAGAATATCTTCCATCATGATAAATCTTCCAGTTAAGATCAAGAAACCAGTGCTGCCCATCTTGAATATCTGAAAGACGTGGTTGCTATTTACAGTTTATCCCATTTGGTTTTTTGACAATGGCTTTGATTACTTCTCTTTCAATACACTACACATCTTGCTAACTGAAATTGGCTGTAGCATCATGGAAATAGATTAAAAATTATTTTAAACTAGACAGTCGGTTAGCAACTTTTATTTTAATTTTTCTAAAAATATATATCTATTTAAACCAGTTTCAAATATACTTTTAAATAAATTGATTTTTTTAATGATATTTTTATTTCTTTGGGTTTGGCTTTTTGTAGTTGATTAGTTGGTGAGTCTCCAGTGGAAATCCTCAAACTTCATAACTGCAAGACTAGTCAAATGAGCTAACACAGCCAGAAGTTGCCATATATACACTTTAATTTTGCTGGTTGTTTCTCTGGAGGGAGAGTGCCAGTGGTAGACAGGAGATCACAGCCATCTCTCCTTGAAGAAATGCTGGTTGAAGAACAGTTCCTAGGACAGAAAATGAACAGTTTGGGTGTGGTTTCTCTGATGTTCTCACTAGCATTTGGCACAACCACTTGTGCTTCCTTCTGCTCTTTTCCTCTTCCCTACAATGACACGTGACCCTGCAAAGATGAGGATCGGTGCAGGTAACTGCTTACAGGTGATATGCTCATTCATCTCTACCCTCAAGCAAACCTGTAGCCCATGGAGAGCACAAAGGATAATAACCATCCCTCCCCTAACCTGTCCTGGGCCACACAGCATGCCCAAAGCCTGGTGGCACTGGTGGGCACCTCTTGTCTGTCTGGGGCTGCCTTCTGCTAGGAATTGCCTGTAACTGGTCACTGTAGTGCAGGTTGGGCTGTGCTGCTTCCTCCACGTGAGGATGGCGTGGAAGGGTCTGCCTGCTGTGTTCCCACTGCTGCTTGCCAAAAGGACTGCTCAAGTGCTTTGCCTCTCCTAGGGTTAGCTGGGAGAGGAAACCACCTCCTGAATGTCCCTGCAAGATGCTGAAACATACATTTTTACTAGGAAGGGAAAAACTCATCACAGCTTGAATTGGTAGGTGAGAACCTGAAGTGACTGAATATGCTTACACCATCACAGCAAAAAATTTCTCTCCTCCCTTTCTGCTGTGTCCCCCCCTCCCCCCAGCACCATGCTGGCACCCTGCCTTGGCAGAGCTGGTGCTCCTGCACAGGGGACCTTTTGTGTTTGTTGAAGGAGGTGTCCTTTACTAACTGTTTTTTTTAGTTGGTGGGGTTTTTCCTTTTTTTTTTAATATTTGCTCAGTGTCAGTCATTCTACAGAAGATCCAAGCTGTTCATTCCCCCAGACAGAAGCTGTATTTGCAGATTTTTGTTGCCCTTCTCTGAAGAGACAGTGCTGCTCCTGCCAAATTAGCTGCATCAGATCTATGACCTGGAGGCTGCTCTTCAGTAAGAATTAAAATATCCAACACATCTCCAGCATAAACACTGCTTCTGTGAAGAAACTCAGACAGCAAATACCAGGTGCCAAGTCTTCTCTGGATTCAGAGTGGTACCGAATGTATCTTGAGAAATCCCAGTCTTACTACTAAAACCCAAATGGAACTGAAGTAACTGATTTGGTCTTAATTTATTTTCATTACTGCAGGACAGATCTATCAGTTGATGTCTTTCTATTAGATTTTCCATTTTTTATTGGGTATAAGTGGAAGGACCAAGGTATGTTATTTCCTCTATTCTTTTTCTTATTCTTTTTTTCTTTTTTCCAGAATAAGAATGTCCTTACATGTGCACCAAAAGACTGTAGATTGAAAGGATGAAATAATTTTGGTTGTTGTTTGTATGTAAAACAAGCCTTACATGGAGATCATGCATAAGCATAACCTGATTCTTAGCTTGCATAAATAGTTTGGCTCATATTGGCTTGGTACAAGTGTGGCCTGGGGCCTCTTCTAGCTCTTGGTCAAGTGATGTTCTCCTGCACCCTGGAACAAAGGAGACACAGAGAGTGTCATGGATGTCCACCAAGTTGGCAAGCACTTGGAGGAATAAGGGAGCTCTGCTCTTCTGGAAACTAAAGTCTCTGCAGCTCACACTGAGTATCCCACACCAGCTCCACCCTGGATATTTACTGGTAACCTCGCTCAGCGGGAGGCATTTTTTGCTCTCCCTCACCTTGCAGTGCTGGCTTTCAAACTGCTCCATGCCTTGTCTCTGAGGACACACTGCATTGCACCGTGCTTTACCCTTTATTAGAATGAGCTGGGTGCTCATTAGAGCTTCACAGTTACAAACAGAGGCACAGTTTTGCTTGAGAAACACTGTAATACTAGTTTGGTACCTGGAAACTAACTTTATCTCAGGCTGGATTATGTCAAAATGTGAGTGATGGTTCTTATTTGTGTGTATATATGTATATATACACACACATAAAAATATATATATAATTGCAATTGTTTATAATATGTCCAGGTGAAAAAGTGAAGGAAAATGTAAACCTTTAAAACCCCTCTCATACTCCCCTACCATTCAGCCAGCCCTCTGCTTCCTGGGATTTTGTCCACACACCATGATTTCAGAGTTCCCATCCTGGCAGAGCACACTTCCCAGAGACCCTCAAGGGTTTCCATCATACTCATTTTCCCTTTTGTTAGTTTATGCAACTGATTACATCAAGAGGTCACTGTTAATTCCTTCTGATAAAGCTATGGTCTGTCTCCCCTCTCTGGCGATGCGGGTGTCTCTGGCGATGCGGGTGTCTGTCGCTGGCGATGCGGGTGTTGCTGTGGTGGAGCAGGTTCGACACCAGTTCCAGCCTGCCTGCAGAGAGCTGTGTGGCTCAGCTCTGCCCGTGGCTCCTGACGCTCAGTGCAAGGGGCTCCCTCCGCTGAATTCCGTCTTGTGTAGCGTTTGTGATCTGGGATGAGCACAGCTGCACGTCAAGTGCCAGTCTCCTTTTTGGCAGGTGACTGAGATTGCCCTGGGGTGATGTTAGGTTTGAAGAGACTGATGCCCAAACCCTATCTTGAAGCGATACTGATAGAACCATTAAAATGGAATTTGAAACAAAATTCTCTTTTCTGAACCTTATGCTTATCTGAAGCTTTTTTAGTTCATCCAGCACCAGCCAGAAAAGCAAGTATGGTGCTTTTGTAGCAGGGAAGGGTAGATCCCACTGGTGCCACAGCCAGTTTTATGGATATGAATGTACATCCTGCTGAGTGAGCAGTATTCTCCCTATTTCCTAGGTGGTTTCTATTAAAAACTGCAGTGCCTTGAGACTCCAAAGTTGGAGCTAGGCAGTGAGCTTGGCAGAAGTAAGCATGGCAGTGTGCATAGCAAGCTCTGGCAGTACCTGTCTCGGGCATGTCAGAGACCAAGAGAACCTGCATAGAAACCTGGACACAGAAAGCCTCGTGTATCAGCCAGTTCATTCTTATTATCATTTTTAAAACAGCGTCAACCTAACTATAAGTGGCAGTTGGAAGGAGAGTCTGCAAGCAATGAGGCACATGGCACACCAATTAATAGATATTGCTTTAATCTGTTCTCATTTTTGTCTTGTTCTGGGGCAGCGGGGGGAGCCTTAAAGAGAGAACTGCCTCTATCCAGAAAAAACATGGGGGAGGGATGGAAAGCCAGACAAATGATAAAGAGTCCACTAGCTGGTTAACACCAATCAGGAAGCTAGAAACCATTCCCTGTGCAGGCTACCGTAACCTTAGAGAGAAGCAGGGAAGTTTTTGTTTTCACACATCACGTATTTCAGAGGAGCGTTCCCCAAATCCACGGTCTGATTTCCAGCCGTGGTTGTATTATTAAGTTAATAAGGACCATTGTCTGGGTGTTAGAAGCCAGTCAGCCTAAGCAGAAAGAGATGAGACAGGCAAGGAAGGCAGAAATATTGAAGAGAAAAGGCTCATGGCAAAAAATGCAGACAGCACTTAGGAAAATGGTTCTTTGAAAGTAATGCTGCCTAACCCAGTTCCAGTGCCTGTCATGGGAACACAAGTGGCATCTGAATAGGGGTCTCAGAGGTCAGTGTTTTATCCATTAAGCTGTAACTGCCTAAACGGAGTATACAGCCCAAGAGACAATTCCGAGCTGTGCCTGATTTGTATTCTGTTTGCACTCTGGGGAGCTGGTTTCAGCAGACCCAATAACGCTGCAGTGTTGCTCAGCTGATAACGCTCCAGTTACAAAGTTCCCTGTGAGAGATCCTGCTGTGAACTAACTGAAAGTTTCTGTATCAATTTTGGGTTTGGTGAGTTCTTCAGGGTGTAGAAAGAAGCTAACATAGATGTAGGAGAAGAGGTCAGAAGTAATGGAAATGTATTAAATATCTGAAAAGTCTTGTGGTTGTTTTTGTTTGTTTGTTGTTTGTTTTTGTGGGTTTGTTTGTTTTCTTCAAGTTAACACTTTAATCATAATACAGCTTTGGATGCTGATTGCCATATTCTTGTTGGGGCTGAGAAATAATAGTTGCTGGACCTGAAACAGGAATTTGCCTTTTGATCCCACCTAGCTGTGGCTACTGGCATTACTGTAGAGGCCAGGCTGCCTTAACACCGGCCAAGTGGAGGGTATTGCAAGATGGATTGCAGGTGGTATCTTGTTCCTTCTCACAAATCCTCTGCCACCTCATCTCAGCCCTTCCAAATCTGTTATCCTGGGAGATGGTAGAGCTTTAGAAAGTTCAGAAAGGCATTAGCAGGCAAGGAATTACTTTTGAAACTTTTCCCATTCTCTGTATCTACCTCTCTTTTCTGTAATTTGTTGACTTGTGAGTGATTTTTGGTTTGCCTTGTATTTTATTTTTCCAATGCATTGTATCAGTCATGAAAAGAACAGTTTTATATATTTCAGTGCTGTTACAATAAAAGCAGGGTGCTATTATGAAAAGCATGTCTTGACATACAGGCTGTGAACACTCCCAGCCTGTTTAATGGCTCAAGGGCTAAACTTTTATGTTAAGCTTTGGGCAGAAGGGTTATCTTTTGACAAGTCTGTCTGAAGTGCTGACAAGAACCCCACATGTTTTAGGAAGTAAAAAAAATGCCAGAGAACTAGAAAGTTACATTTTTGGAAAAAAGTCTGTAATCCCCAGTAAGAAAGACAAGATGAGGAATACAGAAATTATAAAGAACTTTCACCCTTATGAGGTGTAACTGTGTTTGCTACTACTTACCAAGTGTAAATTTGAAGTCAAAGGAATTAATATGGTCTATTTTTTTTCCCATGGGTATTCAAAGGTGATTTGGTTCTTTATACTTTTTAAGTGTGTGCCATTGTGTAGGCTTTGACAGTCATTGACTGCAGGTAGAGGAGCTGGTGGGGGCACTGGTGGAGGTGAGCAGTGATTCTTTGTAGGGCCCTCACTACCAACCTCTCTTTAGTTTCCTTTCCTAAGGAAATAAGGTTTATGCAGTTGCTTCACACTTTTGTCTGTCCCATCCTTTTCCTTCTCTCTACCACCTTGCCAGTAGCTGACCAGCAGACTCAGAAGTTTGACAGAGGAATAATTTGTGAGACTCAGCAAGTGGATGGAGAAGAGAGTTCTTCAAATAGGAGCTCTTCCTGAGATAAAGGCAGCACATGGGCTGGCTGACCAGCCACTCGCTGCCAACCTGCACATGTTGCATAGTTGTCCACTTAGTAGATCACTCTGAGTGATGGGAATGTCACAGAGGACGTATCAAAGTCAAGAACATCATTTTAGAAGAGGTAAGGAAGGTTGCCAAGGAAAGAGTAAAGATTACAGGAAAGCAAGAATACTTTTGCCATTAATCATAATAATCTTTCATTTCCTCTTTGGTGTCTTGTGCGTTGCAAACAACGCTCAGCTTTGATTTCGAAAAATACAGAGTCATCTTTCAAAATCACAAACACTGCATGCAAATAAGATTGGTGCACAAATGTGCTCAGGGATCCTGTTTCAATTGTGGCACTCATGAAATATTTTTATCTGCCAGGCAATGGGGACAAACATTTGCCAAGATATAATGGAAGGAGAAAAGGAGGGGGGAAAGGAAGGAGCTGCCAGGATCATTTTTGTTTTAAGTACTATCAGTAGTTTTGAACAAAGGATTTACTTACTGCACATCTCTATTCACTCTCCTTGTGTTTATTTGTACAAAAAAACCCTCTGAAAATTATTCTTCTTGTGAAATTTAGAGGGAAAATAGCCCCTGCTAGTTACAGCATGTTAATATACTGATTTTACAGCACAGTTTATTCACATCTGGTGAAGAGGGCTGTGCCTTTTCCATGATGGAAAGTTACAAATGGTCTAGTCTGCAGTGTTCACTTTTTATCAGAATGAAGGCACTTAATATAAATACAGAGTGTTACTCAGTTGTACAGACTCGTCTGTGTCCAGGTGTAAGGTGTTATTGCTCCTGCCTGAAGTATATCTGCAGATACTGACATTCATTGCACATCATCATCATCATCAGTGCAGACACTGGGTTTAAGGTGAGGCTCCAATACCCCAGTTTCATTTTTACCTTGTTTTACTGCCTGAATGAAACAGATGCTATGAAAGATAAGGTTTTGCTACAGCTGAAATTGCTGATGGGAGTTTTTCCACCAGCTTCAACAAGGGTGGAGCAGGTATTGAGTCATGCAAAACTAGCTGAGCATCCTGTTAAGTGTTGTAAGAGGTTATCGTAAAAGCTGCTACTTATCTACTGTAAGACATGAAAAAAGTGGAACATATATGAATGGTCTACTGTTGTCCCAGGGAAGAGCTTCCCCGTGTGTCTGCTCCACAGCACGTTATATGGTTATGAAAGATGTGGTGAGTTGGCCTGACAAACTGCTGACCATACCCATTCAACCTTCAGGGATCCTTCTGCAAGTTTGCCTGTGTCCATAAGCCAACTATTATTTCCAACCTGTCCTAGTCTGAGAAGCACAAATATCAGAAAGAAGTGTAGAAGCAAGGCCAGGCCTTAACATAGTCTCTAGCCCTTTTATAACTTCAACAAATGCCATCATCCTTACACATATTTCTTCCCTAAGCAGCAGAGCTCACCAGCTTTTGCATCCATGCTGCACAGCACAGCCTTCACTTTACTGCTGCGCTTTGCACCCAGAATTTAAGGCATGGTGTTGCTGTCTTGAAAGGAGCTTTCACAACAGGTATTGAATCTTCTTGTTCTGGCAACCTGAACGTCAGGCAGGCACATGCCTTTAGAGAACTGCAAGTATTAAAATAGAATTAGATGCAATTTCTGATCAGTCTTCGTCAGCTTCTTCCACTCCAAAAATAGAAGCTGTTTTTGCATGCCTTCTCTGCACTCCAGCATCCCTTATGTCAGAAACCCTTTCCTTATCTTCACACCTGCTAGTCTGTACCTCATCCATCCATGCACCTCTAAAACGCTTACGCTAAACCCACTGCCACTGGGTTATGGTGCCCACAACATGCTATAGAAGTGCCTCATGATGCAAGTATCTTATCTGCTCAGTAAAGCATGACATTTGAATTATGTTACTTGGTGGTGGATAACACTAAATAGCAAAGGTTAGCACTTGAAATGAGCAAGTGCTAGTTTTGAGCAAGAAGCTCCTAATCTCTCTTTGAAACTATGTTAATGATGGTATTTCTTGTTTCAAATCAAAACCCCAGAAGTTTATATAAACTCCCCATAAATTAGGAGCTATAAATAATAGTGTGTGAAGCTCAAGTGCCCACTGCCTGTAGGTGCTGAAACCACTTGTGATTATCTGTTTAAGTCCAAGGGAAAATGCAAGCTGAAGGTGAAAACACATCTGTTTTGGAGCGATGTTGGGGGATGGCATATGCTTGGTGACATAAATTTAAGCACGTTTTTCAGTGAATACCACAAGTGACTTCATATTGACACTTAGACCATTGCTAATGTCTCTTAAGATCACGGTCATCAACACGGGGTTAGACTAGATGACCCTTAAAGGTCCCTTCCTACCCAAACCATTCGATGATTCTGTGATTTGCTTTTATGCTAAAAAAATTACGTAGAAAAGCTAAATATGCCTCTTAAAATCTGTAGAATAGAAGAGGGTTTGAAAGTCTATATTTAATTCTCAGCCCTTGGAAAAGACAGGAGATGGTAAAGCCTCGTCTGAGGCTACTGATGGGGGCAGTAACTTCACTGAGGCTATAGCAGGTGCTGTGACTGGCTCTGAGCATGGACGTGCCTTCTGCCTGGAGCAGAGAGATGCCTGTGCTGGTGGCCCTGCTGAGATTGCTGACACAGAGGCTTAGAAGACAAGTCTTTTACACCACTGGGTACCATGAAACAACATGGAAATGTTTGTTTAATAAGGACTGTAAGATGTCCCAGGCACTCAGGACTCCTAAGTACTTTCATAGTTTTAAGGGGACTTTTTCTGGCAAACTTTGATCATATTAAATAAATTTCCCATGATATCATAACGATCCATTTGTTATAAATGTGCTGATTTGCAGATGTGCAACTAGCTGACACAAGCAAAAAAGCATTGTAGATATCCTGTGTATGAAGTGGCAGTTTATTTCTCTCCATATGGCCAATAACTCGTTCCATGCTGCTTAACGTGGGGTCTGGGCTTGCTGCCCATTGTCCATCATAGTTTATAGGGAGGAAAATTGAAGGCAGACGCAGAGTTAATTCTTATATGTAAGCTGTTTACATCAGCCAAAATAGAAAGTCCTCTTGAAAGCAGGTGAGTCCTGACTGTTCTTTCTGCTGAGCGAGGAAGTGGAAGTGAAATCATCTGAGAAAAGGGCACTGCATGAATGAAGAGTTACGGGCTTCCTGGCAGGAAGAAATAGGGGTCCCCAAATCTGCATATCTCAGGTCCTTTAAAAGTTTTGGTATATGTTTTTTTTTTCCTGACACATGTTTATTTATCACTACTTGAATGGATATATACCAAGGGTTAAGTCTTGTCTTGTAAGTCCATAGCAAAAATTCCTTGAACCTCATCAGTGAGGTGCATCCTAAATTCAAGAATATTCTCATTTTTCTCATCTATAAAATATGCTCAGTGCAGGAGCAATTGTTTTGCTGTCAAAGTGGCAGTTAGCAGAGTTAGTTTTAATTCTTGCAATACTAAATAAATATATTCTTCTCTCCTTGCCATTATCTCTCCTGCTTCTTTCAAATGAGCATGAAAAAAAAAAGGTTTGAGAGAGCAATAGCATGTATTAGTGTACAGGATTGAATCTGATGAGGACAATGATTTATTTTTTGTCTCATCTGCATGTTTAGCAGTTGCAAATCTCAGTGTATGAGGAGATGTCTTACATTCGAAGTCTATTAGCTGCTGTGAAATTAGTTTTGTGAATCAAAATATATAAGTGCATATTTTATATGCTGTTATGTAGCATCTGTGCATATATTCATGCAATTGTCTTGTCCTTTATGAAATCTGAGCACACAGTTTCAGCTTTCTTGATCGTAAGGTCATTAAACAAAAGACATTGCCATATGCAGATTTAGAATTTTGTGCAGTATAATAAGATACCTTTGGGAGTAACACTGAATTAAAAGCAAGAGATATATGTGTATAAAAATTATTTGGAAGGTGTGAAATATGTGTTTATTAAGGAAAAAGTGTTTTAATCATGCCTACCTTCAAATAGGTGTTAGGTGCTTACAGTCTTATTTTTGTATTATGAGTACAAACAGTCTTTTGAGAGTATGCACAATGCATTCTACACTGTATCACTTCATTCTGAAAAGCTAACTGGGTTTTGTGTTTGGAGAGGAGTCGTTATGAGGCTGAGGTGCTCACCTGTCTGCGTTCAGTCTCTAGCTCTAGGGATTGAAAATATATAACATTATTGTCTCATACAAATCACATTTCACCTGGTAATGATGCTCTCCAAAAGAAAGGGAATACAGTACTGGGACATCTTTAGAACATGAAAGTCTAGTATGTGGCCAGCAAACGTGCTGCTTGGAATCCTGTGGGAATATTCACAAAATTGCAACTAAAGCCTCACTTCTGTGTTCAAGAATCCTGATCTTCTCACATAGATCTCAACACATGACTGAAATAATCTCTTTATCCAGCATATGGTCCTTTGTGAGGACCGGATAGAAGTCAGCTACTGGGTCTTACTTGTCATTTGTCCCAGAGTGCTGGTTCATTCAAAGTGCTCCCTTTCTAGTCCAGGGCCACAGAGGCATTTTAGCAATGCAAAGGGGTGATTAGAGGCTCTTCTGCTGGAATGTATGCTGTACTGCTTAATGAAATTAATTTGGCTTATGATGGGGGTGCTCAGAGACAGCGCTGGGCTTTGTCCCACTCACTGGTGCTGTTCCCTGGCATGACATGGGATGTGTCAGTCTGACAGCGACCTGATCTTTGCTGTGCTTTGGGCATGCTCTGTGTTAGCAGGAGCTGGGGGGAGGCTGGGAGTTCTCAGGTGTGCTCAGAGGTAATTGTGTCCAGCAGAACCAATTCTTTAGAGCCAGAGTATTCTAGCTGATACTATTGTAGACAGTATTTTTGTGTAAGTGAACTCCTATCTGCTTGGTTTAGCAGGAAAAACTATTCTGAGAACAAAGTGCTGTCTCCTTCTCCTCAAAACAGTGACTGTCTCAATCCCAGGAACACAAAATCAGAGAAATAAAAAGTCAGCTCAGATCTTTTCTTGGTCCATCTTCTTGCATCCCTCTGCCTGGTACAGTGGAGCCAGTGTGGCTGACCAGAGCAATTAGTGATTTAAGTCTGTAGTTATTTGGAAATGCATTTTTCAGGTTGTGTCATTCTTTTCTAACACATGCAGTAAAGTACTGTTTACATGGACAAACTCTCCAGTCATAGTCTAAGCAGTGTATGAGCTATACAGAGAATTGCCACTTGACTCCAAATAAAATCAAGTTTTAAATTCATGAAAAGCAGGTTTTTTGAATGAAACAGAATAGTGCCCAAAATTCACCCAGATCTCAAATAGAAAGATACAGTATCAGGAAGATGCAGCCACTAAGCTACTTGATTGATTACCACCCCCTGTGAAGATGAGCTTCTTAGTTTATGTATTCATGGGGATGTCCCATGTAGGATGATGGGAAAAAGGCTTTCACTCTGCCTGGAGCCTGAGTTAGAGAGGTGTAAGGCAGCTCCCATCCAAAAGCTGTACTGCCATGGTAGATGGGAGTCAGTGTGCAGTATCCTGGGTACCTGGGCGCCAACTGAAGTTTCGGGCTGGAGCTGGCCCCCAGCCATAGGCTATGCCAGGCTGGTGGCAAGTGGAGCTGGGGCCCTCGGTTCTACCACAGGGCCCCTGGATTTCGTTCTGCACCGTGCAAACGCCCGTGCCATAAATGAATAATAGCAATGTTTTTCTGTGTCTGAGGGTTTGTTTGCTTTTGTTTCTTTGTAGACGGGGAACCTGTGCCTTGAGAAAATAAGTGAAGTGTTTTTAATATCCATGCCACCAATGAGACAAAGGCAGTGCATCTAATCTTAATCTATATTGTCTGGACTTTCATTGGGTAAATCAGCTGAAAGAAAGGATATATTTCGTCTTTAAAGTCCCTTCCCCACCCCTACGGTACAAGTGTTACTTACTTCCTGCCCTTCTGCTCACTTGGTAGTGCTTCCCTTTCCTGTTTTGGTTGTAAGCCTTCATAGAGACTCCTGGCTTGTCTCCCTGCCAAATTTGTCTTCTGCTCAGTGGCCAGGTGAAGAAGGCTATCTGGGTTTAAGCGCACGTGCCGGACTGGAGCGTGTACTCCCGTGGGATTACCTGACGGGTATTCCTCCATGGCGGGCACGTAAGTAGCTGGGAACTGTGCAGGATGGCAGATAATTGTTGACCAGGGTTAATGTGACTGGATGGGAAGGAGAGCATGTGTTGTCAAGGGTCTTTGTTTTGGCTATCGCCTCATAGGATGATTTATAATTGTATAAATGGTAATTAAGCTTTTATGGCAGTGCTACATTAATATGCATCTTCTGGCTGTGAGGGAGAGACTGAATTGATGGAGTGAGCCTCCTTCATTTCTGGTCTGCCTCCATCAGCTCTAGGGGAATTGTCACAGGGTTATTTGCATTTCTTCTGGGATTGAAGGGGAACCAAGGCAAAGCAGTGCCAGCTTTAATGAAAGATTTCTATGCTGATTTCCTGTATTCACTTATGAGTCTGCATCTCCTGATTATTAACTATGATTATAATATTTCAAAGCCTTTGGATCAGGTGTTGTTCTCCTGAAATATGGGTATGACCAGCCTATGAGTGAGAGCTCTCAGTCACGTATTTTCACTTGACTATTCAGTTTTGGGGTTTGCATAATGTGTATTTTACAAGATTAGTTACTTCTCGTTTTTATTTCTGTAATTTAAGGGTGAAGGAAATAGATTCTATTAATAGCAACCTGATCTTGTCAAGCTGCTTTTTTACTGTTTTAGATTAATAGGGTTCATGGTTTTTCCCCAGGCCATTTACTTCATTTAATTTTAGAAATTTATAAACATTTACTTGATACTTATTTTTAGGAACTCCCAAAGTATGTTTTCAAGGTGGTATGAAAAATCTGAAAGTGAACCACAGTTCCCTGCAGAAAGAAATGTTGTGTGAGGTAAAGCATTAACATAGCAATGGAGTTTCTCTATTAGGACACAGCAGCAACCTGCTGAAAGAGGTGGAAGCTGAACGGAAAGTTTCCTGGAGAAGGACTCTGGGAGTCTGGCTGCCCAGCAGTGCTGGCACTCCTCTGAATCACTACACTTTCTCTATGAAGTGCCTTTTGCAAAGCAGTTCTCTTAAAGCATTTCTGTAAAGTGTTGTGTTGAGATAGTGATGCCTGGAGTTCCCCTTAGAATCATTTGAATTCTTATGCTTCAGTATGCAAAACATGCCAGAAAAAGATGGGTTAAAATTAACTCCACCACACAGTTTCAAAATCTCAGCAACATAAACTAAGCACATGTGGCGGCTTACAAAGGCATCAGCGTGGCCACTCCACTGGCCCTAAATCTCCCCTGATTGGCAGATGTGCTATTTAAGTGCTGCAGTGAGCACTGAGAGGTCAGGGCTCTTGTGGACTTTCACTAGTGGTGCTGAGGACTGAGCTCTTCTGGACTGACAGTCAGGCCCAGGTGGAACATCTTTCCTGCTGCATTATTGTTTTGCATGCTTCTTTTATTTTTTATCTTTTTACTCACTTCTCCCATGCTCAGGGGCACTGAGGGGTGACAGAAGGTTATGCAAGTTTCTGGGGTCATGCCAGGATTGCATGCAAGTTCCCAAATTTAGCAACTCATCTCCCAGAGTCCTGGCTTACTGTGAGACCTGGGTGCCTCGTAAACTGTCTCTATTTTGATTTCCAGTGGAAGTGTCTGCAGTGCATCTTTGGTACAGATACTGGACATGTCAATTCCCTCTTGGTATGCCAGAGTAATAAGGGACAATTCAAAATGAATGCCTGTTACTAGCAGAAAGAAGAGTAACAAATACTTTTCCTTGTGGAGGTGAACTGGTGTTCATCTTACTCTTGTTAAGTCTGTAGGTACCAGTGTATCTATTTCCTGCTCTGTAAAATACGTGTTTATCTTGCAGGTGTGTCACGACTTCAACAGCGTCAGTCCTTTGCGAGCTGCTTTATGAAGGTGGCTTTGTATTTGTACCATTTTCTTGTCATTATTTAATATTAAGCAGTTTAGATGCAGGATTTTAACAGTGGAGAAAGGCAATGGCCAGGCACCTGCATCAGTGCAGCCAAAGCCCTTCAGTGTGCACATGCAAGCTGAGCAGGAGACCAAAAAAATAACAACTCCCCTGGGAGCCAGGTTTCACTTCAGGCTGACTGGAGCAAGGACAGCACTGTTCTTCTCCACAGGCAGGCAACCAAGACTGAGTGCATACTGAAGACTTCTGACCACCGGGTCCATAGGTTGGTTTTTCAAGGGGTCCCAGGAAATGAGACTCAGAAAGGCAAATGAAGACAGTGGTTGTGACACCTCCATATGTATATGAAACTGTGACTGCTGTTTTTCTAAATGTCTGCTAGAAAATATTCAGATGGCTGTGTGTCACTGAGGATTGAAAACATGTATCCAGATATAAAGTCCCTACGGGTTTCCACTGTCCTTTAGTTTGATCCATGACTAATTACTATTGTTTCACTAGGAGGTTTTGCTGTGCTGCTGAGGAAATAAGTTCTTCAGTGCTCTGGGACAGAGGTGTGGTGAACGATGGTGACACTGACCTGTGGTTTTGGGAAGCAGACTTTGAAAAAGGAGGTCCCAGGAGGTGTCACTAGCATGACTTATGTTCTGTGGGAGAAATGAGTCCCAACAAGAACTGGAGTTATAAGCAAAGCTGATACTGAATCATAGAATCATAGAATTGNATATCTTTCTTTTAATATCCTTCTTGAATCTCTCCTGGGAAGGCATAGATCTGTGTTCAGAGGGTGTCCCAAGTTTTTCTTTCATGTCAATCCAGTTGTCAAACAGAAATGTTAATTTCTCTAGAACACTAACAGGTGAGACACTTCCCTTCAGCCCAGACATTGTTATATTTCTTTTGTAGTGAAACCAGTTTAAATATTTAGCAGAGCAGTCTCTTGGAGTTTGCAGCATGCTTTAAATGCTGCAGGAACTTGCAGGTTACTAATTTTGAGGTTGAGAGAGATAGGTACTGCACAGACCGCACATCTCCATATACAGGAATTTGTATTTATGTTAACTGCTTAAGCTGACATTCAGATAATTCTGTCAGCTTCTTAAATCAGCATCAGCATCTATTTCTTGCATGTCAGGTTTAACCACACAACTGTGACTTTCTACAGGTAGGCTCAGTGGACAAGTAGAGAGAGATGTGTTAAATGGCTTGAGAGTTATCTCACACGTGTCTGTTGCTGTGTTTGTTCCCAGGTAGGACAAGCCTTGGGAAAAGTAGTATTAACAATTTCTGACAACAAAAGGATGGCTAGATCAGTCCAAAATAATTTTTAATTATTAATGATTTATAAGTGGGGAGAAATAAATGAGAAATGAAAACGAAAGGTATATTTTTGTCAAAGTAGCTGTTTGCATTTCCTAAGAATACCAGAAGACAGCTTATTTGAAAGAGAGAGAATCATGAGCAGCTTGTAGAAAGGTAGATGTGTAATAGTTTCAGAGCACGATAGCTTGATTTCTATCAGGGGAGCTTTCACACTTTATGCAAAGTGAATTTGTTCCCCGAGGAAACAGTTATGTCTGTAAATCTAAAGTATAGTGTAAGTCTCCTGGTCCAGACAGCTTTCTGGAGTAGAGCCCACAGAATTGGGTGTTTAACCCTGTGGTTTATTGGTTGTGGTCATTTGTTACACTTCTGTGAGCATGATTTGGTGACCCTCCAAAAGCTGTATCACATTGCCGTGGCTCTAAGGGAAAGTATTTTAATCCTTTTCCATTGCCTCTGGAGAGGTGACCTCTGGCTGGGCTAGTGCTGGACAAGGGAGTGTGGTGTAGTGTTGGGATAACCCTGCACCTTGGCAGGCTCTGCACAGGACCACTGGTCAGAGGTGTGCTCAGTGACACAATGTCACACTCTGCAAAAGTCTTATCCGTAAGAAGACACCTCGTCTGTAGAGGAAACATGTCAGTGAAGGAGCAGTGCAGCTTGGCCTCTCGTCTTTTTCTCAGTCTGTGACAGGAGAGAAATGCCTTGGACATCCTCCAGAGCCTCACTACCAAAGACTTGCCTCCAACTGTTATGGTTTTCCTCTTCTTTCTCTGTGCCAGGTTTCCTGTGGTTCAGTTTTGTACTTCTTGCTCAAATGCGTATGGTTTACTCACTAGGCTGGGCACGGTGAAGGACGAGGACTTTTCCCCCGTCTGTGGCTCCCCCACTCCCATTGTCCCTTGTGCTTTTTGTCATTTAATTCTCCCTATGTCTTCTCTTCCTATTTAATTACTTGCAGTAAGCCATGTAATGTCAAGCAGCCCCATTAAGTCTCATGTGATAATTCACAAAAACCACATATATTTTCCCTAAGACTCCCTGTGTTATCTTTTCCACACACCTTTGTGTCTCTTTTTTGGCTATGAGTCTGTAGTAATCTTAAATTTACTAAGAGCCAGGAAGAAAGATCTGTGTTTTTCAAGTTCTGATCAAATGGAAGAGGAAAGTCATTTCTGGATGAAGCCGCCTTCATTGCAGGACTGTCTCTGAGTGCAGCCTCATTGCCAACCCCAGCTGCTCTCCCCACATTCTGTCTCTGAGCTGGAGCTGGTACCTTTAAGCCTGATGTGACTCATTTGGGACTGGAAGTGCTGCTGACACTGTAGACAGCTAAGCAAGGAGAATGCAGCAAACCTGTGTGGCCAGCCCACACAGCTCAGGTGCGGTGCTTGGCTGCCCGCTCTCACTGGTGCTGGGCAAAGAAGGGTCAAAGCTGAACCTTTCAAGAAGGGTTAACACCAAATTAGCTAATCTGCTAATCTGTGAAGATGAGTCCTAAACAGAAAAGATGGAAAACAGTGGGTCAAAATGGGTTCCACGGAATCACAGAATCCAGGCAGGGGGGTTGGACTAGATGATCTTTTGAGGTCCCTTCGAAAGCCCAAGATTCTGTGAATCTGTGATTCAGAAGAGATGGAAGACAGGGGGCCAAAATGGGTTACATAAAATGGAAGCAAAAAGTATCATCTGCAAACATTTTATACATTTTTTAATTTATATTTTTAATTCTATTATATAAATCTCCATGATGAATGTTGGATTTTAGGTATGAGCTATGAACAAAGGATTTTCCAGTGCTGTCAGCTTCTATCAAAGATGAATTGAAGCTGATTTGCTTTAACTTCAGGTAAATAAATGGTCCTAGTGCAGAGGTTTGCTATCCCACAGATGTAAGGCACTAAGCAGAAAATGCTTTCAAGCATAGGTAGGGGTGGATATTAAGTGAAGAGGGCCCTAAGAAGAACCCCTTCCACTCCACATAAAAATAAAGTGTCTTAAATCTGCCCTAGAGCAAAGTGTAGCACTTTGGAGTAGGTGTTATGCAGAAACCTGAACAATGCTGTAATTAAGACCTGCTCCAGAATGCTGATTTTGTCTTTTTCACATGTAATTGCAAATGGCAGAAACTCAGCTGGATGAGTCTGACCACTTGCATGTTAATGTAACGTAAAGATCTGACAGGGAAATTAGTAGTTTTTGGAAATGTATGTGAAACCTGATTAATATTCTCTAACATACACCCATTTTTCAGTGACTTGTGTCTTAGGAAAATAAGACAAGTTCTATGAGCTGCACTCATGACTTTGTGTATAACTACTGATACCCACCAGACTATTCCTAAGGAGAAGGAGTGTGACTATGCACAATAATGTGACTAAACCCCATATATATTACCTGTTATCTGTAGCTGACCTAAGTATCAATGGTGTATGGTCTCAAAAATAAAAGAAAATTTTGCTGGAGTTTCATGAAACCAGTGTGGTTTGATTTATGTTCAAAATAATGGACTCCACAGAGGGTAATAGAGCGGTTCTCACTGACCTTTGTAAGAGGAATGTTTTCTGGAATGTTTTTCAGTGAAGCCCCTAAAAGCAGCTATGGGACAGTTATGCTTTTTGTGGGTAGGATGAGTAGTCTTCAGGCATAAAGAGTTACACCTCCATTTAGGGTGAGACAGCAAGGTAGCCATGGGTCCCTGGGGGCATTTTAGGTTTTGAAAGATTGATGAAGCGCTTTGCAGGAAAGGATTCCCCTCATGCTGTGCTTGTTTTATGGTCCTTTCTGTTATTTCACTGGAGGCCAGATAACAGGCTTAATCCTGTTTCCATTTAAGTGAATGATGAAATACTTCCATTGACTGTAGGGAAAGCTTGATGTGTTGCTTTATCTTTCAGTAACAATTGGTTGTCATGCATTAAATAGTGCTCCTGGGGTCTACATCCATATTTCAATCATGAGGTTGTAGAGGGGTTCTTCATTGCTGGTTTTACTGGCAGCAAAATCAGAGGGCAAAGTTGCTGTATCCACTGGAATCTGGGTACATTACAAATAACACCAAGGTAAGGCCCTCATGTCTGTATGGTTGTAAGTATGTTCCCTTTGTTGTAAGGATAATTAAATTAATTTTGACTACTTAAGGAGCCCATGGCCATTGTGGGTTCCAAAATTCATCTGAAATGGGGACAGCATTGGATCCCAGACTTGCTCTGATGAAACCAATGTCATGCTTTTGCTTACTTTAGTACAGTGAGGCTTGTAGCAACCAGAAAGGCTTGAGGAGAGTACCTAGTATCGTGCTGACTGAGTGTGATTCTTCCAGGGACCATGTTTTCTGGGAGCCTTCAGGCTTGCTGGTCAGGGAGTTGCTGTGAGCCTGGGCAACTGATTCTCCCCTGAGCTCTGGAGCTGCAGGTGGCACAAGACACCTGGTAGCAGAGGCAGGTGGGCACCATCCAGCCACAGGACTGCATTATTTTTAGCCATTCTGCTTCCACGTGGCAAAGCTAATCCAGTGTACTTGCCTTTTTGCTGGTGCTTTTCTCTCCCATCCTCCCCATCTGTGAATCCCAGGCAGACTGAGTGTCCCCAGGCAGATTTGGAGTCTGCAGGCATTGCTGCCACTGCTGCCAGTCTGTGGCTCTTGCACCAGTTGGAGGATTAGGCAGGCTGGAGTGAGCTCAAATCCCTCAGCTGCTAGTGTCAGATACGGAGAAGCTGCCTTAGCTTACCTTAGAAAGAGGGATGGAGGAGTATTTGCTGGGTAAGTACATCAGCAAAGTCACAGGTATCTCGCAAAACAAAGCAACAGCAACTGGTAGATGAGTTTGATTTTATAAACGTGGAAGAGTATAAAGCTCCAGTAGCAGAATATAGCTGTTTCCATGGTATATAATAAAAATATCCTTTATTCTGAATTTTCTTTTCTTGTTCTTTATGGAGATGTCTACCAGTATCATTCATCCCTCTGTAAATGCTGTGAAGAATTTTCAGGCTCTCATCTGCAGCCTGGAGGAGGTTTGTGGACTACCTGGAGGCTGTGCAAAGTGACTGACAAAGCAAGTCACTGTCTGCAGGCTTTAGTGTACAATGATGCATCTGCCTTAGAAATGAGAGAAAGATTGAAAATCGCTGCTGTAATCTCCCTAGATCCTCTTAATACTTAGAGTAATGTGCTCCCTTTCTTTACAGTGATGACAGTGATGGGGTTGGGTGGGTTTGAGATTTTAGGAGTTGGTGTAATTTACAAGTGGTGTAGTTTGGCGTTGTGGCGCTGCAGGGATGAGGTTTAGCAGCACCCGGGAGCTGCTTCTTTATTTGCTTGTGTGCAAGTGAGGCAAAATTAAAAAAAAAAATTGAAGTATATGCAAGAGATGGGAGAAAAAGGATTTGTGTGCAAAGAGGATTACCAGTTGATATTGCATTCCCAAAAATTGTTTAATACAGCTTGGGCTAAGGAAGGGAGGTATATACAAATATATATAGGTCTGAAGTTACCAGCATGGTCATGAACTTGAGATCTCGGCCGGACATAAATCCCAACAATTTTATGAAGGCCTAATGTGCACTACATGCTTCTTGTGTGTCCCTATTACATCTGAGGATCTCACACCTCCAAAATTTGGAGTATTCTTTTTTTTTGTATAAAGAATTTTAATTTCCTCTGATACAAGAAAAGCATCTGAGAAGTCAGAAGAGTAAGAATTGAAATCCTGATCCAAATTGAGTCATCACCTCAACAGTCTTTGCAAGTGGCATTTCTTGCAAAGGACAGGTGTGTTTTAGCATGAATCTGGTGTGCATATAGTAGTCATAAAAATGCAAGCAAGAAGTAAAGAGCTGATGAATTTCTGTAAATCTACAGAACAAAAATAATTCTACATGAATGCTTCACAAAGTAATGGCTATTTGACACTGAAATACAGCCATTCATGGATTCTCATTTCCCACTTCCTTTGTGATTAGGATGAGAGGAAGAAGAGTTCTTGTTGTTTTGCACCATGTATTCTGGGACTTCTAAGTGCGTCAGTGGGTCTGGGTATTAGGCATCAGCTGGATTAAAGCAATTGATTTCTTCAGTTTACCTAACATGGCTTTTGGTTCAAAGTCTGCTTGCTTCCAGTTTTAAATGTGTAACTCAGCTGTAGATGTCATGTTTATTTTGTCAGTAAGCTGTAAATTATTGGTAACTTTTCATGCAAATGTGAGAGGCTTCACTTGCCAGTAGGTACATGAAATAAATGGAGCATTCATACTATGGGACAGTTTTCATAATGTTCATGTGATACAGGTTATTCCTTAGGGCCTAATATTTTTATATGAAATAGATAATCAGTTCAAAACAGCATCACACTGGAGTTTTTTTAACTCTATGAATACAGACATACATACATGCCAGCTTTAATTTAACACACAGATTGCATTCAAAGTATTAGCAGATTTCTTATAAAACATATGTTAAAAGGAGCTCAGATAACTTCTGTTGGCTGTTGGTTTCTTTTCCTTTCTCTGTTTTAAGTAGCATGCATCAAATTCACCTTTTTTTTTTCCCCCCCAATTTTGTTGTTTTAACTCTCCAGTGAACAGAGTATTTGCCAAGCCCGGGCTTCAGTTATGGTCTACGACGATACCAGTAAGAAATGGGTGCCAATCAAACCTGGACAGCAGGGATTCAGCAGAATCAACATATACCACAACACGGCCACTAACACCTTCAGGGTAGTTGGAGTTAAACTTCAAGACCAACAAGTGAGTAACTGTATCGAGTTTCCTGTGAATTAACCTTTGATCTCGTTTGATACCCTTCACTTCTGTACTTAATGCAGTCTAGCAACATTTCCTGCGTGGTCCTTAGGAGTCTGTGTGCTCCAGTCATTCAGATTTTGTATAGTTTTTTGTACACAGACTATATCACAATTAGCAAATGGAGTTTTTTGGTAGATGCCAGAAAGATTTTAATGCTATTTTTTCCCCCCTTCCATTTTTATTTGTGAAGTGAGTCATTTCATTCTGCAGTTTTTGCCCTCAGCTCCCCCTAACATACATTTTACTAAAACCGAGCAAAAAGTAAAAAAACCCAAACCGGTCATTGTCCCCTGTCATCCCACAAGGTGTGGCTGTCACATTGCTGTGGTAGGTAATTCGTTCCTTGTAATGCATTTTAAAATCCTAGGTGCGCATTGTGATCTGATTTACAGCAACGTAAGTCTGCAGGGCCTCCTTGGATATTAAAGGAGTTATTTGGGATTCAGATAATCAGAACTGGCATCAGACCCACCTTGGCCATCCAGGTGCTCAGCCTTGGGCTGCCACAGCATGGCTCTGGGCAGCCTGACTGACGGGTGTGCTGGGCAGCGTGTGCCACCAGAAGCTCTGTAACCAAATGCCATTTTTAGACCCTAAATTACAAAAACGCACTTGGGTCAAGTAACAGTACTATACCATAGTGCCATTTGCATTTTACAGCAGAAATTTGAGAGTTGGGGACTCCCTCTGTGCATTGGTATGAGGCTGGCGTGGCAGTGGCAGCCCAGCCTGCCCCAGCTGCCCACTTCCCACACTCACTCAATCCTCAAAACTGGCACAATACTCAGAAAAAGTGGGTGATTGATTTCCTGTGGTTTTGGAGACTGGCATTGCCTCCTGGGAAGGTGTGATGAGCACCACTACCAGTGTGAGATGGGCAGGGTAAGGGCATGGCAAGGTGAGCCAAGCTGAGCCAAGCCAGAGAGTAGAAGACAGGGCATAACCACCTCTGAGCTGCCACCGGTGTTGATCAATTCAAGATCTGCTCATGGAAATGCTGATGATGTCCCTCAGCTGTCAGCTGTAATGATGCTTGGACCAACTGGAAAAGTTAGTCAGGTTGCTTGCTGAAAGTGCTGATGACTTCACTTCACTGTCTGTATACACAGTCATCATTTTGAAAAAGGAAAAGCAGAATAGAAATTAGTGGGGGTTTTGAGCACCTTGGTTTTCAGCTCCTTGCAGTGCACTTTTGAAACATCTACCATATCTTTTGTCACTGCTTTCATCCCTCTCAGTAGAGCAAAGGCAATATATTCACATAGTTCCATTTCAAAAATAGAAAATGTTTTAGAAAATAAATGAGGTACAGTTGATTCTTGGTCAGTTGTGAAAGCCAGTACTGCTCTGTAACAGGCTGCGCTAGCTGATTATTTTTCATAGCCAGAAGGTGAATGTAAATGATTTTCATGTGACTACAATCTAACATGGGTCTGAATAGCTGGGGTAAAACAAGCAAAAGTCATAAAGTCTACACAGGGGGACTATGTACCAGCAGTCTGTCTCAGAGTATACAAGTTAAAGATTAGAATATATTAAAAACTCAAATCTTGATCTGTACTTTAAACATGTTTTGCACTGATGATAACATTCTATTTGCTTGCAAGTGTTCCTGGTTATGAAGAGGCTACATGGCATCTAAAAATCATCTCAGTTCAAAAGGAGGCAGATTATATTGTTCCAGAGTTTAAAAATCCTCCCTCAAGCAAACAAAAAATACAGGTTACCTAAGTCGCTTAAAACTATCTAAAAAAGAAAGTATTCACCTTAAGTATGATTACAAAAATCCAGTATTATGAATAAAGTAAATTTAAGACAACATAGGATATTAGTACTATAAGGAACATTCTGAAATTCTCAAGATTCAGAATTTAATATATTTTATATGAGTCTCACATGGAATCGTAAGCTTGCTAGGCTTGCTAAGTAGGCGCTGCTTTTATTGAGCAGAAAAGTGAATTTCAGTTAGAATAATTCTCTGTACAAGCCATTTCATGCTTGCACTCAGGTTGTGTTAAAGCACACTGGAAGGGAGGTTTTAGTCAAAGCTGTTGCTTTGCTAGGAAAGACATGTTTTTTTCTGAAGAGGACCAATCTTCAGCAGCTACGTGATTTGGTGTATAATGAAGCTAATGAAGCCACACAGATTTAAAATATGTAACACAATACGACAGAGGAACAATTTAAATTTTATTACATACTGTTTGACAAGGCATAGACTGGAATAATCTTCATGACTTCACCCTTGCCTGCCTTTAATGCTTCCCTTTTAATTTTTTTTGGTTTATATTACACCTCTAAAAATCTTTCTCTTTAATTTTCATCCTCTTTATTTATTTTTTTTTCATATATCTTCTTCTGCAGGCTCCTTTTGTTGTCTTTATCTCTGTCTCTGTTTTCTAGCCCTTTTTTGGGCATGTGTTAGAGTCTACGATACTGTCTTCTCATTCTGCTCACCTTATCTGTGTTTATCTGCTGCTTTAGCTGACAGTGTCTAAAAAGTTCACCAAAAAGAAATATGGTTTTTAGATCGGTAGAACTTGAGCATTATTCTCACCACCGGGAAGTGGTCGTGCAACCTCTTGTTCTCCTTATATATGTGGGTGTTGTGCTCACTGTGTGCTTGCAAGGAGCAGCAGCAGCGCTGAGTTACACACCAGTGGTGCCTGACGTTCATTTCCTGCTCTGCACAGACATGCACATTTGCATAGACTCATGCTGGCATCAGTGTCATCTTCAGAACACCAGAAGAAGACTTCTGAAGCTTTGAAGTTGTGACAGAGACCAGAACTGGTTTGAAGTGACGGGCAGATCAGTATTATGGTCACTTGACATCATGAGTTTTGATGTTTCCTTGTAGCCTTCATTTTCCCAAAGCCAAACAGTCACAGTCAAGTGGCTTTCCCCTCGTGCTGTGACTTGCCAGCTGTCATTGTCACCTAGCCTGTTGCAAAGGTGAGCTGTGTTAGCCTCAGTCACCGTGCAGGAAGTTTGCAAAGGTAAAACTTTGGTGGTCTGTCTTTATGGCTTAGCTGACAAACAGTCACTCCCCAGTTCGGAGTCCTGAGGATTTAAAACCTCAGCTGAGGATTTAAAATGATGATTTGACATCAAGTGATTTCAGCTCAGCCTGATCTCATCACTGAAAGGCGTGTGCTGAACAAATAGGCGGGGAGGAGGCTGCAAGTCAAAAGTGAATCATGTCTCCTGAGGGTTTGATGTATTGATGTGGCTAAGAAATGAAAGTAAAAACAGGGCCTTGGGGAAAGTGGGACATTTTACATTTGAGCCTAAGCCAAAACTGAAATGGGGACAGCATTCTTGGAATACAAACTAAACCACATTTTTTTAAAAATAAAGAACCAATTAATCCCCACTGTAATTTATTAGAAGCTGGTCTGGTTTGGGCCTGTTTACAGAAATAAAGAATCAGCCCCCAACTGTAGCAGTTTTAGCTGCTACGCCGTATCCTCCCTGTTTCAGCAGTGGTATGAATGCTCCCCACGAGAGGAGTCTGGGAGCTGGCAGTGCAGCAGACCCCAAGCTAGCTACAAACTTCTGAACCATTTCAGGCTCTGGAGAAACGAATGTCTTGTTCTGGCTCAGTAAGCAAGAGTATGGGTGGTAAGACTTGTATGGGAGATCTTCTCATGATCTTGGTTCTGTTTATACCTCAGATGTGGTCCTGAGGCCCCCTTGATCCCTTCTAGCCCCACTCCAAAGGGTCTTGTCAAACACCACCATCACTGCTGCTGAAAACGTCTAACTCCACAGCCTACAGACTGCAGTCAAAGGGAAGGGCTCCTCATTCTTGAGCCTTTTAATAGATCCAAAAATTTCCTGCCTACCCCAGAGAGCCTACACATGAAATTTAGATGAAAATGTGAAGGAGAGTGCAGGATAGAAGTGAAGCAAATCTTGTTTTAACATTATAGTGATGGGAATATCAATAGGTGTCAACACATGAATACTATCCACAACTGGTCTGTGAAACTCCTTGCCATATCAGGTCATTGAATTCCAGAAATTAACAGGTACAAAATAACACAGGCATTTATACCAGTAACAAGACTACTTAGTTTCAGGACAGAAAATACTAAAAGTGGTTGGAAAACAACAAAAAAAATAGGCACATAAAATGCCGTGTTTCAGGTTATTAGACAAACTCTGGATGAAGAATTATTGGAAGAGCTGTTTGTAATGGACAAAGACATTACTCATTTCTGCAAGATGTCCAGCAAGTTTCTCCAATTCACTTATTATAGACTACAGCTGAAGATTAAAAGATGAACTGCTGGTCTGCTCAGCATGGCAGATGCTATCTTACTGACATAAGAAGCCTTATAATAAAGATCCCTTAGAAACGCCTGTATAAAAGGCCTGTGTTCCAAACAGGAAGACCATCTTTATCTTAATTACAGCTCTGAAGCACTTAGTTATCATCTTGTGCCTTGCAGAGTCTCAGCACCATCTGCACCAGATACCTGTGTGCACTCATTCTTAACCACAGCAGGAGAAATGTCGTCTTTTTTTTTTTCTGTTTTCTGGACACATTAACCAAAGGAGGTAAAATGAAACTCTGGCTATTTGGTGTTTCACTTCCCAATTTTAAACTGTCTCTTTTGAGTTTAAAGACAAGGTATTACATGTGTAGGCATCCTGATGATTAATGAAGGTAAACATTCAAATTCTGTCTTTATTCAGCTGAAAGGGTAATTTATGCCTAAAGCTAGACTTTAGTATTCAAAGACTATCTCCTATGTCACTGTCTAATGCTGGCTCAGGTAAGTAAATACATTATAGAAATATAGTATCTCTGTAATTATCTGCTGCTGTAGTGGCTTCTTTTCTGGTTTCCATATTGTTTTATGTATTATTATAGTATAGTTATGAGACACCTGTTACCTTTCTGTATCAATAAGATAATGTCATCCTTCAAAAATAAGAGTGTGTGAAAAACAATTTGATCCTTATGTATTAGGAACTCATCTAATGTTTTTCTACCAATTTAAATTGGCAATCCACTGAAAAGTCATAACTCAGAGCTAGGAGTCCTTCATCTTCGAAATTAGTTTTAAACTCTGCTTTTATAATTGAGAAGAGTTGTCAAATATTTCATCTAGCAGAAATGTTGTAAATCTAATCAAATATGTTGGAGGGTTTTAGAAGCAATAATAGTACTAACTTTCCAAAGTACTGGTCAATCAGACTGCAGAAAAGATGTATTGGTAAGTTTTCTGGTGTGCAGGATCCACCTGTATCAAATACTATGTACTGTGTTTGTTACTGTCTCTCTGTTCTCTTGTCCTCAGTTGTTGCTCCCATCTTACAAAGTCCAGGATGGTAAGACTTGGGCCAAGAGTGAGCTCCCAGGCAGCATACACCAGGGTCCCTCTTCCTACTCCTGTGTACCAGTGTCCAGCCTGATAATTTACACATGACCCATCCAAACCAGTTTGATGGAGGATTCCCATTGACTTGCTCTCAGTGAGGACCAGAAATTGTGGGATTGTTCCGGCTCTTGATAAAACTCCAGCCAAAATAACTCCATTTGCAGAGACCAACTCCAAAATTCAAACCCAGATTTTCTATATTTGAATAATGAACTTCAGACTTTCCATGCTCATGATTATAAGTTTGACTGTCCCTGGTTCCCTGCTGTCCTCTGCCTGTGTGGGCTGGTGAAGAGGGAGCCTCCATTTCCTACTCCTTCTCTGTTTTCAACTACACTGTGCCTATTTATGAGAATAATTATGAGCCTTTCTGTTGGCATTTTGTTTCTTAAATTTGTGTCACAACAGAGTGCCATTGTCAGTCAACAGGTGGGCATCTCAGGGGTACTGTCTCTGCCATGGGTCCTTCTGGCTTCTTAGTGGTGCAGCAAACACTCCTGCCTCTCCACCTTCAGCTAAAGCAGGTTATGCTTCTAGCATTGGAGGTTTCTGGTCACATCCCAGGCATACTGTGTAGCTGGGTGTCCTGCGTGCCCTGCCTGAGAATAAACAGGACATTGTGTTTAGCAGATTAAATCAAAACATACAGAAACAACCTTCTTTTTGCAGTCACCCCTTGCCTGGAAATAGCACATTCGGCAAAGGAGCAAGTGGGAGATGAAATATTTGGTTGTATATTTTTGTCATTCCTTGATTCTAGAGAAAAAAACCTCTCTCAACATAAGAAATTGATGGTGATCAGGTGCCTGGGAGGAGAAAAGCAGATCGGGTCCAATGAGTCAAACATTTATTTCCTGTAGGGCAGGGTTAGTGTCAAAAGCTCTGTCTCTTTTTCTGACAATTGTGCATGATCATCCCCAAAAAGTTGACAACAGCTGCTGGTACTGGCTCCTGACATCTGTCTGTAGTATCTACACAGCTGTATCCTGCAGAGGTGCTATAGAAAACATGAGAAGGTAATAGATTTTTCCCCAAGGCTGAACTGAACTGTTGTAAATCTCACCCCTAGATGTTGGTCTTCTGTCAACAAAACACACGCTGCCTGACTGCACAGCCATGTAGGAGCTGCCATATGAATTGCTTCTACCAATTTAATTAAACTTTACCAAAGGGTTGGTTGTTTTTTTTTCTCCCATTGAAAACAGAACTATTTTTAATCTTTACCTCTCTCTTTCAAATCACAGGTAGTGATTAATTACTCAATTGTGAAAGGATTGAAGTACAATCAAGCAACACCTACCTTTCATCAATGGCGTGATGCACGGCAGGTCTATGGCTTGAATTTTGCAAGCAAAGAAGAGGCTACTACGTTCTCGAATGCAATGCTGTTTGCTCTGAATATCATGAATTCACAAGATGGAGGTAAGTTAGCAGCCACTGTGCTCTTTAATAATCTTTGACATTTTATGGTGCTTGTTATCAATCTCCTGCAGTTGTATTGGATAATATGCCATTATAAAAAATACGATAAAAAATGTTGGTCTCTGGTAGGCAGCCTTTAGATCAGCACTTGCTGAGGTGTGAATTGTACACGTTTTCAGGTTTCCTTCACCTTCCTTTAAATTTCTCATAGTGCCTTAACTCATGATAAGAAATCAATGGTTATTTGGGAATGCCTCAGCAGACAAGACCAATTGATTTATGTAGATCTGCATATGCATTATATGCAAGATGGCAGTATATTAATTGAAATAAACAAGCTAGAATAAAATAAGCAACATTTTGTAAGGTATTGCTCAGAGCTGGTATTTCCAGTGCATGGGCTTTCCTGGGCCACCTTTCAGAGGAGAGCATGGGGTCGCCCTTATTTCATGAGGTGAAATGCAAGGTTTGTACTCCGGGCTTTGATTGATGTTGTTCCCAGCTATTGTATTGACTGTAGTTGAAGTTTGTGGTGGAGTTTACTGTTCTGTGTAATTGTCATTGCACTAGCTCGACAAGGGCCCCATCCTGTTTTCTCAATGGAAACCAGTTTCTGGTCTGTGGTATCTGGTTAACGTGCTGCTGTCAGCTGCATGCCTGTGACCTCTCTGCAGCTCCTGGGCAGGGAACAGAAAGCAATCCTTGTGTAGTGTCTGTTTTCTTGCAAGATACACACCACAGCCCTATTTTCCTTTTGAGAACACAGGGAGTAAGGTTTACACTGCTGCTATCCAGATTCTACTGCAGTGTTCACTGGTAATGGGCAGCATCTAGAGAGAGGTTGTCAGGAGACAACACAAATATGTCTTACTAAAAGGTATATTTGTAATATAAAAGTTTGATTTTTTTTCTGCTGCTATTTCTCTTCATCCTATTAAGCTGACAAATGCAAAAGTCATCAAAAATCAAGAAATGTCTTAAATTCTGAGCTATACTTAGAAGTACTGAGGACTGAATTCTGCTTTCTTCATCTTGAACTTTTTCACCTCTAGTTGTGATGCAGCAGGAGACTTCAGGAGGAAATCTGACCAACACTCACCAGTCTTAAACTTGTGGAAGTCTTTAGAGTACAGAGCTCTTTGGCTGCTCATGTTTACTCAACACTTTTAGACCACCAGATGAGACTCCAAAATTTGTATGCATTGACTATGGTCTTGACGTAGGGATTGGTTTAATGTCCATGATGACTCTGCCTTTCTGCTGAAAGTCCCTTAGTTGGGGTTTTTATTTCAATCTGTCTCTTCTTTTCAAAGGGAGTGGGGTTTTGTCAGGATTTTGAGTTTGTTCCAGGGAGGTTGGTTGTGGAAACACAAATCTGAAGATGAGAATTTATTACTCTAGGGCTAAAGTGAAAGAAACTTTCTTAAAGTGGATACTCTAAGTATATTAGCTACCTCTAGCAAAGAACAAGAGGTATTTTTAAGAAAGTGTGAGTACTTGAAAAGCCTGTTGGATTTCTGAGTTTATGGATATACAGCAAATAATAATTTGCATTTGGGGGTTATTCTTTTATTCATTTACCTAGCACACTGAAGTGTGTTAGCTGCTTTAGAGACACAAGATCCAGCCTATGCTGAAGAGTTGCATTTAAAGTTTGTAATTGGCACATAGACAGACATGAATTGGGTCAGAGAAGAAAAAATCTCCTTCTTTTCTAGAAAAAATAAAAAAGGTCTGGTAAACATTGTCTTCAGCAACCCCTTTTCTCTCATACATAAAGTGTTGAAAGATGGCCAATTATCCCTTTTTTTTACAACTGAGCTTGTCTAAAACTGAAATTTAGTTTAAAGGGAATTTCAGGTTTAAAAAAAAAAAAACTCTGATTTGATGACACAAATTCCTAAGATATTCTTTTTAATAAATACTATTCTTTATTACACAATTTATTTATAGAATTGTATTTATAAGTATATTAGCTACAAATTGTTCATAGATTATACTGAGGACTATAATGAAGACTCTATCATTGTAAATTTCTCACTTACTACAATGATCTCAGCATACGAGTTGACAGCAGTATGTAAGAGATGTAAGGCATAAAATGTTTTTTCAGATCTGCTCTTCTAGGTTGGTACAGCACATAAGCTTTTGCAGGCATGAATTAATGCAAGTAGGAATTTCCACAACCACACGTGTCTATACATCTCTTCAGGCACAGCTCCTGCCTGCATACTGCATCCATTCTGCTGCTTGCTTGCTGCATTAGGATTTGCTTTTTCATATGGAAAAATCATTAGGGGAAAAAAAAAAAAATTTATTATATCTGTGCGTCCATGTAATAAAGTTGTTCATACGTTTATATAGGTGGATGGCAGTGTTAAGTAGTGCATTTGTAGGGACTGTGAGTGCATGTGTTTAGTTAGGTACTGCTACAGGTTCTGGCTTCCATGACTGCTTCTCCCTGCTTTCTGCCACCCGCTTGCATAGACTAAAATTAATTATGGTAGACTACAGCAGAAAATCTGAGACTGCATCATATCTTCAGCAGATGTGGAGTCAGGATACTGTAACATTTGGGAAAATAGTCGTAGTCTCAAAGCAATGGTGTGGGGTTTTTGAACGGTGTGTTAAGCTGAATTAGTTTTAAAAAAAGTTATAGTAGTCTGTATTTTGGGGAGTTGAAATAATTTTTGGGCTGTTCTGACTTTGAAATGAATGAGTCACTTCAAATGACTATACAGCTATGGAGTAGCATTGAGAATTACTGTACTGTCCCAGTTCTTCATGAGAGATGCTGTGATACCCGACACGATTCACTGTAGGTGCCAATCGCTCCGTGGCAATTACACGGGGCACCAGTGGAAACTAAACCAAGAGATTTGTTAAATGTCTGATGTTAAATGGCCTGAACTCGATCCCACATCCAGCCTGTGGTAACCTGGGGTGCGTGTCAAGGTCATTCCGGGGGGGGGGGATGATTCTTCCTGGGAATATAATGTCCCAAAATTTGGGGAAAGTTGGGAGAAAAGCCATAGTCTTAACTTGCTATTCATGATATTTCTACAGTATATGAACTCATATTCTTTCCCACAGGGAGGGCTGCCTCTCTTAATGTGGCCAGATTCTCAGTGCTGTGATGGGAGCCTCCTCCAGAGTGCATCCTTAGAGTAGGGTAAAGCAAGCCTCACAGAGCAGGATCTGAATATATACTCAGCTCAATCTTGTGTTTTGTAAGGGTTTTGATGATCATGTTAGGTGTGATTGGAAATGAGGTAAGTAAGACTAAAAAGAAAACAGTAATACAATGTGTACCATCCTTTGTTTAGAGGGTGACAGTTGCCTCACTGAATCCCAATTTTTTACCTGCTGGCTTGTTTATATACCTAATTACTTTGATTTCCTTCTATGTCTCTTTAATCTGTTCTCCTTTACAGTCAAAAATGAAGGGTTGATTCTGAGCCAGCCTGAAAAATGAGAGCAAATGATAACATTGGCTTGCTCATTACCAATCTCTTGTTTACAGTTCTTTAATGGTGTCATTTAGTAAGACCATTAGTATGACAAATTACTTCCTATTAAATTGTTTTTCATTCATGGGTGTCCATTTTGTGCAGCCAGACTTCTTACTGGCATAAGTTGCCTGATGCAAGTGTCACCAGCTTGCCTTGTCACCTGTATCCAGGTTTCACTGGGGACACAGCATCACCCCTTCTTGTCCAGGGACACTGCAGGAAAACCATTTTGCATGGATCCTTCCAGCAGGCTGTTTGATGTTTGGTGAGCGGACAAGGTTCACATTTTTCAGGGCTTGCATCCTCTTAAGTATAACAAATGCAGTGATCAGTGGCAGCACAGCACAGTTATTGGAGACAGACATAAGGTGAAAATATCAGTGAGCTGTAACAGGCAAGTTCTTCTCTGGTATAATTTTGTAGGAAAGCCAGTGGTGTCCGTGATGAAGGTCACTCTCTGCAGGGCTTAACGAGCCTCTAAACTCAGTGCTTCTTCCAGTGAGTGCTTACACTTCTCTGAGAGAAAAAAAATGACTGTTTTCTCTCCTTTCTTTCTCCCGGAATTGATAGGGACAGGCAAAGGAATGGCTTCATTTCTTCATTTGCTCACTTCAGACCCTGTCTTTGCTTCCCTGCTGGTCCCTGACAGCACCTGTATGTTTCAGTGCTGCAGAAGGAGACAGTGGCCCAGCTTTGTGACTTGACGTGACCAGCTCTGAGGGCATCTTGGGCTTCCATGGCTTAAAGACTCGGTACCTCTTGGAGAAGAATGAGAGTCTGATCTACGCAGCCTACTGATAAATGCTGCCCATGACAGTGAATATAACATATTGTGGACTTCTGCTTTTCTTTTGGAGTCTCTGCCCTGAGGACTTGTATAGTTATTGTTGACTTACAATGCAAGAAAGTCTTATTTCTAAACATCAACATCACGTGCTGGAAAGCCTTTTGCAGAGGGCTATGTTTGCATAGTTAGTCCTAGTTGAAGAGGTCATCTGTCTTACCTGACTAAGAAGGGAGAAGTTGGAGGAAAGCATGAAATGGGAGAGAGGTTTGAAGAAAATGAATAGTGAGTTATTATTTTTTTTCTTTTAAGAAAGCCATTTTCTTGTTCTGAGTATAAGTGGCTTATAGATGGCAGTACAGATGTGTGGGTCAGAGAGGGTGCAGAGTTCAGCCCTGTGCCTTTCAGCACAGACCTTCACAGACCCAGCTTTAACTCTTCAGGGAGGATGTTCTGGCAGACAGAAGGATTGCTCCTCACTCCTCTTGCTCTGATTAGCAGATCTGCTGGCTTTTCTTTTCCGCCCCTGAGGACTGGTATCTATTGTCCAGCTACCTTTCCCATAAGTTGGATTTGATGTTCTTTGGAGTTTGAGATCTTTTTCCGTTCCTTTTCCTTCCATTCTGCTCTTATCCTTGTCCAGAAGTGACTGCATTTCTGTATTGCTGAGAGGAAGTTCCTCAGAATGTACTTTGAGCCTACAAAGTAAGGGGAGAAATAGAAGAATAAAGCGTTGATTTATCAAACTGCAGATAAACTGGCAGTGTGTAGCATACAGTCTCTCCTAGTTAGATGCTCTAAGTATTTGCAAGGTTTCTGTCAGTTCAGGATGTGAAGATTATGGTGCACTGGATTTCTGATGAAAATCTACACACTTTTTTAAATAGAATTTTGCAATATTGTATTCAGTTAATTCTTTCATTAGAATTTTTCCAACTAGTCCTGCACCTCTCCATATTTCAGTGGCACTAAAGTGTAACTGCTGGGAAAGTCAGTCAGCTGCATTCATCTTCTACAATGCAGTGACTGTTTTATTTGATATTATTGCCTCAAGACTTCCCAGCACCACAGAGGACACGGTGTGGGAGGACAAAAGACTTCATCTCCATCGCAGTACTGCATAATACATAAAATAACTCCTCAATAATGGAGGGGACCCACCACATAGCACAATGCCCACTTGCAGTCCACTGGTTCCAAAACTATGATGGTGTAAAGAGATCCATGCCCCACGTGAGGCACTTCTCATACTGCGCTGCAGACTCATTTCCCACACTGTCAGGTGTGTTGGTGCAGATTATAAACAACTAACATGGTATGTTCCATGCATGTTGTACTTTTAAGTGTGCTAGTAACATTTGAAGACTCACGCAACCTCATTATGCAGGTACTGCAGGACTGAAAGCGTGCCATTCTTCTGTAGGTCTTTTAACCAAATCAGCCCAGAAGTTTTCCTCTTTGGAAAGAGGCAGAGAGAACTTGTAAATAACAGACTTTTAAACTTACTAGTGTAAATATGATCCATTTGGTCAGACACCTGGTGCTAGCCAAAATAGCAACCCACAGGCAATGTTTAATTGGGTTCATGTTAAAAATACAAAAACCTTTTGCTTCTTTAAAAAACAAAGCTTTCCCAGGGGAGTAAATCTTTCCCAAGTGATATCTTCCAAAAGCGCCAGCGAAGGTTTTAGAGAAATAAATTTCACATTTTTTCCAGCCTCACATTAGCTGCAGTTTCAATATAAACTTTAGTCACTCGGAAATGCTCTGTAGAGAGGGCAGTTTCTGATCTAACTCACTGTGCTTTGTAAATCAATGAAGGAGGAGGGAAAATTCAAGTACGATGATGAGATTTTTCCTTCATCTGCTGCATTTCTTTATCACTGGAACTGTTCCAGAAAAGTCCACCTGACATAAATCATTTTTCAGTACATTTCTTACTGTAGGAATAAATTTCTTCCTTCCTTTGTGAACTGGACAGAGATGAGCTGCTACCCAGTGAACTAGGTGTGAATTTATTTTCTTGAGCAGCCAGGGAATGGTACTCCCTGGCTTGTGTCCCACCTCTGCCTGACCCTTGAAGGGCAGGGGTCGCTTGTGACCCCAGATGAAAAACATCAGCTCAGGCCATAGTAGCACTTGTTGTCTCTTGCCCCCGAGGCTCTTTCTTACTTTTCTGATGGGAATAACATTCTTAATACCAGCTCACTGCCAGTGTTTCAGAACAACCAATGCTTCTCCTCTTGGAATTATGGGCAGTTCCCTTACAAGCATCCCCTGCCTGCAAAACTGCTCAAGTGTCCTCTTCTCTGGGTTTCCTGAGGTGGATATATGACACTTCTAAGAACCTGGATACAATTCATCAGCTGAGTTTACATTAAGAGTAGTACCTTTAATACCAGAAATTGAAGAAGTTGACCCAGCCAGAAGCAGCAGTGAGTAAAACTGGTTAATCTTCCGTGTCAGCTTGACTTCAGCTGACTGGAGCATAGGAGGTGAATTGCTTCACTCATGAATAGATAAACTGGGATTACAGACTTCTTTCAGTGTTAGAACTGTAAATATCATTGCTATTATTCATCTGTCAGGAAGTATCAAACAGTTATTTAATAATTCTGCTCTATAGAAGCAGGCATCATGTTTTCCAATTCAGTTTTTCAATCCCCTAGAGGGTAGGGATCCATAACAGAAAGTTTTCCAGGGCAGTGAAGGGCTATCCCAGTGTTATGCTAATAAAAAAACATGGCATGCTGGTTGTGTGTGTCTTAGCCACTTTTCTGTGCAACTCTATTATACCCCTGCTTGGAGCAGCAGCAGCGCCAGAGCTGCTGTCGCACTTGTAGAACAACAAAAGGTGCCCCTGTTCTTTGAAGAGCCTAACAGATCTCACGGCTCTTGAGTCTGTTGCTGATGGTTTTTGCTGTGCTGAATTCTTTTGCACTAAATGAAAACCACTTCAGGAAGGAAATTGTTTGGGGAGAAAATTCTTAAGAGATTTAAGAGAGACTCATGCACATTGAGAGCAAAGATTCCCTAGCACCATTGCCCTCAGCCCCTTGCTTTTCTGAAACTGGTGCAAACTGGCAAAGTTCCCAGAGCTCGGTGTTAGGAGATGCAGTGTGACTTTTTCTCTAGACTACAATAAGTGGCAGAAGAATATAATAGCTTTGAAAAAAAAGAAAAAAAAAGGTAATTATCAAAATTTAAGAAGTCCAGTAATTTACATGCAAACAGTGTCAGCCAAATTTTTAGCCAGTATTCATTTGGAGATCATTGATAGGGTGTTTGCTTGCTGAATATACCTATTCAGCTGGTGAGGGCTACTTTTTTGGGTTTCTGGTGAACTATGTATATACACATCATGTCTTGTGTCAAACCACAGCTGTGAGTGGAGCTCAGCCTTGACCCACAGAAGTGCAAAAGCTGCCTTGCTGCAGGAAACACCATGACTTCAGCAGCAGATCCATGTCACTACCCCTTCTCTACTTGCTATCCTCTCCCCAGGGACGTGGCAGGAGAAGGAGTACCTGCCACCAGCCTAGGCCAGCACTGCCCTGCTGGCACCCTCCAGGCACAGCTCCTCAGCTGGGCATTGGTGGGCTCTGTCCTGCCCCTCTGCTCTGTGCAGGCAATGAGCAAAGGGGTGGATTTACACCAGTCTGCCTTCTTACACCCTTCATAAGCCCATAGTCTTTAGTTGGAGTCCACAGCAATTCAAAAATCTGAAATATATGAAGAGCAAATGTTTTTTTTGCGATGAGAACAGTATTTTTACCTCTTCCAGTGCTCTACTTTGGCATGTTGACTCTCAGTGTGTTTTGTTTGCTCAACAGTAATAGTCTATGGGTCATTTATTTATTGATTGTGCATCTGATTTCTTTCAGTGAAAAGGAAATTGCTCTTTGGAAGAGATTTGATTTTTTAACAAACCTTCTTTCAACTTTGTGTTCATTTTCTGTCATTCTTAAAGTACTGTGGTATTTGATGTCCTAGCATAGTCTCTAAAATAATATGACTTCGTTTGTGTTGGATCAAGAACCAAACCAGATTGATTTTTATGATGGTGCTGTGCTCCTCCAACTGCTATTTATTTTTGGAAAAGTAAACTACAGAAACTTCCAAGAGATTGTACGGAAAGTGACATCTCCAGCTTTCTACTGCATTAATAAGTATCCAAATATGCTTAGCACAGGAATACCACTTGTATTCATTTTCAGTCATCTTGCAGAAATGGTGCCTTCTGATAATGCTGATGTTGTCTAATTCTAGTGTTAGCTTCCCTCCCCCAAATACTTACTTTATACTATTCATGCATACCCTGTGCTAATTGTTGGGTACGAGCTAATTTATATCAGGGACTAACTTGAGATGAGATTCACAAATGTATAGGGTTTAAAGATAGGTTTAGGCGCTTAGTTGCTGAGATAGGAAGAAATGTGGTTCTTTTTTAAAATTATTTATTTAGTAGACTTTCTGGCTTCCCATCTAAGACCTAGACCTTATAAAGTTTGTCTCTACGCAATAATTCCTGCTCTCCTCTAACTGTGATTTCACTCCTTACCTGTGTGTGTGATGACTTACACAAGTATAACTGTGTGACCATGATCCTGTTGATGGGAGTAGAAATGTAGGTGTCTATAGCACAGGGTTTTGTACCTGAGCTGGGCTGTTAGTGTGGTCAGGGAACAGGAGTAGGTGCTCCTGGGACAGTCCGTTGTGTTTTTCAGGTGTCTGTATCAAGAACCTCTAGGCAAAATTTGGGCTATTTTTCCTCTGTTTTCTGTCACTGACTGTAAAGGAGTCCTGCTAAAACCCTTCCCTGGTTCATGACAATTTTGTTAGGATCCCTTCCCAAACTTCCTAATTAATAGATTATTTCTAATTATGCTGTAATTAATTAGTAACTACAATAATAATTAAACCTCTAGTTTCAGCATAATAAATTAGGGACCTGGAAACTAATGTGCATAAGCAGTATGATGCTCCATGGTTTTCCCTCAGACAGTGAGAACTTGCAAGAATACACATGTGTTGTGTGTGTCCGTGTGTGTGTGTTCACACGAGCAATGCACATCAGATTATCACTTCTCTGGCTGCCTGAGCTCTGCAAACAGATGGTCTTTGTACATGCAAATTTTGGGATTTTATACCAGAGTGAACTTGGGAAGAAATTCACACGTATATAGATAGAAGTCAGGAATAAGTTTCTGGGCTGAGCAGGTTTTTCAACATGAAACCAAAATAAAATTGATAGTGTTTTGACATTTGTTTTTATACTCTGTTTTTGTTATGTGCCATAGTTCACCGCATGAACAATATTCACTTAAAACGTGTTCCTGCTCAAAACACACAGTGTTTGTGACTGGAGAGCTGAGCGGGGACAGGCAGTGGTGCAGCTGAGGTAGGGCATAGCTCTGCAGCCCTCTCCAGTGGCAGGCTCAGCTGAGGGGAAAGTCTGCTGCTTAATTCCAACCACCGAGTGAATCGCCATATGCTGCTGCCAGCAAAGCATGCAGAGCAGCTTCTGCTGCTGGCTGGTAATCCCCAGGGAGCTCACACAAAGTCTATTAATTGCCTTCTTAGTTGATTCCGTGCAGTCATCCAGCATCTTATTTTCACCAAGTCAGGGACCTGAAAGACCCAGGTTGTGCGGCATTCTGCAAGCAGAATCTCAGCCCCTTATGGCAATGACTGTTGCAGTATCTCCAATCAATCCTAAAAAAGCAATACAGCTGAAAATTGCATTAATTGAACTGAACTTCAGCCACAAAAATGCTAGGCGTCTAGCCTACAATAATTATGTAGTTTCCTCTCCAGTCCAGGGAGCGAGGGCGGCTCACCAGCAGGCGATGGCTGTGGATGTAGTCCTGTGCTGGTGGCTGGTGGCTTGACAAGCTGCACAGTCCCTGCGACACAGCAGGGAGCAAACCACAAGTGTGACAAAATGGAACAATCTCGGGTCATCCTGCAGTTCAGAAAGGAAGTAATCTGCTCATAGGTGATTTCAGTTCACGGAGCCTTTGCCCTGGCACATGCTCAGCTGCCCTGCTGAGGAGGCAGCGCCATTCGGGTCTTGAAGGTGCATTTAAAAATCAGCACCGATTCTAACGGTACAAAAGCCAAACCCTGCAAAGCAATCGCTGTCAATCTGATTTGCATGGATTGCTTTAGCTGTTTGTCTTGATTAGTGCTCTGGAGCGCTCTGTTGAAAACATCAATTTTAATTCCGTTTCCTCCACTGCTGGTTCCCAGGGACTCCCTCTGGTGGTCAGTGCAGGCCTGAAAAATGGTGTGCACATCTTTGTCCAGTACAGCAGGGTATCAGTGGGCACAGCAGGATAAGGGAGAAGTGTAAGCCTATTTCATTCCCTAAATAGAAGGAAAATAACAGTGCTTACTTACTGTGCTGCTTTTGTGCTGGTATGAATCGAGCCTGTCCTCTGTGCTAAGGGAGAGAATGTTTAAATGAGCAGAGTTTTCCAATATTGACCAAATTTTGTGTAAGAGACCCATTTTGTGCTCTTCTTCATCTCCCCAGAATCTCACTGAGGTGACAGTTTGATGCCCAAGAAATTCAGGTCTGGGTCCTTGGCTCTCAGTTCTGAATGGTGGGATCCAAAGGTTGATGATGGCCTTCCAGCAGCACTGCCTTTGCTAGGACAAGAACATGCTCAACACCTGCAGTTTTATCCTGTCTTAGACCCGTGAGGAAGCGTCCTCTGTGTGTCTGCAAAACAGTGCTTTGTTTCTTCACTCGTGTCTGAAGCAGTGAACACCCTAAGTGTATCTGCTACAGTTATCTGTGTGGTTTAACCAAATGCTTCTGAATCCTTGTGAGAAAGCACCTGTGACTGACAGACTAAAAGATGCTGGCTAGAAATTAGTTCCTAAACATGGGCCGTAGAGTTACTATTTCCTAGTCAGCAGGACTGATACCCTGTGAGGGAGACCTCGGTTCATTGTGCTGAGTTTATTGTTACTGAACACTCAGCCTCTTGCCAGGCTACTCAGTGCATTCCCCTGCTATCTCCCAGGCATTCCTCCTGAGTCCTCCCTTCTTTTAAGTCTTCCCTTCTTATGTCTGTCTTCCTTTCTCCTTTATGGAGACAGCATGGACAAGAATATATACTAGTACATTCTCTTATTTTAAGCAATGTCAGTCTCCAAAGGCAATTCCCCCTGGTCTGTAGGGAAGCACTGTGTGCCCTAAACTACTCTGCCTAAACTACTACTATGAGAATGCAAGAGAGATGATCCTGAAATTTTAGAATCAGTTATTTGTCTTAGGTGACAGTGAGCTATCTTCTCTTGTATGCCTCTTGCAAATCTTCTCTTGTACACTGTTGTCTAAGCAAACTAGTGTAAATACTGTAAATGTCTTTTTGCAAGGGGTGAAATGTATTATTGTGAATAAAAATGTTGTTAAGGATAAATCTGTTGTTGTATTAGTATTTCAACTGACAATATGTGCATTGACCATGCTGGGCAACTTGCCATCTAAAGGTTTGACAGCTAGAGACATACAGTGGGAGAAGATTAGGACCTCTTGATCTGACATTCAAACCTTGCTTCTCTTGAAAGATCGTGAAAGATAGGAATGGATGAGGTGGGAGGGAGCCAGCTATATTAACATTAGGGAGTATTAATATTTTCAGAAGTGCCTGGATACCCCAGATAGCTATGGTAAGCTAATGTTTCCAAATCCTTTGTTCCTGGCCAATCCAGGCAAAGATTTTTCTCCATGTTGCACGACTTGTTGTCTTCTGTGGTTTTCTGTTGTCTTCTGTTGACTTCAGATGGTAAGTTCAGACTCTTGATACTGAGCTAAAACTTACAAGAGGTGGAATTCTGTAGTAAGCTTCTCAGGGACAATGCCCAGAGCTATCATTCTGGGAAGGAGAAGGTCTAAACATGCATGTAGCTGCCTGTGTGCCTTCTCTTGGTGCTGTCAGTGTAGCCTTTGCAGCACAAAAATCAACATGTGGTGTGACAGTGTCTTTGCAGCAGATGATACATGTAGGTTGGTTGTTGTTCATATGTATTTCTAATGATGGTACCTTGCTGTTCACTAGGAGGAAGAACATTATTCAGTATTGTCTGAAGAGTATCTTGGTTTTTTTCACACCTTAAAAAATAAACATATGTCACAAGTCATTGAGATTATCACTTCTTTTGACTACTTGAATTTGCTAAATGTGAACTGTTTAATCTTGTGAAGAAATTGTGCATTTCCTGCAGCATAGCAGAGCGAGGAACAGGACTGCAGGTACCCGTGTGCCCGTTTGGTGCTTTGTGTACAGGAATTGAAAGACATTCTGAAGGCTAGATATTGTTGGAAATCCACCTGAATATGGATTTTCCTGAATCATAGAATCACAGAATCATAAAATGGTTTGGGTTGGAAGGGACCCTAAAGAACATCTAGTTCCAACCCCCTTGCCATGAGTAGGGACACCTTCCACTAGACCAGGTTGTTCAAACCCCCATCCAACCTGGTCTTGAACACATCCAGTGTTGGGGCATCTACAACCTCCCTGGGCAACCTGTTTCAGCATCTACTGAAATTCAGTGGATGTTTAGTTCTATGACATTTTTGTTTACGGGATATTTGGTTGGTTTGTTTTTTTCAGTATTGGCATCCACATTAGAAATTAGTCTGCACATTTGGATCTGGGTTCTTAGGTTCCCATGCATCATTTACCAAATATATACACTTCAGTTTCATTTCTCAAGATGCTTTGCCATTAAATCTTACGGGATCTTTGCTAAATGCAAAACAAACACTTTGAATCAGCGAAACAGCAAGGCTGACTGAACTCAGATAAAAAGAAACAAGCCTTTTGGTGTTCTTCAGAGCCTGCCAAATCACGATGTTGATGATGGCTAACAAGGGTGGCACATCTAATGCAAAGGCTGGCAAGAGTTAGTATGCACAGCGCTGTGGGAGGGGCATCCTTGAGCCTGGATGGAGGGACAGAGCCAAAGGGCAGCAGCAGCATGGAGCTGCTCCCTGAAGTGCTCTGGAGATGCATGGCTAAATCTGTAGACAGGTCTCTGGATCTGCAGTAGAGGCAAGAGGCACTAGAATAAAGCATGATCCCCATAGAGTAAGCAGCAGAACTCCTGGATCTTTGAGATAAATGAGAAATTTGTCTCTAGGTTATGAAAGGAAGAAGGGTTTAAAAAGTGTAACAAAGGCAAGGATCCAAAGAGAAGCATGCTTCATGCTTTCTGTTATTTCATTCCTCATCTCTCTGACCTTTCTGATCACTCTAAATTTAATATTTAGACTTCAGGGCTAAGGCTTGATCAATAAACATGATGTATTGCTCTTTAGGCAAGCTGGCATTTGATTCCTTTTGGTTTTTTTCCTGTCTGCTGTAACAGTCCTGTAAGACCAGAGCAACTGCATTTTTTTGACTGTTATTGCAATGATTTTCTTACAGATGAGATTGCCCCTGGGTGGCTTTTTATTATCAGCCTGAGAGTGCATCTCCTCAACTGCTTTCGTTTTGCTTGTCATATTTTACTGCCGTGTCCAGAATTTGCCCAATTAGGGTCGTGCTTTATATATTTCTTGTCTTAGATCACATTATTTTGCAGTTAGGTCTTTCAACACTGTCATATTTTTAAATAATGTTTTCCCTGACACTGCAAATGGTGCAGAAAGTTGTAGGCAGATGGCCACTGAATTGAGCTGTTCGAGTTGGGGGGCTTGGTAAGCTAGCCTTAATATACAAGGATATTACTTTTACAGTGATACATGGAGAAAGCATTGCAAAAACCTCAACAGTGTCTTTGGTCATGCTGTAAAGGTCAGCAGTGACCTGTTTGGCACATCAGCGGGGGCTGAGTATGCAGTTGCTGCTCCCAAGTCTGTTTTACGGGCAGGTTTTCTCACGCACATCACTGCCACAGCTTCTATTCTTTCTAGATTCTTTGCAGCTTTCAAAGTTAAATTACAAATAGAGCAACAAAGAAATGGTGTGCTTATTCCAGAGCATTCTTGAGGCACGTGGAGCCTGGCGAACTCACCAAAAGGTCTGCATTAGGCATGAGGTGGGTGCTTAAGTCACCATTTCATCAACACTGGGAAAAATCTTTTCAAAGGTTTTCAAGGTTCTTTTAATGGAAACCAGAACTTTTCCCCAGAGGAAAGTTATATCTGATTGTACTTATTTTCCCAAAATCAAAATTGAACTTTTGATCTTCCTGAGAAGATAAAGTATGTATTTTTCATTCTGAAATTACCTTTTGTTTCACTTTTTCTTTTAAATACACATAATGTAAAATACTGTATGTGGTTATCTTGAAGGCAGTAACAAAATCCCAGCTTTCCAGTTCAAAATAAAAAGAAAGTCAAGCTAAACATTCTTTTGCATAAGTTTTATTTGAAAAGCTGAAACAAAACATTGTGAAGTTTTTAAAAAGGCATATCTTTTATTCAGAGTCAAACCCACCATATGTGTCTGTGCAAATTTACAAATTCTCTTTAAATTAATTTTTTCATTAAATGCAAAAATTTAACCTTATTTATTTTTTTATCACTACTGCACTAGAAAGAATAAGGCATTAATTAATGATTCTTGGTCAACAGTATGTTGAATTACTGGATTTCACATTCTTTTGATTATGGTTTATTTTTAGCACTAAGATTCATTTACAACTAATGTGAGAACAGTAGCTATTTAAACAAAACTGCAAAACATATTGTCAGCTTTCACACTACATAAATTAAACTAGTATTTTCTCATATTACATGATAAACAGATATAGTAGGATGTCTGGCTTTTTTATCATATAAAATTATTCTGAAAGTGTCCTTTTTTTATTAACAGTTTTGAGGAGAAACTTGCAATATTTACAAATAAAATTAAGGAGGTACATATGTAAATTCAGGAGAAATGTGGATGGAAAGGGTTGAAAGCTGTGTAAACCAGTTGTTCTTGCCCTTGCCTCCCAGCAGTGCCCACATGTGACTGCCCAGGACAGTCACATGTGGCTCCTTATTGCTGAGTGCAGTGTGGAGGCAAATGCATCATTTTCAGGCATTATTTCTGGGGCTGCTTGCACTGTTTTCCCCCGTGTTCCTTTTAAGCAGTTATACTAATCAGCTGATTTATGGGCTTCATTTTCTTTCTGCAGCACTGCTAAAGGGATGATGATGTCTCTGAGTTCTGTTCGTATGTGCTTTAAAATTAGGTGGTTCAAGCCAGGAGTCCTTGGCTTGAAACTGTCTCTAGAAGAAGGCTGCACTGTGTGAGCTTGGGATGCCTTGCAGAGTATAAGGAAAGAAGCCCTTTGTCTTGAGACTGTCTTTCATTAACTGACCTTCAGAAGTTATTTGCAGGGCTTCATCTTGTCAGAATAGGTCTTTATTTTGGGGCAGTAAAGATAAGGGCATGTTTACAATGACAGCTAGGTAGAGAGAGTATTATTTAAAGACTTCTATTCATTTGCATGTCAGATTAAGGTCATATGCCACTCACCGTGTGAATTAAACACTGATAGCAGTTATGAGAGTTATGAGCTTTCCTAATGGATATCTCTGTTGAATTGCAATGAAATATTATAAGATGAAAGGACCCACTCTCATACATTAATATCCTTTTGTATTTGAAACAGATATAGAAATAGAGATCACACTGTACATGTGAATAATACACCGTATTCACACAGACTTTTATTTTACAGAAATTAAAGGTCATTCCAACTCAGTAGGGAATACAGTTTACAAATGGTAAGGCAAAGCAGGGATCCATGTTACTGGTCCCCTTGGGGAATGGGGCTTCATCTCCTATCGTGTATCCAGATTGCCCTGCTGTACCCCACTACCTCAGTTATGGTGGGCAAACTGTGTGACCGTGCCTTGACAGAGCTGTCTCTCTCATACTGGTAACTTATGAGACTTGATGGTGGACAGGGAGCCACAAGAGCAGTTATCTAGACTTGATCTTCACAAGTTGGGTGTGGTGTGAGCCAGCAAGACTGTCCCCGGAACTTCACAGATCTGCAGCAGCGAGGTGGACCTGGAAATATGAGGCACGTTCTTGCCCTCGATGGCCTGCCCAGCCCACTGCAAGGTGTGATTACTCACACCAGGAGTGTGCAAAATGTTGGTGAATTTGTTCCTGAAAATCTGCAGTACACCAACCCAATATACAAATGTACACCAGTTTTAATTGTAGAATGGTTTGGGTGGGAAGGGACCTTTGAGGATGATCTAGTCCAACCTCCCTGTCCTGGACAGGGAAACCAAGCACTGGAACAGGCTGCCCAGATAAGTGGCTGAGTCACCATCCCTGGAGGTATTTAAAAGACATGTAGACATGCTGTTCAGTGACATTGTTTAAGTGGTAGTATTTGATAGGGTTAGGTTTATGGTTGGGCTTCACGATCTTAAGGGTGTTTTCCAGCCTAAATGGTCTTGCATTAACTCAGGTTGCTCAAAGCCTCATCCAACCTGACCTTGATCACTTTCAGTGAAGTGCCATCCAGAACTACTCCAGGCAACTTGTTTCAGTGCTGAGTGCACCTGACTGCAAAGTGCCAGGTCTAACTGCTGCTTTGTAGGCAACAGACTTCTGCAGGCACAGGATGGAGGCATCACCCACATCTTGCTTCATTGGTCAGAGCCCCTGGGCTTGTTTTCTCACTCAGTACCAGGGCCTGGCACTTTCTCCCAGCCACCCTCCATCCCACACCCAGTCCCTGCAACAGGGATTGGAGGACATGCTGTGCTCTTCCCCATCTGCCCATTCCATTCACTCTCCTGCTCTGTGCCTCCCACCTCAGTTCAGCCCCATCTTCCCCGGGAGGGTTTCCTGAGGAAGCATTGTGAGGAGACCCCTGTCTTGTGCAATACTTTGGTAAGGAGAGAAAATTCCTGTGAAGGAAATGGATTTTCAGCTGTTGGACTTGACATCAAAAAGAATGACCCAAGTGTGAAAGTAATCTTCAGCAGGAGTGTGCTGATGCTATGAGGTAGGCTTTATGGTGTTTCAGTGAAAGGTGACCTCTCACCCATAAAACGTGCCAGTTAGAAAAGGAAATAAAATGCTCCCACATCCCCAAATGTGAATGACTGTAGGGTTTGTAAACACAGTCAGTCCTTTTTTGGCTCTAAGGGATGATAGTAAGAGACTGTTGTGACTCCACTATTTCACAAGATCTAGATTTAAGGTGTCAATGTGTGATATTCTTACAATATTGCGAGTCTATTCCCCAGAACTTCCTTGAGGTGTTATTCACAGCTGCTTTGTCAATTTTTCATCTCAACTGGTTGATTAAAAATAGAACAGCTATCTTACAGCTATCCCATGGCTCAGTTCTTCTGCTGAATTGGCCTTGCCTGGTCAGTCTTGCTACATAGATTTTACTGGAGGAGGTGTGTTGCTACCATGAGTGTTTCTGAGAGGAGTGTAGCGACAGAGCCTTCACCAAATATCAAGGAAATTAATTCTGAGCTGGTAAACAGAGCAGAAACCTCATTATAATTAATCTCTTCCAGTGTAGAAAAAAAAAAAAAGGAGATATTACAGAATTGCTCATGCCAAGGTTGCAAAAGAGGATTTATTTTTAAAATTTCTCTTGGGGGACAACTGTCAAAAGCAAACAAGTTTTGACAAAAACTGTCCAGCAGGTGTCTTTGTATTTATGTATTGGAATAAGGTGAAAATTGCAGACTAATTATTAAATACATAGTAGTCCATGTCTCTAATCATGTTTTAAAAATAGATCGTATTATTACAGAAGACAGGAATATTTGGTGCTCTTCAATGTCCCCGTGTTTAAAAGAGTTTTACTACAACTGTTTAATACTACGTTACAATTTCCTCTCTGTTTGTGACATGAACATCAGTTTGGTCTAAATGGTAAAAGGTAAATGTATCCCCAGCTGGTGTTGGTTGCTGAGAGTGAAAACCTGCAGCCCATCCTGTCTTTCAGAAGTGTCTTCGTGCTTGGACCTCAGAACTGCTTTGCTAAAATATGTTAAGAGTGAATAAACCCTTCCCATCTCACCTGCTATGTATTGCTGCAGAGGACAATGAGGTTCAACGAGACCAAGTGTAGGGTCCTGCACTTTGGCTACAGAAACCCCCTGTAGCGCTCCAGACTGGGGGATGAGTGGCTGGAGAGTGGTCTGGCAGAGGGACCTGGGAGTTCTGGTTGATATCCGGCCAGCAGTGTGCCCAGCTGTCACAGAAGGCCAATGGCATCTGGGCTTGTATCAGGAA
>VWZY01002908.1:249945-267142 GCA_013399075.1 Chloroceryle aenea
AGCTGGGGTTGTTCAGCCTGGAGGAGAAGAGACTAGGGAGGGGCCTCATCACTCTCTACAGCTACCTGAAGGGAAGCTGTAGTCAGGTGGGGGTCGGGCTCTTCTCCCAGGCAACCAGTGACAGGATGAGAGAGCATGGCCTGAAGCTGTGCCAGGGGTGGATCTTAGGAATCACGTCCTCATGGGAAGGGTGATAGAAGCACTGGAATGGACTGCCCAGGGACGTGGTGGAGTCGCCATCCCTGGAGGTGTTTAAGGAAAGATTGGATGTGGTGCTTAGTGACATGGTCTAGCTGATGTCATGGTGTTGGGTCATTGTCTGGACTTGATGATCTTGGAGGTCTGTTCCAGCCTCAGAAATTCTGTGATTCTGTGACATCTTGCCCAAGTGAAAGGTTCAAAAGAGCTTTTCTTTTCTGTTCTTGGTGTGGTAATGCTGTGGAGCCCTGCACTTCAGTACTGCATACATGGGATGGGCAGTTTCTTAACCTTCAAGAGGTACTACCCCTTGCAAATCAGCATTTAGCAGAGAAACTGAGAAATGTTATCCATTGTGTTGGTGTTTTAAGTTCTGCTTAGCAAAGCTTTGATTGCAGACAGGTGTAATTCACAGCACTGTGCCAGGTGGATTGGTGATGTGGTCCGTGGATGGTGGGTAAAGTCATCTCCTGGTGCAGGCTCTTCATGATTTGCCTGATCCTGAGCATTTGTGGTCTAGAGGGGCTTGTGTTCATTTGTCCTGTCACCTCTTGTGTGAGCAGAGATGCACACCAACCTCAGGAATCATGAAGTTTTGTGACAGATTTCAGATGATGTCCCACTGTTTTCCCAGGATGTGCCTCATCCCACAGGGTGTCCCTGTTCACACTGGTGTTTAGGTGCTGTCTTTTCATAAGATTGTGATTCCATAAGTCAGTCCACAGGGTTGGTCAATATCTCTCTTCATGTTGCCACTTGGGAAGTGCTTTTGAAATACCGGTCTGACTGGCTCAGCAGGGTCATCTGGAAGGGGTGAGTTGGGCTGTCATCAACCAAAGTACTTGTTGGAAGTACAATTGTCATATGAATAATGTGAATTACAAGGCACTTTGCTATCCCTGCCCTGCCTTGGATGGCTGGGCTGGATTTTTCTGTATCTGTTCCTCAAAATAAAAAATAACTGGATATGTCTCTCCACTGTTTATATCTTTAAAGTATTGTTACTGGAAAGACAGTAGTATTTACTATGGATTAGACAGCTACATGTTTCCTAAGGCAGATGTCAGTACTTTCCCTGAGGGGATTGCAAGAGGGGCTAAAATATTTGTACATCCAGAATAAGTTAATTAATTCTGATTTGTTACACTGTGGCCAGAAATAAAACTGCAATTTTTTCCTATGTGAACCTCAGTTGCTGTATACTGTAAATCCTGCAGGTTTGCTGCTTCTTACATGGCATTTGTACAAGACACTGCCTTTGTGCAATCACTTCTGATTTACATGTGTGGTGGAAGCCAAACCCGTTGAGACTCACAGGTTTGTAAAATGCTATCTATTCCTGCTGTGGAGTGAGAGTAATACAAGAAGTGATCGTGGCACACATGGTTTTTTTCTGAATGGCTGTTTTAATGCTGCTCACATGAGAGGCTTTCTCTACTTGCTAAGTCAGCTCACCTCTCTCATCACCTCCACCTTTCTCTTGCAGTTTGGCTTTCTGAAGAGATTATAAAATCAATTTCAGCTTTACAGAAGGCAGATATGTAATTACACATATATTGTGGTTTATTTCCAGCTGTAAAGTGTGATATTTAGGTTGGTTTAGGTTGTTTTTTTTGTTGGTTGGTTGTTTTTCTGAGAATATCAAACATGAGGGATGGCATATTTCAGCAATAAGAATTGGTGGTGCCAGCTTAGAACAAGTGTGTACTGGAAGTTTAATGGCTTAAGCTGAGTTTATTAACTGGTTTATTAGAATTTTATGTTATTTTTGTAGGAAGCAGGCAGCAGGCCTGATGTGGGCAGGCCTGATGTTGGCAGTGTCTTCCTTCTGGAATGTCTTGATTTCTTATTGCTTTAGATGATTTTTTAACCATTAGTATTTTTATAGAAAATATGAGTAAAGCCCATCAGCTAGTCAGGAAGCAGAAATGCATGCAGCCTCTACAAATCAAATCTTTTCAATGAGAAAAGGATAGCTTTGGTTTCCAAGCCTTCAGTTCAATTGTCCTAAAAGCACTAGATGTTTTGGAAAAAAGAAATAAAATATTTAAATAGATTTATTATTCTGCCAAGATTTATTTGAATTAAAATTCCCAGTTTGGAGAAGGGGGAAAAAGTGTAATCTCATTTTCTAAATGAAAAATGAAAGATCCTTTATGACGTGAAAGGAGACTAAGGAATAATAAAAAAATACCTTCCTGTCTTCCAAATGGTCCTTTTTTAGGACAGTAGGAGATGGCAGGTGGAGACAGTCTGACAAAACACCTTGTGCATTGGCACAGAACCAGCCTAAAGTCTCTTAGACATCCATATTGTGAAAATTAATTATCTTCAACTGTTAAAGTGGAAACACAACATAATGATTCTTCTAGGTCTTCTGTTAGAATGTATCACTTCTATTTATTCACTGCACCCCAGGTTCAGGACTGCAGCTGAGTGTGTGCTTAGCAGTAACCACTTCAGTGACAGCTCAGAGGTTTATGTTTAAGCACATGCTCTCCTACTTGTGGTAGGATCCCAAGTGGTGATGTAGTATCACAGTGCAGAAGAGCAAAGTGTTGTCATCAGGAAGTTCGAGAGGACTCACTGTGCTGCCAGCTTCTTTTCCAAGTTTCCTAAACCCCTGGGGCAAGAAGGGGATGGGCCAGGAGATCTCATGTTCATCAAGTCCTTACAAGTACGCTCTGACCTGAGCTGTGCCTGTCAGGGCCATGGTTGTGTTATCACAGGTAAGAAGTAGTTTATAAAATATTTCATTGAGAGTGAAACTGTAGCCTCAGCAGCTCTGTGGTGTTACTGAGGAGAGTGTGATCTCTGGCAGAGAGACCTTTATCATCAGGGGAACTTCTGATTCTGTGTTTCCTTGTCTTAAGTTTCTTGTCATTTTCATCTTCAATTGAGCATATCTTTGTTTATTCTCCAAGACCACCTGCACCAGCATGACAGCTGTGCACAGTCTGTTTATCTGTCAGGACGGAGACCGCAAGGAGGGATGCCCTTGAGAGACAGCCACGTTGAGATCCCTCTCCCCGAGTGCAGCCACAGTTCCCATCTGCAGCGCCCAGGAGATCTGTCCGGTGCAATCCCTCACCCATCCTGTTGTCTCTCTCTGTTAACGGCCCTGACAGCTGAAAGCTCTGACCCATGCACTGTTTCACCCCTTACCTTCCCTTTGGGCATTAGACCTGAGAATAACCTCCTTTTTTTAGCCTGTTCATCCTTCCAGAGCATGTCCAGATGTATCGACTCTTCTTACGCTGACCTTGGGTCAGTATCTTTCGCACGCACCCTCTCCGAAGCTGTTGTAGGGCTGCTCAGGGAGTTCACAGGTAAGATGCCTGGGCTTCAGCACTGCCAGCTGCACATGCAGGCAGGCTCTCCAGACAACCCACATTGGTGGAGCATCACCTGCTGGTTGCAGCGGTGGATGTCTCCTCCCTTGGCTGTCACCATTCTCAACCCTGGAGCCTGGTTCCCCTCTGTGACCTGGCAGAAACTGGCCTGGTCCTCAGCACATCTTTAAGCAGGCAGCAATGTTGCCCACAGTCAGCTGGTGAGGACACACGGGGGGAGAGTTGCAGGATGGGAAGATCCCTCTGACACTTCAGCTTTGCAGCTGCTCCCCAGCTTCCCTTACCCTGTCCCCCCTTCCCTAGTTTCAGAGATCAGAAAGGAGCATACCACACATTGGTGTGTTACGGTCACTGCTTTAGACACAAATCCAAAACACAGCACCCCACAGGCTGCTATGAAGAAAATTAACTCTATCCCAGCCAGAGCTGTACACAAGTGTTTGATGCTGGCCACTGGTCACATCTGGGCCCCAGACAGGGCAATACTTGGGCAAGGCAGGGGATACTGGGCCTCCAGACAGGCACAAAACACTAACAGCTGATTTCCCAATCCCAAGTCACAGGTGCAGGAAGCAGCACAGGGTCCTGGAGACAGCGGCGCAGTACAAAGGGTTACAGGAGCTGCTGTACGTGACCATGAAACAGGAGGCCATGCAAAGAGGTGGCAGGGGTAGAAAGAGCAGCTCTGTGTTGTAGTCAGTCACATCCCTTGCAGGAAGGAGATTTGCTATGCAATACTCCCCACTCACAAACATTTTTTTTGTGATGGGCAGAGTGGAGGTACAGAGCAACCAGCTACTCTCAGCCTGTACATGTGAAGGGTGGTCATCCACCATAGGTCATGTGCTGACCCCTGTGGAGGTACTCACATAAATAATATTTCATCAGTGCAGACAAGAGATTTGCTCTTTTGCACATGGTCCTGTATTTTTATTTGTGAATTAAACTGGAAAAGAGCTATAGGATTTGTCTGGTGTATGACTGTATGTAAATTACCATGGTAACTGCTGCATTTCATGTGCTCAGGGCATTCTCCTAAATTCTGCAAGAAGCTGTAGCTATGTTTATTTATGCAGCTCAAAGTCAAGTTCCATTAAGCCTCTAACTGGTTTGCATTTTCAACATCTCTCTTCCTTTTCTTACCATTATCCATTTTAGCTCTGCGTTTTTCTTTTCCTTTCCAAATAAGCATTTGTCTTGCAGCACAGACCCTTATCTGCACCAGAACTTCTTTTTAATTACAAGAGCAATCCTCACCTAGAACAACTCTTCCTTGACACAGAAAAAGTAGAGTAGCACTGGAGGAATTGTCATTATTTAGCTCGTTTAACCTCATTTGGGAATTCTGAAAGCTGCAAACAGTGTGCCAGGTCAAAGATCCTAAGTTCTCAGAGTCTCATAAAATTAGTTATTATTAAATGAACATAAATCTTTTGGCTTGGATTACTTTGCTGTAACATATTGAATAGCATCATGGCTTTTAGGGGTTTGGTGCTGCTAGGAAATGTAATACTAAGTCAGCATCCTTCTTCAGTTTGTTTGGTCCCTATTTCATACGAGGTCATCTGTAAGCAGATCTGAAATTCAGGAAACCATTTAAGAGACTATTAAGTATACTTAGGTATTTAATGCTGAATTATCTTTGAAGTAACTACCTTAATTAAGATCTAGAAGCTGCTTAGTGTACCCCAGGGCAGGTAACTCATTTTGCAATAAAAACCATAGTCAGATGAAGTTCCTATGTTTTCTCTCTGTATGCTGTGGAGACTAGTGGTATTTGCTTCTTTAATGTCTTCAGACAGAGCTATTTAGGCACCCCTGGAGGTCATCTAGTTGAAGCACCTGCTTAAAGCAAGGCTAAATTAAATGTTTATCCAGGTTGCTTAGGACCTTGTCTTAGTGTGTTTTGATCATTGCCAAGGATGGAGAATTCTCCACATGGCCAGGTCCTTGTTCATCATGAATCAATCAGTTGAGCATTGCCACCTTCAGTGAGTTTGCTCCTCAGCCTTCCTTTCCATGAGCCAAACAAGATGAGTCCCCTGGTTCCTCATGTGCCCACTGCAGCCCTCAACCAGAACCAGCTTTGTCCCCCTCTTCTGGATAATGATGCTATGTCAGTGGTTCTCTTCTGTTAGCATCTAGAGCTGGGCCCAGCATTACAGGTGCAGGGTTGACTCAAGGCCAGTTAGATACAGAGGACTTATATTGCCTTTCATTTCAGCTGTCCTTCTTCCAGGCCAGTGTTTAAAATATCTTGTCAGGATGAGACTAGCACAACATAAATCTTTACATTATTCTCCATCTTTTAAAACAGAGGGGAGTCAGCACCTCCCTGGCTCAGAGCAGAAATCAGTGTGGGAATCAAGGCACATCCCCTGGGGTAGTGTCCTTGCCCTGCACCCAGCTAGCTCGCCCGGTATGCTGTGCCACCTCAGCATGGCCCTGCCAGGGTGGGTAGGCATGCCCTAAGGAGATGAAACAAAGAATGTTATTGCTCCATGAACAAGGAAGTATTACTTTTAACTTAGGCTGTAGACTATGGCTCCAAATCACAGCTGTGCTTTCTGAGAGGGTGGAGTGTGGAGGGTAAAAATGCCCATACCTCGATCTAAGAACATCTGTGACACTGAGAAAATTCTGCATTGTTTCCCAGAGAACCTGGGAAGAAAAGAGCCTTCTAGTTTCCCTGCTCACTATCAAAGTTCTGATAATTATGTCTTGAAAGTAATGAACTTCACAGTATTGCAGGGACCACAAATGACATGCAAATTGCAAATGTAGCATTTTAATGACAACAAGCCTAAGTGTTGTCTAGTTTCTCCTTAAGTCAATAGAAGGAATTCTTCTCTTCCCTTGAGGGTTCTGTGTGGTGAGTGCTGTTATTGATCGACTTCATGGTCATTTTTTATGCAGTAATGGTGTTTTAGCTAAGAAATGACAAGTTCCTTTATTTCTTTCCATCAGTGACATTTTATATTCATTAATGACACATCTAAACTAGAGAGAAATGTGAGCAAATTGTATTGTTAAAAAAAGTTGGTTTAGCTATACAAACATGTCTGCAAAACTCCACTGAAATTCAACAAGTAATTAAGCTTATCTCCCCAAACATAGGGTACTATTATTAGCAAAGCATTTAATTAGCTGTCCATTGCGATTGAGCTGAAAGCCAAATACCTCAGCTGGCATTTCCCAAGTAGCCCATCTGTGGTTCACAGAGCAACTCCTGAGTTTCACATGAGGCTGAATAAGATTTTGTTGCAGAAAGCTTTATGATAAACTTCATTCTATTATTACCAGCCAAAAAAAGCACCTTTTGCACTGCAATTAGATCTGATGCTGCTCAATGTGGGGTTTCACTTTTTTTAATTCACACTGGTGTGTAGGCAAGACTGCAGAACATGAAAAATACAAGCACACTTCTAAGATTTGTTGTGTTGTTTGTTCATGCATACTTCAGCTGAAGACTTGGTACCATGCAGTTTCAGATAATTTTTTTGTGTGTCCCTAATCAAATATTCATGATTATATTCTCACTTACAGTATGTTCTCTCTGCTAAAGAAAGGATTCGGAAGCTTACCTTGAAGTAAACAAAGGAAATAAGGCATATGTTCATTGTAAACTTTGGTCTTGCTTATGCCCATATGAACTCTGTAGCAATAGCTACAACCAGCTATGTCTGAAAATCTAAGACAGATGGTGCTTAGGCACAAACAACATCAGCAGTGTGCACTGGACTATTGGACTTTCCAGGACTGAGACACTTCACTTCAAGAGTATGTGCAGGCTTCATTTCTCATTTCAGCTAGGGAATGGGAAAATGCTACTTACCCAAGAGGACAGATCATCACAGAAAACATCACAGTGTAGATGCAGTTTAACAGGTAATGGTGTCCATTGACTTTAAAGGAATAGCACCGAGTTGAAGCTGAGGGGCTGGTCTTTGATAACATCCTGTTGTTGGCTTTCACTCTTCAGTGCTGTTTGGGGAAGAACTAAAGCAACTATCTTAAGATATAGTCCAAATGTTTAGTTCTGCTTATGTTATTAGTAAGGAGTAATAAATATCAGAAATATTATCTTTCACACTAATAAAACTGTAGAAATTTATTAACATGTGATCAGAATTTCCTGACAATTTAAGAGATAAATATAATTTGGTTACATCAAAATAACTTCAGAAAGTTTCACTATGTTTGAACATGAGTCATTCCTAAAAAAGAATTCTTAACATCTGTCTGTTATTTAGCTCCCTAACTTTGCCTGTGTTGGGCACTTAACTCTTATTCATACAGTCATTTTAATGTTTCATACTATGTTCTTATATAGGTTGCTACTGTAAAAAGATTTAAATTTGATAGTGCAGTTTATTATTTATGTAACACCCAAGGTAGAAAGAAAGAAAACTGACAAGATCCAACATCACCTTCACTTTAATTCCAAGGGAAGGACCTTTCACTGGTTTTCCCCCCTTTGAAGTGCCAGATTTCTGAAATGTTACAGTTGAAAAATAAATATGTAGAGGAAAGCATCAGTGTGCAGAAGTCAAAGAACTCAAGACATTTTGAGGCCGTGCCATGCAAGGTGATGGAAGCAGCATCTTGGCATCAGCAGGCATGCGTGCAAGGTCCCTAGTGCTGGCTCTGGTTCAGCAGCCAGGCAGGAGTTGCTCTCTCTTCGTCAATGAACCAGCTGTTACTGCAGATGATCGTGCTGAATTTCAGGTCATTTGATAACTAGGGCAGGCAGCCGTGTTTTGCAGTTCAGCTTGGGTGACACGTAGATTAAGAACTTCATCAGCACGATGCAGAATTGCTCACATTTCTTGGCTGCTTGGATGGCTTTGTGCTGGGGGTGGGGAGGGGGCTTTCAGCCAGGTCCTGTCCTTGGCAGCCAGATCACAAGTGCTGTCTCCTGCTTGGCAATTCTGCATGTGAGAAAAATGCGGGCCATTGCTAGGTTTTTGTCTTTATTATGAATGACATTCAGCATGGTTCTTATTTAGGCTATCACTTAAATCTGCAAGCTGTTTGCAGTCCTGGGAGGCTCTTCCTGGTTGTGTCAGCTGCTTCTTTAATGTGAATTGTTGTGCTGGCTTCCAGACCTGCAAAGAAATTCTTATACCAATGCCAGAGTATGACAAAGAAAGCTTCCGAATTCCTTCAGTCTCTTGGCAATACCTGAGAGGGGGCACACAGGGAGGGGGGACCCCATAAGGAGAGGTAGAGGGGAGCAGCCCAACCATGCTCCTTGCTCAGACTGCTTGGAAGAAAAGTGGCAAGATTTGCTCGGGGCCAGGAGAAGGGTTAATGTAAAATTCTGGGGAAAGAAGCTGGAAAAAACATGTTAATTTTCTCAGCTTGTCACGCTTTTAAGCTATAATGCATTCCCAGAAGAGTCAAGCAGATCTTTGATGTAAAGAAAGTGAAAACCAATGATTCTAGATTTTTAGAGCAAGATCATTAAAACCATTTCTTTGTTCAAATCTATGGTATTCTGCCTGCAAATTCTTCACCAAATACGTAATGCCCTGTTTGTGCTAGAAGGGTATAGTTTAGAAAGTCACGGGATTGATTTAATAACTGCATGTGGTAGAGAATCTACCACTTCCCCAGTTAAGTTTTCCCAACTGGTTCATTACCATCACCAATAAAATAGCATGTCTGGAAGGATTCACCTGGCCTCTGAGAGCACCAGGCTCAGACACCTGCTGTTCTGATGCTGATAGCTGTTTTCCAAACCAGACTGTCCACTCATCCCAGTGCTGGGTGGGCTATGGGCAGCCTGCCCTCTGGTTTACGTGGTTAGGCACAGAGTGAGGCTAAAAGGGGATGCTGGGCAGCTGAAACAACACTGGTGTGAGACATGGGAAGAAAGGAAGGGCTGCAATAGATTTCAGGAAATAACCTCAAAGAGCCTTTTTGGTGTGAATAAGGCTGGGTTTAATGAAATTTAGAAGGCTGTATCCGCCCTCTCTGCCCGCAAGCTTCTCATAATGTGTTGAAAAGCATCTACAATTTGAAAAGGTAAATATTTAAGGAGAGGAGGAAAGAGCAGAGCCGTATGTATTTTGACAGAAAGCAGGCTGATAAGGATGCCTGTCCTATTAGAGGTGGCAGCTAAGACTTGCTTTTCGTGTTTCAAAGTGAATACGCCCTTTAAGGCAAAGCAGCTATTTTTAACTCTCATGCTGGGAAGTCCTTTTTCCCTGTTCTGGGAGGGAATATACGTGCCCTGTGTCACAGCTGTCTCATAATCACTTACCTCACCAGCCTCCTTTCCATAAGGAAAGCCAGATAATAGACAGAAAGTTGGTCACCCATGCTCAGTGATTCATAAACCTCTGCTCTTCATTTTGAGGAATGAACAGGGGGAGGGGAAGCCTCCTTCATTTATTAGGAGAGCTCCCATTATGGATGGTAAGACAGAGTCAAACAGGTATTTATTACTCACTACACGGAGAGCTTGCGTGCTGTGACCCCCACGATGCTGGCTCTGGCACACCCAACAGTGAGTCACCCGTGCTGAGCAGAATGGTGAGCCAAGATACAGAGTCATACCCCGTTTTTTAAACCCTCCCTGAATCTGTGGGTATTTTGGTAGAGCCTGTGGTTTAGGAATACACTCATCCCAGCTATATTTACAGTACTGAAAGTCTGGCGTGTTGTCTCACCCAGCCTCCTCCTGTAATCAGCTGAGAAAGACCCACCAGGGAGGATTCATCCCTCTTTCAGATTGACACTGATAACTGGGGAGGTTTTAGGAGACTGGTGACTCAGCCAGAAGTTTGCAAAGCTGAAGTATTTTTGAACTGTGCTTGCTAGCCTCCTTGCAGGAATCTCAAGCTTTTTCTTGGGTCTCAGGCTTTCTGCATCATACGAATTGTACGTCAGAGTCTCCTCCAAAGTAAATGCCTGTTCTTACCCTTAGGGAAGAGCATGTATTTTTTGAACATTTCCAAGTGAATCATAATCAATTTGCAAGTTTAAATTAATTAAAGCTGAGCCCTCTGAGAAGTATTGAATCCGTGCCAGTACTTCCTTTATACCAAATGATATTAATAGCAGTATAGGATAGCTTTTCAAATTCCCCATCAGTTAATTTAATTGAAATCTTTTGTAGAAGACAATTTAGAAAGCAACATGTTGTAATACAGGTATGTTACTAGTGACTATTTAATTGTTACCAACATATGAGCTACTGACAAGCAACAGCTTAAATAACTTGCAAGCAGGGCAACTGTCATCAGAAACGACTTCCCAGCCTTCATCTTTCCTGTACAGCTATTTTGCCCCTAGCAGTACCCTGCAAAGAAAAGATATGTAAAGTGCAAACAAGCCTTTTAAAAATAGTTTAATTTATTACCACTGGCATGATTTAATCATAACATATTATTAGAGAATGGCATCAGTACAAGACACTCCAACACAGATGAATTTCTAGTAGCTGTAATCTTTACTTGATTTGACAGGGGTTTTCTGGGCTCAGTCTGTGAGGGTCACATCTGCCTGGAATGTTTCTTGCTCTCTATTCATTGGCAGAAACTTTCACTCTTGCATCCTATTTGAAATAGTTTGTAACTGGAAAAATATGAGTCTAGTTCTGAAACAAATGCTGTGCCAGGTGAGTCTACTCATTCTCAGGTACCTGGACTAAGATACCTGGGTATCGAGGTTAGGAATGAAGGTCACATGCTGTGTTCCTAGTTTGGTCTCCCTGCCTTATGCCGATATTGCAGATGCTGAAATTCAGGAAAGGTTCTATCATGTTGGAACTCCAGCTCATTATGGGCTCAGCCCAAGTGTCCATGCAGGCAGCAGCTCCACAGAGACAAATCTGGAGATGAGCAAGGTGCTTTCTTCCAGGTCTTAAGTCTGCACCATACAATCCTACCCAACCAGATTGCTAGAGTATGTGAATGTGGTGTCTGTAGACTAACAGCTATCCAGCAAGCATTGTGTACTGGTGGGAAACACGTACACAGGAGTCCTTTGGAAGTGGTGATGGAAATAGAGGTTGAGAGCAGAGAAAGGCAATTTGAAAAGTAAAGCCTGCTTCAGTGTAAGAAGCTTCTGTGGGTAGAAGAAAACATCTAACACTGATCCTCAATAACAGAAAATGGTTTTCGTCTTCAGGACTACAGGGATCTAAGCAATGGCATGACAATGGTTTTTTCCGTATATTTTGCCCAGATGAAGAACTTAAAATTCATTGTTCTCCTTGAGTGTTTTCCTGAGCTCTTTATAGTACAGACCTTCTGAGAGTGCCATTGACTCTAACTACTAAAATCATGAAGCCAATCACTCAGTTCACTTCGTAGCGTTATTTGAGTTTTGGCATGACCTCTGGATTCTTAGCTATCTGATGTGCTGTTAAGTGCCTCCCCAAGCATGGATAATAGATATTAGGAATAAAAAAAGAAAGCCACCTTTTGAATTAAGGGCAAAATGTACAGAAAGTAAAATTGACACAAGTTGTATCAGCTGCATGTTGGCTCTTACGCGCAGAGTCTCCAGATACAATCAGTAGGTGCTCAGACAGATAATGACAGTCTTCCGGCAAGAGGCTTCATGTAGGAGAGCCACCCGCCTGCCTTCTACCACTTCCAGCATCAGAGCTGTCCTTCATTGTTAGTGCTGCAGATTGTGGAATTACAGTTTTCCAACTTTCTGTTTAAAAAAGAAGCATTTTTCTAGCACATCTCCTTTCAGAGGACTGCTGCACCAGGTAAGCACTGGGCACCCAGAGTGATTTGTCAGCCTTTGCTATCGACTCAGTAGTGATTTAAATTTGTCAAAATGCAGTTTGCACAATTGATTTCCTGTTGCAAGGTTTACAAGGGCAGTTAGTTTAGGGAGTGTAGCCAGCTGGTATTGGTTCATGATCAAAATAGGGTCAAGGTTGTTTTTTCATATAAGAATTAAGAGTTGGTCAATTGAATTTTTACTCAATATCTCTTGGAGTGCACATCATCTGTAAGTGCTGCTTGTTCAGGAATCATCTGTTCTCCCACAGGCAAGGTGGCCTGTAACCTTTGTGAAAGCAAGAGACAAATAATGGTAGTAGGAAATTAGGAGGTTTTGGGGAGGTTTTATGGCCAGTACCAAGTGCTACACATCAGAATATCACTTTTAAGTGAACTGCATACAGCTGGTGGCACATGTACCACAGCTAGGGAATCCCAATACAGTTGTTATAAAATGTTTGGTCACAGTGTTTTCAGCCACACCTGAATATTTTTTTTTCCCAAACTTAGAACAACACTGATAATGTCCAGCAAGTTAGAACTGTTTGCCCAGAGTAGGAGGCAGAGGTGGCAGCTCATGTCATACTCTCTGGGGCAGCTGCTTTCTCAGATACTTAAAATTTATATTTCCTGTGGGCCATGCTGCTGTTTCACACTTCTGAGGGTCAGTTTCTTGTTGATGTGACCGTGGATCTCAATCTTCATTTCAGAGTTAGGAGTGATGGTGGAGCCCCTGAGGGAACCTCTTCTCAGTCCATATGTGCTCTCCTTGCAGGTCACTTAAAGCCATGCTGTGCCACTTAGTCACATGGTGGCACTGCCTCTGCTCCCCCACTTTGTGTTTGAATGAACTATTTAAAAATATTGCATTCAATTTAAGCTTGGAGGGAGAAGTAAGCATACCCACTCGCTGGTTTTCTTGGTTGCATGGCAGACTTTGTTGGCAGGGTGTTTTCTGTGCAGGTGGTAAGTCTGCAGAAGGCTCTGCAGGAGCTTCTTAATCTCTGTTAGATCAATCTGAGATTCACTGAGATTCTATTTCACCTCTAAGGATATTTTTTCAGCTTTTTATTAGTTATGAATATATTTAACCCCTTAGCAACCAACATCTTGGTGTGTAAGGGATAAGTGTTGTTTATATTTTTCTTTCCCATTTCCTCTGCCCCTAATGGCTTCATAAGCCATCAAGAAGAAAACAAGGAGCATAAGCAGGTAGAATTTCAACCATGTGGGTGCCATAGTGAAAAAGATAGATAGTTTGCTATTACCAGAGTTTTTGCTGTCTCAAATATTAATTAGTTAATTCTTGTTTTGCTGCATCTGATAGTGGAGCATACCTGAGAGGTATCAATATTGTAGACTTAAAATAGGACATAAATAATTCATAGCAACAAGCATTAGAAAACATAAGATAAGCAGCTTTGCTATTAGAATATCTACATATCACTCAAACGCTCTGGGTTGTTGTAGGAGACAGGTACAAGGAGCGAGCAGCTACTCAGTTATGCTGACGATTGTTTGAGAAGGATAGGAGAGTCTCTTAATGTATTGCAAAGTAGTTATGAACTGCTCTCCATCTGGGATTTCACCTTCTTTAACCATAGGAGGGGTCTTACGGCTTCTATTCAGCATATTCTTGAAATTAGATAGTAGGTAAATGACTTACCTGCTGAGTTCAGTGGGTCAAAACATTAATCAATCTAGAGTAGTGTTACTGAAGCAGTCGAGATGTATCACCTAAACCAGCTATGAATTTGCTTGTGGACAGGGTTGGGCTGTGTGAGGTCCCCAGTAGACAGAACAATGCAAAGGCAAGGAGAAGAGAAAGGAATGGATCAGAGGACGAGTGATAAGGCAAAGATGACAGGGAAATGAAAGACAGTAAATGGGGATTTTAAGCCTTACATGTTTCTTTCTGAATCCAGCATGTTCACACTTATATTTTAAGGCTAGTGCTTAACATTCACTGCTGGTGACTGACTTCAGTAGCTACACTTCGGTGAACTTGATCCTGCATGTTCATTTGCAGTCATCTTTTCCCCAGTACAAGCTAACTTTCTGCTTATTCAGACTTTGTATTTATTGTAATTACTTGCATGTGGGTGAACATACGGTGGTCTGACTGGGGTAGGAGGCAGAAAATACAATTTCATTCTGACTTTGATGGTGTTATGTGAAAGTCCAGACAACAAAGTCTGGCTTCAGACACGCCAGAGTGTTGTGATAGGCGAGGAAGAGGTTCTTATTAAATATTTAAGTGGCAGGGCCCACTTTGCTGCTGTGAGGGTGGATAGATTACACCTGGTGAAACCCGGTCTGCAGTGGGGCGGTTGGTAAGTGCTGGGCATGAGGAAAGTGCAGAGAGGAGTGAGCTGAGGAGGCTGCTGCCATACTATGGTCAGCAGGGAATGGATTTGGCACTGCTTCTGCCTCTGCCACTGTGACTGCATCGTCCTGTGCCGAATGTCTTGTAGGTGATGGAAACCTCCCCGTTGATTTGCATGCCCTGCTGCAGTGGGAGCCATCCCGGGAAGGGGGAAGGGGTGCCTGCACCAGGGTGATTTTGCTTGGAAATGTTCTGTGCCACCATCCAGTTGTGCTGGGAAATTGCTTGCAGTTGTGGCTCATCAGTGGATCGTTTTGTCTTTCTCTTGCACTTAATTCTGGCAGACAGGCAGTAGGATGCTGAGATACTGTTTGAAAGAAATGTCCCATTAGGTTCAGATGATGCCAGCATTAGTCAAGGATGTTAAATCAGGATAAGTCATTACAGCAAGAATATAGGATGCTGACTTCTGAATCAATGTGTAGGATTGCTTTGATCTTTACTTGCTAATGAATAGCGTCTGTACTCATGGAATAGATCCTGGTTTAAGAAAAATTAATATGAACAAGAGCAGCACTTTATACCTGCTATAGTTATCTGCATATTTATCTTTCTTTTTTTTTTCTTCATGCTGACCTGTCTGTGACTGTCAATTCTGATTACCTTTTCTGGAAATGAGGATTTGCAGGGTTGTGGAGGGTTGGACCTTTAGGCTGAGGAGAATGGGTGGATTTACCAAGGACCTTTCTAGTTAGTATGATGGTTGCTTCCCTTAAGCAGAAAGCTTGACTTTTGGTGCTAGTGTGAACAGAATCAGGTGCTGTATTTGAATTTTTTTGTTTATCTGTTGAATTTATTATTAGACTTGTGTGTTTATTATCAAGGAGAATTACACATTGCTAAGGTCATTTTTTCATAAATCACTTCATTTAGTTGTGTTTCATTGAAAAGTCCTCTGCCTTCCAGCACTCTGTCCAGGTACAGATGCCCATCAGAGTCATCCTAGAGTGCTGTTTGGGTTTAAACTGTGGTAAAATGGATCTTGTCTGGATCTTAACCATTAGCTAGATGTATACTGTCTATTTGTAATGCAGTGTTTTCCATGTGTACATGTTACTTCAATGCATGTACAGGGCTTTGCTGTTCTCCACATCGTGGAGAAGATTGCCCAGAGGAGTTTACTGTCTCATCAGAGAGTGAAAAAGGAAGGAGGTACTTAAGAACTGAGAGACTTGTCTTGCAAAGTTATACGTGGAGTTGGGCCAAGAGTAGACCATGGTGCTCTAGGTGCCTTGGGTGCTGCACCAGGCTACACCAAGCATGTGTATTTTTCTGATTTAATGTATGGCAAGTCTTATTGTTAAACAAAACTAGAGATGATGTTTGACGTGTAAATATCAGCTGATTGAACTGTACATGCTAGAGGCTGGGTTCATTTTCCCTGTAGCTTCAGAGATTTTCAGAGATTCTCAAAAAAAAAAAGAAAAATTGAATTCCTGTTTTTCATTTGCTGTAAGGAATTGTAAGCATAAGGTGAGTATAAACAGGTGTATATCTCTGTAATCCTGTGGAATGGTCATGCAGCTAAAGGAAGATAGTCATCTTATATTTCATGATGTGTGAGGCTTGAGCCATTGCCCCTTGAAGTCAGTGGGAAAGTGCTTTCTGAGCTCTGTGATGCTCTTACTGCAGAGCACGAGGCCAGCATGGCCAGCTCCCTTCTCTGTTGGGGCAGTGCCTGGCGGAACGGAGTGCAGCAATTCATGTCCTCATTAAAGCCAAATTCAGGAAAGTATCTGTGTAAATGTAAGCCATATGTTTAGATGGTGTGTATTGATTTATACCCTTGGCTTCTTTAGACCATCTACTGCTTGGGCTCTGGCATTAACTAGACCCCCATGCAGTGGCGGGGAAGTGACAGCTTCTTATGGCTAATGCTCTCAATTTTAACAAGAGTCTGATGATATTTGGCATTTTCTTACAGTTCCATTACTGCCTAGAGGCATGAGATTATGAGTTAATCTTAACCTTTATTGAAAAGAATCAAAATTGGATGTGGAGGAAAATAGGCTTGACACACATTCTAAAAAACAATCAAAAAGGAGGGAAAAAAACCCCAAACCTGAAGTGCTTGTGGGCTTCTTTATCATTGTGGGGCTTATTTAATACTTTTTTTTATCTAGTCTCCTGCTCCTGAATTTTATAGATTACTTTTTCACTTGTGGCACTGATTGACATCTCATCCCATTGCCTTCCTTGTGTGTGTTTATAAAGCCAGCAACAATGGAATCACAGCCTTAGGAATTTAGCAACACTTTTTCCCACCACCCTCCATAAAACTCAACTATCCTTACAGGTTTCTGCACATACCATTTTTCTCAGAACCAAAGGCAGTTCCCATAACAAAAGCAATTGGTCATATGCTAGATAGGGTGCTTACTTATCATGAAACTGCTGGCATAAACAAGGTTGTTTCTCTAAGTGCTGCAGAGTCCCAGTGTCAGACCCTGAACAGGAGGGAGGTGCCGACATCCCCCTGCTCTGTGCTGTGTGGCAGGTGGCAGCCTGAC
>VWZY01002908.1:268536-308802 GCA_013399075.1 Chloroceryle aenea
ACTGCACAGTGCACACACACCTGTACACCTGTACTTGCAGGAGGAATGAACTAATGATAGGGTAGGACACTCCCATGTTAAATACCAGGCTTGTTTTTCCAGCTCTGTCACTGTCCCTAAATCTTATCTACATCAGAAAGTTTCAGCAGTGAATGTTAAATCAGTTTTTAAATGAAGAGACTTCAGACCCCTGTGCTCACACCCTTACTTCAGTTTTCAAGAGGGCTTGTTTCATGTTAAAGTAATCTTCCAGGTAAAAGATAAAATTAAAGCAATAGCATTTCTGGGAATGGTGCTTTTAAAAGCTTCCAAGTTGCAAGTTTCTATAATTTAGCTGAGAGTTGGTACCTGGATGCACACTACTCCTCATCCAGTATGGTATAAGGTAAAATGGATTTGTGTGAAATGTTGCTGGGAATGCTTTTACTTTGTACTGCCTCAGACTTGCAGCACTGTCGGTCACCAAAGGGTAAGGGAGGGAGGTGGAGAAGTTTTTCCAGCAGAGAGCTGGAAATGCTCAGTTCACTGCACTCTTCTTGCCTCAGGTCAAACCAAAACTACTTTGATCTGCATCTGAGTAAAGAGAGCCTTAGGTGAACTTTTGCACAGGTTTAAGTGTGTCAGTAGCAAATCTCACCTGTAGGTAAATTGATGCAAACAAATTTTACTTGTGCAGACATGGTCTGAGTGTAATTGAGTCACTTCTGCCTCACAGCATTGGTGAAGCTTAATTAAGGCAGATAAAGTTTTTTGCCGTTCACAGAGGAAAAATATGGTCCATGTGTAAACGATGTTATAGAAAGTATTGAATGTACTGTTATAAATGCTGTGGAGGCACCCAGCCTGTGAATAATGCGCTCTGAAACTCTTTCAATTCCAAGTTAATGTTTAATAGGAATGAGGCAAATGCTGCCTGAAAGCAGGCTTTATGGCACCCTACCCGAGCCCTCCCTTCAGTGGGTGTGTACTCTCTCTGCCAGGGTGGTTTTGCTTCATGTGATTCAAATGATCCAGCAGGATCCTGTGTGGAGCTGTGGGTGCTCTGTTGCATAGTTACCAGTGCAACAAAACCCTAATGGATTTACAATTTTTAAAACAAAGCCACTAATGACCCACAGGAGAAACTGCCCCATTCATCCATCTGTCCGTGCTTTGCCTCAGCCCCTGCATCCCTGTCAGACAGACGCTCTCTGCAGCGTGCCTAATGCATGAGCTGTTGGGCGTCGGAGGAGGCAGGACGTGCCCAGTCCCAAACCCCCAGCGTGGAAATGCTGTGGCAGAACACGGGAGGGGCCCGTGGCTCTACCCAGCTGCAGTGATGGGGTGCAGAGAGTGAGGTGATCCCTCTCACAGTCCATTAACTCCCCATGGAAAGCTAGGTCTGCCTGACCTGCCATGTCATCCAGCTCTACTTGTACTGGCTTAGGCCCGGGAAGTAGCCTAGGCACCCTGCTTTATCTGTGTGCTTTATCTAGGCTAATTAGATCGGTGCTTTGTCCGGGATAATTGTCTCTGCTAATGAGTTTGAGTGTAGTGTCACTAGCACAGCTGTGTTGCCCCTGGTTCCTGCATTGGCTCCCTTGGTGGCCACTGCCTCATGGTGTGTGGCCATGCCAGGACTTCTCCAGCGCATGCAGTCCCCAGCAGGACAGACCCAAGGGGCAAGGAGCACGTTGAGGTCCTCAGGGCAGAGGCAGATGTTGCTGACAGGGAAGTGCTGACAGAGTCTCAGCAGCGTGATTGCCCAACAAGAGTGAGAGAGCTAAAATTACATGCAGGCTGTGAACTGGGGGAAGTGGTGTGAATGGGGAGGCAGCGGTGGTGTAAGGGGGTGCAGATAACTTCCCCCTGTGTCTGGAGCCCCCTTGATTTCACACCCACTTCTCAAGGCTGGTCAGCCTGTGGGGTGCTTGGAGGGGATTGGGCAGAAGCAGAGCCAGGAGCAGGGAACCCCCCAGCTATATAGGGGTGAAGGGGAGGAGTTATGGTGAAGGCAGCAATATGCACCATCCAGTTGAATCCTAGTGTGGGTTTGCAGGTTGGCCCCAGGAGCTGGCAGCAGCCCAGACAGGATTCTCTCTGCAGTGCCTGACACAGGCAATGGTGGCCCAGGCTGTATCTGAATGGGATGCTGGGATTAACAGTGGTCAAAAAGCTGTTGACAACTGTTACTTGGTTTTTGTTTTGTTTTGTTTTTTTCTGTCAGAATATGCCAATTTATTTGAACAATATTTCTATATGAAAGAAAAGCTTTGTAGGAACTTGTAATCTGGAATGATTTCTTCTGCTCTGGTTAGGATAAGCAAGTGTTTATGTCACATTCCTAGTATATAAATGATGATGAGTCAGACCTGGTGCCTGAACCTGAGTCTCCCACAATCCAAGTACGTGCTTTATCAAGCAATGAGGGAGAGCTGTCTGTCTGTCACCTCTTTTCTTCCAATAGTCTGCTGTGTTTTTTTTCACACAAAATCATGTTCTATTCATAGATGGAACAAAAATTTTCAGTCTCATGAATTTAAAGCCTATATATATTTCTTACTCAGCTCTGACTCTGAACCGTTTCCTTAGCCCACCACATTCTTCACACTGGTCCATAAGTACTATGGAGGTTATGGGGGTTCCAGAAACCCCACCTGGGAGCTTCCAGTGTGTGTAATGAACAAAAGATCTATAAGTGGGTTAGAGTGGACCTTTTGTATTGAAGAAGCACATCGTGATTGCTTAGGGAAATGGGCCTCGTTTTGCCACTTTCTGGAGTGCGCGCAGTCAGTGATGCTTGCAGTTGTAGCGGAAAAGGAAATGCAGTTTAGGGCTGCCCCAGCAGGAGAGAAATGATGACATTGTTCCTGCTTGCTTGTGCCTTCCCACCACAGCTACACCAGAGTGGAAATCAGAATATGGGTTTTCCCTCAGTGACAGCTTTGGACCTATTTTGTGGCTGGCTGTGGATCTGGATGTGTACATCTCTGAGCAGTAGCAGGGCACAGTGGAGCAGGAGTGGCCACTGGCATATGGAAACCATCACACCCACCATGTCGTAATGCTCTATGCCAGGATTTCCCCATTGCCATCTTTGGGGACAGGTGGGGAAAGGCAGAGTGGGTGCTGGGGTGGCTGAGCAGGAGAAAAACCAAACATGAAAAATGTCCATGTGCTCCCAAAATCTGCCTTGAGACAAATCACGAGATGCTTATATAAAAATGCAGTTAATTATTACAAAGCAACGAAGCAAGGAAATGCAGACAAACAGTCTATCTCCTACATTAGTTAGAGCTAAATCTCAAGAGCAGGGAGGCTGCAAATGGGTCAGTAGCAAAAGCAGCTCTCCTGGTTATTGTGCTGAGAAGCGCTCTTCTCACTGAGGCGGTTCCCAAAGGCTGTCAGGGTCAGAAGCATCTCACAAAGCAACTTGAGAAGCATGTTGAAATGAGGAGGCCTCCACCAACAGCAATTACTATTCATGTCTGCTTAGATCTGAGATATGTCTAAAATTGTGGAGAGGAGTTAAACCTAGAAATCCACTTGAATTAAAAAAATCCTCAAACAGGTGTCTGCTGTGTGTGCACTGCAGAGCACTCACACACAGGACCAAGAGTAAAAATAATCCCCGCCTTCAGTATCTGTCTGAGCTTTGGCTAAGCATGCTAAAAGCAAGTTCAAGGATGAGGGAAACATGAAGCTTCACTGTTACGGACATTGAAGTTGTTTGCATGCTTCACATCAGATGGTGATGTGTCTGGATCTGCCAAGAAGACTGGATTTGTGGGAGGGTGAATCAGGCAGAATTTATGTTTCTGCCAATGAAGCTTGGGATGGACTTTTAAGTGTATTGGCCACCCTCGTGCAAAATCATGGTTGCCAAAACATGATGCATCTTACGTTTTTCTTTAGAGTTTTCAAATTAAGGGTTTGTATTAGTACAGAAAAATGACTGGTATTAATAAGATCACAAGCAGAATGCCAGAAGAAATTATTTCTTATGGTCGTAACTCAAGCTAAGCAGCCATTGCCAAACAGAGCTGTTGTTTTCCCCACTGGTGGTAACAAGAGCTGTAACCCCATTGGTAATAAAAGGTGTGACTGCCCTGAACACCCTGTTAGCCCAGGACAACTCCACATACAACTTTCCTCAAACTCTCACCCACCCACTTCCAGGCAATACAAACCTCTGCAGGAATACAAAACTGGCAACCCTGTTCCCACAGGCTGTGATTGACCTCTGCAGCTAGTCTAGGCTGTTCCTCATGTAGCATTATCTTACCAACCTTTACTCCACTGCTGCTGCTTTTACACAGGAGAGGGGAGAGGATTCATCCTTCTCTTTTGTTCATGCTTGCCTTGTTTTGTCTCCCAGCTTTGTTAAGGTACTTCACTTCTGAAGCACTTGGAGAGTAAAATCATGCTAAACAAAACTAATGTGCAGGAGAGGATATTAAAAATATGTTAGGATTGGGTATGAAGTGAAGACAGTTCACTTTAATTTTTCACTGCTGATCACTAGTAAAATAGAAGAAAATCTAGTTTGAAAAAGATATAAATAAATGAATGATGTTTTACAGCAGTGTGTTAACTAAGAAATACAAATCTGTAAAAGATTAGCCATTACTCAGAAAACACTAATAGTTACATGCCTTGAGATACAGGAGAGAACAATAAGGCATTTTGGGGCCATGCAGCCATGTACGCTGTGCATCTGCACAACTGTCTGGCTTTTCAAAAGTACTCTGCAAATAAAAATATCTGGAAAGGATTTTTGAATGTCAATATATTTACTGAGTCAGGTCAATATATTTACTGAGTCAAGTAGCTTCTTTTATCCTGATCTTTTCTCTTTCTTCTTTTTTTTTTTCTTTTTTTTTTTTCCTACCAAAAGAGGGGGGCATTTCTATAGAAACTACGAAGAAATTGGCATTTTCAACACATAATTAGGAGCTTTATGTGCTTCGTTTTAAGGACATTTCACACTATCACCAAATAATAATAAGAACAAAATGCTGCCAACAGAAACAATCAGCTGGGGTTCATAATGTGTAAAATTAGAGACTGTTAATTCATGGAGCTCCTGAATCAGGGAGTGAAATGAGGTTATTTCAGTGAAGTAAGGGAAAAAGTTTACAGTAGCATTGTCTGAATTGATGTGTGGTCTGCCCTGGGAATGTATCAGGTATTTACTGTACCACAGAAAAAAAGAAATTAAAGACAGTGTTCATTTTGCAGCCTTGCATTACAAACACAAGCTGTGTATTTAATTTCAAGTGTGGTGTTAATCCTGTGAGCATACACATACATACTGGAAAATATAAGTAAATTCATTGAATTTACTATGAATCCTTCATGCTGAAAATTGAGAAGGACTTGTTTGCAGATTCATATGCTCTTTCCTTTACCTGCCTGCTATGCAAGATCAGTTTAAGAAAGCTCCAGGTGATAAAAAACAACTCCAAGTTCCAGATGTGTTCTGGAAGGATTTCATTAGGCCACTCTCCAGACCGATTTGGTTAGGTTTGTTTGGTGTTAAACCTATACAGCCAGTTTGGAACAGTGCCCACAGGAAAAATAAGTTGTATATTTTGTATGATGTTGATATTCTGGTCTTTGATAACTTCTGCCTGACTAGTATTATTCAAACTGGTCACACTGCCTCTTTTTTTCCGGGCATTTGGACCCAATAGAATATTCATGCCAAACTACTTGATTAAGATGGCATCCTTAGAGCCTCCTATATACTTTGACGTGTTTTATTGCCAGAGGAGCATTGTTGCTTCTGCTGCCTCACCCTCTGGCCTTTCTTGTTCATGTTGGCACCTTCTTCTTAGTCCTCATTGTAAGCAGAGTGCTAGCACCTGTATGATGCTCTGAGTCTTTATACAAGGGAAGTTTTCTCGATGAAATTATTTGTGGTGATGATCATGGCTAAGGCGTGTCATGGTGGAATTTGTTACCTGGTGAGAAGGGTGTAACTGATTTAAGCCTTGAAAGCTCTTCACCCAGAAGTCTGAGATATTGAAATATCTCACGTTTATGTGTTGGGGCACTGGTGAATGTGTTACCTGCACACCAGAGCCAGAGTCCAAACCAGTGACACTGCTAACTGTGGGGAGTCTGCTCCAGTTCCATAGGTTGGTGGTGGGACATTATTCGTCTTTGTACTGAGTTCAGGACAAGTTTAAATTCAGTCTGTAACTGCTGCTCTGAGCTAGCTCTGTCCTTTCACTTCTCTGGGGAAGATGCATAGTACAAGAATTCATGACTCTTTTCACATGAGCCTCCTGCTCTGTGCTTCTGAAATACCTGCTAATTTTGTTACCTGAGGCTTTCTTCCAAACAAAACCCACCCTCTCCCTGCCCCTTCATTGTACAAAATGTGGCACTTCTGACTAAATAGTTTGCCAAAAACCTGTAAGAACCAATAGTAAGTTGTCACTCATGAGACATTAAAGAAGTGAACTGTCCTCATACCCAATCCTAAAATATTTTTAAAAAGACAGACCTTTTGACTTCGTGGTTGTCACTGGCTCCATGTTTGGGATACCCAAAACTGGAACACATGGGTACGATTTTCAGAAAGTGCTCTATTCCCTTTCAGCAAATGTTACTCCTTAAACACATTTCAAAAATATGCAGAGTTTAATCAGGATTAGTCAATCATCTGGAATTTCTGACTGCAATGCATTTCTGCCATCTTTCCTGTTTTCATGCAGTCATACTTTCTAAATTTGTTTTCAGATGACGTATAATATGTTCAGAAACATATATAGAAAATGGAGAGAAATATTAATGATTTGTGAGTGACATAACTTGATTTGTAAATGTTCAATTCTGTTTCGCTCTTTCTGGATAACACTTAAAAGGATGAAATGTTACATGTGAAAATGAAATAAAATAAGGTAAACATCCTAACTTCCTGGATATAACTGATCTATTTCTCAGTGCTGTTTATCAGGAAAATTGCCGATGCATATAATAGAACTTTTATCTCTTGAGTCCCAGTTGAAACACATCTCTTCAAATCAATGGAACAGTCCTCCTTCCACCAAATGCAATACCACTGTAGCTTATGTTACTAGCAATTATTTTTATTTACAGAATAATTATTTCCTAATTCTCTCATGTTTTCTGTAGGTCCAGCTGCCCAGCGCCAGGTCCAGAATGGGCCATCTCCAGATGAGATGGAAGCACAGAGAAGGTAAGTGGAGCTAACCAGTTATGGTAGAGTTCTTATTTGTAACTTGGATGAATGTGCAATACTTGTTTACCAATAAGCAATATTATTTTTACTTGTACCTGATTTAAGCTGATTCTGAGTTTTCTGTAATTATTGCTAATGATTCTGTAATGGCTTTTTAAATGGTGAAGATAACTGAAGCCCCAGGTAAACTTTTTGCTCTAAGGCAAGTGTTGAGGCATGCTGATGTTTAGTGTTAAAGACAAAATGTGTTTTCAAGTTATTTGTTGAGTGAGTGTTCCTCAAGCACATTAGGAAAGCCTAACTTTATCCTGTTCTGCATCACTTGCTGGCAGCTGACAGTCATATTACACAGGGAGCATCTGATGGACTCTATACACCCTCATAATACTTCTACTCCCATTTTGCATATGACAACTTCTATATCAGATGTTGTTCATTTTATGAATGTTTTGCTCTAAACCAGGAGAATAAATGAAAGTGTAAAGTCATACCCTTCTCCTCTACATGTATGACCATACTTAGTGTCATTATTGCACATGGCCTTTTCTCTAGCTGCTAGGAGAGGTCTCCTTGACATTAAAGGGAGGGTGGGCAGGAGGTCTGTCTTACGTGCCTGTGTCCATATGAAATTACAATGCCCATCTCATTCCAGCTTTGCTGATTCTGCCCAGGGTCCTGTAGCAGCAGTAGAAATCCCTGTAGCAGGGATTCAGTTTCCTTCACTAAGTATAAAACATGCATTTCCCATTTTGAACAAAGTCTTCTAGTCTAACTGGTAGTCCATGCTATCAGAGATGTGATCTGTCTGCCCAGCATCAATGCTGACCATGCTACCAGCACTTCTTAGCCAGGCCTGTGCTTGCCTGTTGGAAGTATAGAGGCTTGTGCATGCAAATAAAGCACCTTTGCTCCCCATACTCCTGCTCACTCCGATTGTGATTCTGCTACTGTATGAGAAACACCAGAGAACATTCTGCCATCAAACATCTCATCTGGTGAGCCTCACTGCAACAGGAGAGCACTGGGGTATAGAAATTGGCAGGACCTGTTACTGCTCCAACTTTGGTACTGGCATTGCTTAAAAGAGGCATCTGCCTTTGCTTCTGTAAAACAAGGAGGATCAGCAAGTGCAGTTAACCCTTCAGAGGACTTGGCCCAGTGGTTGGTTTAGCTAATGAATGGCTGTGTAAGGATTTTAGTGGAACCAGACCTGCAGGGCAGTTCATCACCAGATGTGCTGGATGTTGTTCTGACGTGACAGCTGTCCAGTGGGTTCGGCCTTCACTGGTAGGTGCAGCCTGTGAACAGGCAAGGTTGCAGGCTTCAGTGATCGGCGTGGCCCTGTGGGTTGTGTAGCTTCATGTCACACGTTCCTGGAGCAGCAGAGTTGAAGTATTGCAGGTTATTGTTTGCATTAATGCTCCAGGGCTACCATTCTGATTGCTCCATATACAAAATCACATCTAGGCCATTTAATATAAGGCCCTTATACAAACGGAGGAAGGTACTTGGGATTCTCTTTCCCTCTCCACAAACAGTAAGGATATTGTGGGGAAACTGTTTCCCTCTGCTTTTATGAATAACTCTGAATGGTCTGAGATTTAGTAGGGATTTATGCATGACCATTAAATGGGTCAGCAGGTAATAATATTTCACTTGAGATTTATCAGATTCACTTTAGGAAAGCAGAGCTATCATCAAGATCAGAGGAGGGCTCCTGCTCACCCAGAGGGGGGCTGCTGTCCGTGCTGCCTGACTGGAAGGCCTGATCCAGCTTCTCATTTAATCAGTGGGAATCACTAATTCTTCAGACCATATGTACCTCAGACCTCAAACTTAAGTGTCTACTCTGTACATTTAAATCGTGAACCGCTTAACAGTGTTAGAAAAAAAAAATATTTTATTTATTGTTTTCTGTTCAGAGGTAGTAAAAACCTTTTAGCTAGGTATTATTTGCCTACTACAGGGCACATCATTCCGGGAAAGCTTCTTTTTTTTCCACTAGACTGGAATAAGCTATGGCATAGATGCACTTAGATATTACTGCATCTGCATTAGAGGATTTTCAGCTTTAATTATGCTGATGCATTCTTTAAGCATAGAACAGACTTCATTTTAGGCCTAGTTTTTGGGGTTTTTTTAAACATCTTATAAGCAGGCAAAAAAATGAAGTTATGGTAACTACTCTGTGAATCTGTTTACAAGGTTTTTTAGAGACCTTTACACAAATATTCAAAGAATATATTTTTAAGTCAGAGTGTAACTTATCCCCTGTTGTACTTTGCTCCTTACGTACTCCTTAAGCAGCCTTGTGCCAATCTTGAGCTTTATTTAGTTCCACTGGAATATATTTGACTTCCTAAGAGTGTAAGAAGTTCTCTTTTTAGCATGCGTGGGAGGGTGCATTTGGCACATACAAACTGAATTTGTCCAAGGGCAGACAGGACTGGCATGAATCCCAACAACTTCAAATGACAGTGGCTGACCCTTGTTTAGGGGAGCACCCACACCTCTGTCTGCTCTGCAGTGCCTCTAACAACTTGGAAACATCTTGCCCGTATTTCTTTTCTAGTTTGTCAGGCTAGAGTTTTCCAAGTCTGTCCTCCAGATAAACCTAGGATTTCCCCCATGTTTAATGAGGAAAATATATGTTAAGTTGTTCTTCATCATCAGATTTTGCTAACATACATCAAGCTATTGTAGAGGACGATGATGTTTAGGAAACTCTTGGTACATGTGTTTACAATTGAAATTTCAGCAGTGCAATTGATGCTGTTGTATATATATTCATCTCATAACTTTCAAATAAGAGTCAGGGTCTGTAGTGAATTTATACTTTGGTTTAAATTGTCACAGCTTAAGTGAAACCAGTTGAAGCAACCAACTAAGACTGTTCCTCAAACCTGTTTCCCTTTTGCACATGTAAAAACTTTCCCTGATGTCTTTAATAGTTTTTCAGAAATTGCATGTGTTTGATGGATGGCATCTCCTGAACATAAAACCAGTTTAGGATTGACCCCTCCACAGTGAAATTGCAACTTTTCCTTTCCCATCTATTGAATTAGAATTGAAATATGAAAAAAATTGTTTTGCAAATTAAGATTTTTTTTTTTCTACATAATGTGACATTATTTTTCTGGACTTTTTTTCCTATAAAAAGATTCCATTGCTATGTAAATAATACAGAATTATTTAAAATTGCAGATTCAGGAAAATAAAAGTAAAAATGTAGCAGGAAGATCTCTCTAAAGTATTATGTAATGAGTCAAAATAGAAGTGTTGCTTAGAGTTAAGCTTGACTTTCTGTCCAAACAATGAAGTAAAGCTGTTGCAGAATAAAGAAATCCCTGTGCAGTTAGGACTGGCCCAAACATATGTGAAATAAATTCAAGGCAAAGTTGGTCTAGAAACCATGAAAGAAAATTATAATAAACCTTATTACCAAGTGCTTCAGTAGTTTAATTTCAGAGTTGTGCTTTAGTATTTTTGAAACTTTTAGTCCATATCCATGCACATGGCAAAAAGCCTGGCAAATATTCTAGTTTTTAACTATCTATATTTTCAACAAGAGAAATGCCAGGGTGGGTTTGTGGCAGGGGTCAGAGTAACAGCTCCTTCTGCAGAAATGCTGAAGTGTACAGGAGAAGACCTCTGCTGATAGACCCTGGGAACTGCACATCTCTGGAAAGCAGACTGGGAAAAGGCTTGGCAGTGCATTTCCCTAAGGGACACCAGGCCTGGGTAGTGCAGGAGCTGGCAGTTCACGGCAGAAAGATGCTGAAAAAGCAGCAGTGCCATGTGTGAGCAGAATTTGTGGAGGCAAGGTGTCAGTCACTGTCCCTGTGGCCATGGCAGGGTGTGAGGTGGCAGCCTGTCTGTCAAGCTGCTCAGTGCCAACAAAGGGCTTGGTTGTGCAGCTGGACAAACACAGGTCAAGCCTCATTATATTTTCATTCTAACTACAAGCCCTTTGGGCTCAAAATCCTTAAAAGACTCAGGACTCTCTCATTTTATGCAGGATTCCCCTTGTCCTTTCCTTACACTGCTCATGCAGTTCATGCTAATGACATGCATGGTTGCTGTGCTCTCCTGGGACTGACTATTCCTTGTGCAGAACCCCTTGAGGAGTTATCTTAAATAGACCAACCAACCCTTGCAGTGTCTGGCGGGTGCAGGGCAATGTCCTGGTTACACTCAACCAAGGCATGCAGTGGCACCACTGCCACCAGAGCAAGTGAAGTCAAATGCACCTCCATGTCATAGGATTAGCACTTCTGTGAGGGACTGGCTCACACCACCCAAGGCATACAGCTTTAGTGCTGTTCAGTGCATAAAGCTTTCACTCAAAATTATAAAGAATATATAATGACTGACAGTTTTTCATTGCTGTTTTAGACAAGTGATGGAGCAACAGCAACAGCGCCAGGAATCTCTGGAAAGAAGAACCTCTACCACAGGCACGTATCAAACCAAGCAGATAGAGTCTCTCCCTGCTTGTCTCCTCTTATCTGTAGTTGGATCTAGACTGCTAGAAGTGGTTGTAGTTATGATTAAGTTTTAAAACATCATTTTCAGCTAGGGACCTACACGCATTCAGGAATGGTTGTGTTGTTTTGCAGAGGCTCAGGTGTGGGCTGAGGGTGTGCAGGTGGAGCTAGGAAGGTTTTGTGTTTAGAAAAATTTTTACAGCTGAGGGGGATTTTATGGTTACAGAGGAGGCTTGGCCATGCTTCTTTTACACCCATGAGGAGAGAGGTAGCACAGCCACCGCAGGAGTGACTCCATGTTTCAAGAGGATGTCAGCATGAAGGGGTTGATGTGTCAGTTCACATTCTCCCTGTCACTCTGCAGCACAAAGCAAAATAGGGCACAGAGGAAAATATAGCTCTGAATGCTCATCAGCGGGGATTTTGTGGTCATGAAGTTGAGGACTCTTCTGTGAGCTTAATGGAAAGATATATATATATATTTAATGAGCTTACAAAAATCTTCTATAGCATACTAAATTGCACTAAGCTGAGAGAAGATGATGGAGTAGTTTATAACTACAAAATATGGCTTTGCCTCTCTGAAAGAAGGAAGAACAAGCAAGCCAAGATGGCCATCTTGTGTTTGGGCTTTGGTTTTGTGGAAGTGTTTTCAGTTAATCTGGCCACATAAGTGAAATGTTTTTCCTCAGCTGTTGCAACTTTTTAGTTTTTGACTGCAGCTCGGATATACACACATACCTTAGTCAGCAGCAGAAAGTTGTTGGACTCTGTTTTGACAGAGGTTACTGTGGGCTATTCTACATAGTAAACGTAGCCAAAATCCTGCCTCACATCCACATGGAGTGGATGTGGCTCCCCAGGGCTTCTGGCTGTTCTCTTCCTGGCTACAAGGTGGCCAATGCTGTGTTCAGCATGTCCCTTGCAGCTGCCACTGGTGCAAGGTTGATGCTCATGATCCTGACAGATTCACATGGGACTTGGCAGAGCCTCACTGGCACCAGAGCACGCAGCCCTGGGGGGACCACACAGCTCATCCCATGCTGCTGAGGTCCTGCGCCACACATCCCTCTGGTTCTTCCAAGCACTGGAAACCCACAAGCTGGTGCCGGCACCATCTCCTCTTTGCTTTGTTTGAGTTTCTGTTTTCATTTACTTCACTGTTCCTTTTTCTCCATTCTGCTTTGCCTTGGTGTAGTTCCTTGAGCATACCCATCTTATACTTTTCATTTGTCTTTTCTGTTCTTTTAGTTTCCACATGGCACATAAGCATGTGCTCACCCCGCTCTCAGCCCCAGTCTCCTCCTCTCACCTATAATAGCTGCAGTGCTTCTGCCTCTGATGCTGTGCCCCCCCCATCACCTCAGGCCAGCACTGTCTCTTTGGCACCCACTGTCCCCAAGCCTGCTAGTCAGTCCTCTTTCAGATCCCCACAGAGAGCTAGAGAGCTTCCGCAGTTCCTGCACAGGCACTCAGCCTCTGAGCTGCCAACAGCCCCAGGCTCCTCCCCTCCAGCCTGCCCAAACCACAGGACCGTAATGCCAGGTGTCAGGCAAACATCTCTATCTCCACCACCTCCCCATCCTTCCCATTTTCCCTTCGCCTCTCACCAGCCTCTCAGGCGCTCTTCTCTTTCATGCTCTCCTTGGTCTTCTGCTTCTTCTGCTACAAATGCACCACCGCTAGAGAGGGGTGACATCCTGCAGCCACGTGGTCCCAGCATCCTTCCTGTGATTTCTGTCCTGCCTGACAGGGTCAAGGGACCCACAGATAAAGGAGGTCAGGAGACCTTGGCAAACATACCTCTAGATGGCCACCCCAAAGAACAGATTGCTTTAGGCCCCCGTGGTACCCAGGTGAAAAGTGTGGATGGGTCCTTCTTTCCACACCTAGGAGCTGCACCTTCCTTCCTGCTGCCCACCATCACTAGTCCCGCTAGCTCCTTTGGCCAGGCTCCCTCCCCATCCTTCCATCCATCATCTCATCCTCCACAGCAGTGGTATCAGCCCATGTCACACTTTCTTCCATTGCCTTCCCCTTACGCTGCTGTGTCTGAGGTGACTATGCCCAGGAGGACTCCTCCTTACATGACTTCATCAGCCATTGCCCACTTGAGTAAGTACTGATTTTGAATGAGTTGTGTCCTGTACGAAGCCTTAGCTTTCAGCTGTTTAAAAAGCCCCACTGGCACTGCCCATGACCGCTAGAAAAAGGGCTGAGAGACCCAAGGCTACTCCTGCTGTACGTGATTTCTGAGAACAAGGTGGAGAAGTATCAAAAATCACACAGGACTGGTCCAGGGACCTTCTGAGCTAAAAGCAAGGCAAAAAGCAAGAATTACAGGACCAGGGCCCTGTAGCTGAGTTGTTGCAATGCATGTTTATGCTGTATTAGCCCAAAGGAGATTTTATTGTTCAGCAGAGTTGAATTGCATTTGACAAACCTATTTTCAACTGGTCCAAATGTAGTGGATGGGCTCTTCTGAAGCTGGAGGCCAGGTCTGTGGTAAACTTGTCTGTGTAGCAATATTGGTAGAGGATGTGATTTTTATTTTTCTTAAGTGGCGTTTCTGTTACCAGAAAATAATGTAACATGGATTTTGTTATAATAACCCAGAATCCCCTGTGCTTGTGTAATTTATTTCATTCTAGAAACACTCTTCCCGGTATAAGCACCATTTATAGTTGAGGGCTCGTCACTGTAACTATTCCAGCAAACCTTTCTCATTGCAGTCAGATCAGGAGCTTGGGTCTGCCCCTTTGAATATGGTCTTGATTTCTAGTGCTTACTTAAAGCCTGCAGAGTTAGAACAGTTACAAGTAATGCTTATTTGAAATTCAGTTCATATGTTTTGTGATTTGAATCCATTCCTGTTTATAACCACATATAATGTTTAAATGGTGTGCCTAGAAGAGGAAGAAAACTGAGATATTTCCTTTCACTTTCTGCTAAAAATGTTACCGCAACCACTGGAAGCTCAGTCCTTCAGCTGATAGAAGTCCTTGAAATCCACTTAGTTCAATAAAGTTATTTTAAACTTGCATCAGTCCATTATTTTGACTCAGTTCAATTTTTGCCTCAGGCTGGCCTCTAATTAGGTGGGTGTAGTTTTGCAATTACAATTAACTGTACCCACAATGAATTACTAGCTATTATGTTCATGAACCAAAGAGAGCTTGAAATGTTTAAAGCATTTCTGATAGCAGCTATGCTTCATCTCAAGAATGGCAAAAGGAACCGCAGAAATATGGCAGTGTTTTAAGAAAACTTAGATAACAAGAAAAACAAGCTGCTAATGTTAAATACCGTTTCCAAACATTTCTCAGTCAAAACCTGCCTGTCTTTCAAAATAACACTTCCTGAACAAGTGAACCTGTGATTATGTATTGGGAGCAGCCTGTTCTGCGAGCGCGTAGCGTGGGGAGTACCCTTGGGTAGGTAGATTGTTCAACTGACCCATTACAGGCAGGCAAAACACTGCAGTGGAGTGACCCACTATCAGCCCCTCTGACAAGCTGCTGTTTCAGGAGCTTTGCTGCACCTTAGGGTGCTTGGAGCTGGACTCTCACCCTGTTATTTTGCAAGACCAGCTGAGGCCACATGCCTTCTGTACAACAGAAAGGAGGATGTATCACTGTAGCCCACAATTCTGGTGAAAAGATGATGTTAAATGAAGGCCACAGAGTTGACTGCTGTAGTTTATTATCTCCACTAGAAAGCTATGAGACCAGCAGAAAAAGGTGCCACTTATGAATTAGGAAGCATTGTCTGCGTTTTGATGTCATCACTGAATAAACCAGTGGCCCAGCCAGGGAGAAGAGGAGGAAGGCTAGCTTATCTGTGACAGGATCTTGCAGGAGGACACAACTGTAGCCAATGGACCATTGATGCAACCTCCTTTTCCCCTTCTTCTGCGTGCTTGGTGCTTCCTTGCATTGCTTGCTTGTCATGCAGTCAGGTCATTTGCCTTAGAAGCAGGAACATGACTTGTGTGTAGCCTGGAGAAGATCATGCTTCATGTCTAAGTTGTTTTCTCTGCATTTCAGGTCCAGCACTTCCACCTGGTCATCCCAGTGGCGCTACTGTTCTCCCTGCTTCATCCGGGGGGCCCCCACCTCCGCCACCCCCCCCAGTCCCTCCGCCANCAAGGGGCTGGCACTGAAGATGGGTCAGTGTCAGGGCTCGCAGCAGCTCTGGCTGGTGCCAAACTAAGGAGAGTTCAACGGGTAAGGAGCTGGTGCAGCTCAGTCTGCAAAGCCAGTGTCAAACAGTGAAACAAACTTCAGCTGACCATGAGCTGAACTTTTAAACGGGATTTCATAGTGCAAATAAAACTGAGCAGGAAATGTTCATTTGGTAGAATTTCTGCTCGTCAGAAATTGGTAATAAGCAAATGGTGACAGGTTCTCATGTTGCCAGGATTTCATTACTTCTACAAAGTCCTCCACTGTAGTATCTGTTAACCACTTACAATGACTGAAAACATCAAAACTGCACCGTGCTTACAAAGAACCAGTGTAGACTGTTAAGGCCTCACGTTGATAGGTGTCCACTTAGGTAAGGGTTGCATAACAATGCATAAATATAATCATGAACAAACAGCCCTGATGATTTTTTCATCGTTTGCTCACATATTTGCCTCACCCAGGCTCTTCCTGGTTTCAGTAAGGCAGAATTCATCCTATCTCTGGTTTTGGGCTGTGACTGTTGTTTCTGTTCTTAGTAATTAGAAAATCTTATCATTAAGGGTGTGGTTGTAGATGAAACTTCATTAATTCCAATGTTGATTTCTGTTTTAAGCCAGAAGATGGTTCAGGAGGGTCCAGCCCCAGTGGGGTCTCTAAGAGCGATGCCAATCGAACAAGTAGTGGAGGAGGCGGAGGAGGACTAATGGAAGAAATGAATAAATTACTGGCAAAAAGGTTTGTAATTAAATTTCAAGTAAGCACTAGCATGGGTTCTGTAGCAAACTGTGGAACAAGGTGCTGCCTTTTCTGGTTAACAATGGTTCACTTTGGTACTTTGCATGTGACAGGTCCTGTATAGGTGTCAGTCACCGGCATCACCTGACCTTTAATACAAAAGTGTTGGTGTTGCAGCACTGATACCTGGCAGAGTTTAGCTGCTGTAGCAAACTCAACTCTCAGTCTGTCTGGGATGACCTGCTCCCCCTGATTCCATCAGTAATGTTCTGTCAGATTGGAACTTCCAAGTTCCTAGTGTTGAATGTTTTGATTTTAGCTCTAAAGATTTTTTAACTTATGAATAGTGAAAGATTTAATTGCACATGCAATTAAATTGGCAGAGGGGACTTCTTTTGGCTGCAAAACCCTTCTTATGTGTGATGACATAGAAAAAGGAAAGAAAAAGAACCTGGCACAGTGTTTCAGGTTGCTTTTACTAAGCCAGCAGTCAGGAGGTAAAACCCCATGGTTTTTAAACTGAGCATGTTCAATACAGAAATCACTGCATGATGAGCATGGGATCTTAGGGGCCCTTTTCTGAACAGAAAACCACATGCTCAGAAACAGGGAATGTGTCTAATGCTGGGTAAGTAATGAAGAAAATGCTTCTGAGAGTTCAAGTGGTATCAAAAAAGTCTCCCTAGACTTAGTGGCCCCCATGAGAGCAGCCCTTTGCTTCAGGATTGAAGTGCAAGCAGAATAATAAACTATCTCACAAGCTGCTATGATTTCTATCCCAGTTAAGTTTGTTGCAGGACATAAATGTAACACTGGTCTCTCACCCTGGCAAATATTTCCCTCACTCAGGTTTTTAATCATAATAACCATTTTTCCTCAGAATAATTGAGTAAATATTAGAGAAAGACTATACAAATTATTACTGATCTGATAAACTTATTAATGCAGTTGAATATCTGTAATTAATTCCCACAGAGCACTGTGTCCTACAAACAGATGCATGTGTTTTATTTCTCTGGGTTTTTGTCAAATTTACATCAAATCCTCCAATTTGTGTATCTAGTAAGGCTTTTCTTTTGTCAGTGGTATGAAAAAAAATCCTTTGCCAAACTTGTGTCAGTGTTTGAAACTTAAAAGCCTTTCTAAGTGCCACTTGGAATTTTTCTTTTTTTTTTTTTCCTGTGAGATGAATTTTGTCCACTTCAGAAGCAAGACTGCCAGACATATTGGTGTTTTAAAAAGCATCTGCTAAAAGTAGTGTTCACAGGTGGATAAGGATAAAGATCACCACAGCCAAAATTCCCGTGGGGATTAGATCTGCAGTTCCCCTAATTATCTAAAATGGGAAACTGGATGTCTAGAGAATCAGTACCTCGCTATAGTACTACAAATACTAAGTAGGGCTTAAAAAGTCAATAATTTGGTTTTCTTTTCTTCAGCCAATGTGGCTAACACCCAATAAGTTCAAAGATAAACAACCAACATCTTTGTTTACTCTTACATCCAGCTGGTCCAGTGGATGGATTGCAGCTCTTTGCCATGTGCTTCTTGGAGAGTTTTGCCTCTTCTTGGGAAACAGGACAGAGGGTTTCCAGTTCTTGCTCAGCTTCCTTAGCCACCAACAGCTCTGCCAGTCCTGGGACTACAGGGCTCAGGAGTTCTGCTGCCTTTGAATTGTCACTTGAAAAGCTAGGCTGCCACACTTGTTTCCTGACTCCTGATCTCCTGCCAGAGCTTTGCCACCCTGGAGTGGGAAGAGTCTTAGCTGAGCAGAAATAGTGCCCCATCTTTCCCAGTGAGGATGGACTGGTGCTAAAGGGCTTTTCTGACTGTCTTCCCATCACACGGGAGCACTGCCACAGTCTTTCTATCTGAGTGGGAACAGGGATAGAGGAATACAGGACAGGTGGCAAAATTATACTGGAGCTGACTGAGAACAGTTTCATCACTTCAGTATCCATCTGAGGGGGCAGGGGCGTAGCTTAGTCCTCAGAAACATCTTGGAGGGGTTTGGGTTGGTCCTCCTATGTAGGACACCGGACCCATCACTTCCTGAATCCTAGAGAGGAGCCATTCCCTTCTCACCCAGTTTCATACCCAGCTGCATTTCCTTCCTCCACTTTGACACCTTTCCTTATGCTCTGCACCCTGTGTTCCTGTGTTAAACACTGACCCTTTCCCTGAGTTTGTATCACCAAGGTCTGGATTCCTCACCTCTACCCCAATCCTACATCACTGAACTCAGCCAGCCTTTGTCGTGTTCCCTGGGATGAACTGTGTAAATAATAACTCCCACCAGAGCCTGAATCAGCCTTCCCACGTAGAGGATGTTTCTAGAGGGTTGACTGTGTATCCTATTCCTTTGTAAAGGAGGAAAGCAGCATCGCAGTCAGACAAGCCAGCTGACAAAAAGGAAGAGGAAAGCCAAAACGTAAGTGAAAGACTCCTTATTCTTGTGGCCTTGCAAATTTGTTGATGTGGTGCCTTGTAAGCCAAAGTCCTGTGCTCATTGACTGTGTGTGGCAGGCAATGACAAGCAGTGCTGATCCAAGAATGGATTTGTGCATTCAGTCAAAAGCTGAATGTAGCTGCTTCCACCTTTCCTGGGAACAGCACCCTATAAACAAGTACTGCCACCTTATTCCTAGGTGAGATATTGTCCACATCAGGTTAGTAGGTGCTTTTTGATGGTCTGATCTCAGTGTTGGAGGGTAGAGTAGATTCTTTCCCCTTAAGAAGATGGATTGAACCTTCTGGCAAATCAACTTGAGATCAAATTCATGTTTCTTAATTTAAATTTGTGGCTTTAGCTAAGATGAAGTGGATCATGAACCATGTGGTGCAACTTTGGATTGCCAACCTCCATGCAAAGTAATCAGCTCACTTTGGACCCCAGAGTGATCACAGATCATGTCCTGGGCAGGGTGGGGGGTGGGGAGAAGGGGAAACAGTGTATTAACCATTAGACTATTCAAAAGTCAAAATAGGTGTTCATGATACTTACATTAAAAGGAGACAGAAGTTGGACAACTTTGGGAACTTTCATTCATTTCTGTCGTAACTGTTCTGTCTGTATGTTGTCCACAAAAGCAATTAAACAAGAGGTTTGATTTGACTCAGTCTTTACATTGAGCTTGATATTTAGTTCAACATGCAGATTAAAACCCTTTTTACCCACTGAACTGGTAAAGCATGTGAGATCTTTCCAGTTTCAAGAGAGGCCAGGATTTACACCGTGTCCCTTCCCATGTGGTGCTTTTCTGGGCTGCTGCTCATACAGCATTCCTGTTGCTAGCCAGTGCCCTCGTGAAGGCTCTCTGCCATGGCTGCAAGCTCGTATAGCATTGTGGGTGCCTCCTGTCACCTGTAAAGCAATATTCCATCCAAAGACAAAGTTAAAGCTGTGCAGTAGGAAATGCATTCAGAAAATGTAGGTCTCACCTCAGTCTGAAAGGTTTGTAGCAAGAGCAGGGATAAGCACTTTGCCCTGTTCAGGGAGAAAACCAGCTGTTTTCTGCATGTTCCTCAAGGAGTGCTTCAAGCATGGAATTGGCCTATTGAACCTGCAACCATCGCTCCAGTCTTGACCCAGAGCTGGTTGTGAGCCATACGCTCGGAGATGAAAGGCACCAACTGCTCAGCTTCTGCCATCTTCCTGCCCTTGTTCTCTCTCATTTAAGCTCTGCATTGGCTTATATCCCCTGTCAATTTTTCTGATACCACCAAACTGTTTAGAAAGGTGTTTTAGAGAACAGCCGTTTAGTGTGTATCTTGAGTACCCTCTCCAGTGGGGGTGTATTCTGGTAAACTGTGGGCAGTTCCAGTTTACAATGCACAGTTAAGGCTTTGCATGAGTACGTTTTAAGGGCTGCTAAATGTTGCCATGTCAAATATACGGGTGAATGTTTTATGATCTGTCACACATAAGTCCCAGGAAAATAGAGTTGAAATCTGTGATGTAGTTTTTAATTAGGAGTGGCATTGATTGGTTTAGTTACATTGGACTACTTTCACTGATACCAGTGGCTGTCATGGGGCAAAAGGCTGGGATCTACTGATCTACGGATTCATCTGATTGCTCAGTTTCCATATCACAGAGGGTTTCTAAGTTTGTGAAAGAGATGGTTTGTATTCAGACAACAGCAGTCAGCACTTTAGAGTGTAATTCAGCCTGGTTAGCATACAGGGGTGAGAGTGATTCAGTGGAAAGGTGTCCATATTTGCAGAAAAATAGAAAGGATGTATTTTGCCGTGCCAAAGGGAGAGCAAGGTTAGAGTTTAGCAGCAGTGCCTGTTGGACACGCTTGGAGGAAACTTGCTTTTGTACCACCTGTGCTGCAGTTGCTCTCCAGAGTGGAAGAAGACTCTGCATTTCACCTCCTGAATGTAGCCATGTGCTGTTTTTCCTCTCTGTAGGATGATGCTAGCACCTCTCCTTCACCCAGTACACGAGGTCCCGCCCAGCAGCAGCAAAATTCATCAGGTATGAAATTGAACTCCTGGTGTTGATGTTGTCTTCTTAATCCAGTCTTCTCTGCCACCTCTTGACTCTGGGTTCATCATCCTACTTCTGAGTGCAGCGACAGTAACTAACAGAAAAATTCCCAAGTATCTATTGTTTTAAAAACTGTACTCAGCAAGTAAGTGACAATATAGCCAAGAAAATTACAGTAGAGCCAGGTTAGTTAATGGGGTTTAGTCATGTAGCTCAGTATCTGTGTCTTCAACACTGTGCACCTAAATGTCCTAAGAGAAAAAAGCTGTATTTTCTTTTATTTTTGCTAGTGTAACTGCCCTGGTTTACACAGTTGGGTCTGGGTCTCAAACTGTTATCCTTCCTTAACTCAGTAGTAAGCCTGATTCTGAGAGTTATGAGGTGAAATTATACAGCCCCCTAAAATACGTTTTTCCTGTGATGAGGTGAAATAGCTGTATCTAAGTAGATAAGCTGCAAGCCAGTCAGATTCATCCTTGCGTCAGCCTTGGCTTTCAACAAAATCTCTCCCAAGGGAATGAGTATTTAAGCATTCCAGCTTCCTCTTGGAACAAAGCCATGATTTGCGTGCTTTGCAAGGGAAGAGGAACAAGCCAAGAGAAAGGTGCATGTAAATGAGGAATGAGATCCAGAGATTTCCTGGGAGTGTCTCTAATTTTTGTAAGAGCTTTTTAGGATCTCACAGAGAAGCAAACCCTTGTGTATAAAGTTGTGTGTTATTCAGGTCTCTGAAACAGTTCACTTTATTTTAAGCTATTTGCATAGGAGGAGATTGGGATGATAGCAAGTGTTTTCAGTAAACAGGGTTATGTAGCTTTTGGGAGTGCTCTGCGAGTTTGAAATGTAGAAAACATTAACTAAATTCTCTGTGGAGATTTGCATAGTGGGGGGCTCACTGACTTTATTTGGATACACCCACATTTTCTGCTAACTATGCAGACAAAAGATCTAATACTTTTTAACTTATAAAAATATAAGTAAATATTGTACTGAATAAAATAAGCCTTGCAGCAATTAACTTGTATTTCTTAATGGAAGTGATTTATGCTTTGCCTCCTATTGTTTCAGTTCCATGCCTTTTTAGTATTGTTTGACTATCCAGTCCCTAATTAAAGGGATCGTTAAGCAGATTTTTGTCAATTCTTTATCTATAATGCAGGCAATTGCACTCATTCAGCAATCCTGCTTTCCTGGATCTAAGTCACTCATCCTCACTGAATGAAAGCGGCTGCATAAGACAATCCACATCATGATGTTTTTATCATTAGAGAAAATATAATAAGAGTAACTTCTCATTTTTGTTTTCAGACTCTGGGAAGAAGCCATGGGAAAGGAGCAATTCTGTTGAAAAGCCTGTATCTTCATTACTTTCTAGGTGAGCTGTACAGGGTGTCCCTGCAGCTGGCAAGCACTCGGGATGGTCATGCTGTCCCCATGGCACATGCACAACTCATGTCTTGTTTCATTCCATTGCTGTAGAAATCCATCAATGGTGAAGAGCTGTGAAGCTAAGAGCCCCACACAATCCCACGTGTCTTCTAGGTACTGGCTAACAGCCTGGCTTCTTAACTGTCTTGGCTTGTCCTTTGCCTAATCCCATCATTCAACACTAGTGTTTGTCTTCTGTCACGTCTTGTACTTACTCTCTTACAATCTGCTTTGTCTGTCACTGCACAAAGTGTGAAGGTAGAGTGTGTCGTGTCAAAGGCTTGTTCCATGGAGACAGCCCCCTGCTCAGGTGGGCAGAGGCATCACAGACGTTAGTCACACTTAAGAAAGCACTAGAAGTGTTCATGCTCATGAATCAGAGGTATGGGCTTGGCAGCTTTTGGAGCATTTTTTTACAGCAGGTTGAGGATGACCCTGCCAATAAGAGAAATTTTCATTGTCCAGCCTCCACAGAAATTCAAAAGCTAAGGCAGAAACAATCTGAAGAGCCTGCAGATGGGAGAAGGGAATGTATTCCTCCATCCATGCTACTGCAGTGGGTGCATGGGAAAGGAGAGCAAAGCTTGGTGCAGTAAGTTAATAACACTGAGCTGTAAAAAGGCCCAGCCACAGACAGGGCATTCAGAAGTTGGCAGGCATCAAAAGCCAAGAAGCCTAAAGTAAGACTCCAGAAGACCTGTCAGTCAGAAGATCCAAGCTGCAGTATCACCACACATGTTCTTACCCACAGAGGTTAAGATATGTTGGACAGCTAAAGAGAGACGTCCTCCCTGTGCTGGTACAGGGCCACCCAGTGTGACTACAGTACTGGACACTGACGTGGACAGGTAGGCTGAAGGAGAAGGAAGAACACAGACATACATATGGTTAGCATTTACTGCAAAGAGGTGTCCCTCATTTCACCCTGTTTCACAGACACACAACAGGGTTGTCTGCAGAGAGAAAGTTGCCAATGGCAACTATCTGCACATACTTGCTGCTGAGTTAAAGGTGCTGGAACGTGCCCTGCCCAAACAGTCAGAGGGATGCACCAGTGTTACTGGAGGAAAATACAGTCTCTCCAGCTCTCCTGAAACCAATGGGATGTGTTGGTTCTAGGAAATACATAAGAGTTTCCAATAGGTAAGAAAGACCAGTCCTTCTCCTTGGAAATGGGAAAGAAACATGGGCTATTTAAAGCAGCCATCAGGTTTTTGTCATCTGTCTTCTTATAATCCCATTTCATCCTGGGAGGAGAAGTTGAGTGGGATAAAAGCTTTCCTAGTTTGACCCCTGGAGTAGTGCTCAGTCTTTGCTTGCTCAAATGGCTTCTGTGGGGAAAACAAGCAGGTTTCAAAAGCTCTCAGCAGTGGCCTGTTTCTGTTCCTGTTCAGTTTGATGGCATTTGTACCTGTCTTAACTCCCAGATTAGCTGTGAGGTGGTAGGAGAGATGATTAGTTTTTCCCAAGAAAGTGTTGTAAGACCAAGTGTACCCTCAGGAGCAGCAGAATCTCCACCAGCCCCCAGTTTGGGCCCAAAAATGATGGCAAAGTTGTTTGAAGCCTTTTCTACAAACTATATAGCATGGTTAATTTTTAAAATGTTGTAGAGTTACTGATTAAAAGAGAAAGTAAAGCAGCTTCTGCTTCCTTAATTTATTTTATCAGCCATCATTAGAGTTCAGCCCACTGACTAATACCATCCTGGAAGGCTGAATGTTATCTAGCCATTAAGGACAGATTGAGTTTGCTTCTTGGCCAAGAAGTGCCTGTGCTACACAGTGCTATCAACAAACTCCACTTGACTCAGTCAGGCCTTCCAAGGAAAGGATTACTGGACTTTTTGTTTTCCCTGTAATATTTTTCAAACCCGTATTCTACTATTACTTTAGCACCCAATTAAAGTCTAGGTGGCCAAGACAGGGTTGCTGTACAGAAAACAGACTGTGAGAGAAAAACAGCTACCTAGCTTGCAGATTGCAAATGCTGTAATACAAATCATTGTTAAACAGGCTTTATCCCCTGAAGACATCTCAGCATTTTCTAGTCTGAAACCACTGAGACTCCTAACACCACCACCAACAAAAAAGAAACTGTAAATGAAGTTTCAGCACAGTCTTTGCACTCCCTTCAGTATGTTTGCAGCAGGAGAAAGCAGCATTTGTGAGAGTCAGGCTGTGCAAACAGGAGCAGTGCTGCTCTCCAGCTGCCAAACTCTCCTGAGTGGCACAAGAGGGAGCCTCTGGTCCAGCGCTCGAACACCGGTGCTCCTGCTCCGGGGCGGATTTTGTCCACACGATCAGGTGGGTGCAGCTTAGCGTGCATTGCACAGAACTGACTGGCTTTTTTGTGCTCTTCCATTTCTCAAGGATGAAGCCAGTGAGCAGCAGCAATGATGTGGCTATGGATGCCTTAGATTTTGATCGAATGAAACAGGTGAGTGAAAAGGCCTTTCACATGTAAGAGATTTGATGAGCTACCCATTTTCCCCCATGCATGCGCTGTACAAGCAGAACAGCTGTTCAGTCTTCCGGATTCCTCGATAACTAGGTGCTTAGAGAAGGGCTAGCTGGTGAGCAGCACGAGAGCACAGGCTCACTGCTATTTGATCAAGATGTCTGTACAGAAATATGCAAATAATTATGTCAGCATCTTCTGCATCCTCAGCCTGGGAGTGCAGCCACAGCTGTTGGTAGTGCCAGGCTCTGATCGGCAGTGGAAGTGGGGGACAAGCACAACCATGTTAAACTTGCATTTTCTTCCACCAGTTAGAAGGAAATTCTGAGCAGCTGACTTGTGTTTTGTCTCATCAGGAAATATTGGAGGAAGTTGTAAGAGAGTTACACAAAGTGAAAGAGGAGATAATTGATGGTAAGAAAGAGAAAAATTATTATTTTTCTCATCTTTATGACTAATTTCCCATAGATAAGATGATAGGAACTGCAGAGAGTTCCCTGGTATTTTCAGACTTCTTTGAGCAGCTCTGATTTATATACACATCTGAAGAAGAAGCATCTACCTTATCTGAGCTCTCATCATGACATCATGTTTACATCCTTTATTTTTATGCTGTTGATGAGCATTTTCACCCCCAACCTATGAGAAATTCACTGGGTGGTGTTTCCCACAGGCAGAAGGGTGAGAAAGGGCCTGCCTGTAGCCTATGGCATCTGTTTATCACCATCAGGGAGTGGGAAATTGCTTGTAATTGGCCGGCCACACAGGTCCGGGATAAGGAGGGGACAAAGGTACCAAACTGAAAATCCTTCCTGAGCATCTTCTGTAGGCTTCCTGTGCTTGAAGAGCTGTTGCAGACTTCATTTGATTACAGCTTTGCAAATAGCCATGCATTTTTATAAGTCATTGAAAAGTATAACAGGTGTACTAAATGTATCAGTACTTTTTTAGAAATTGCTCTGCAGTATATGAAGAAATGTGTTTTTCAGGGCCATTATTGAAACACACAGCAAAACACCTCTTTGAAGTCCACACTAGGGCCATATGCACACCCTGCACCCCCCACCTTAGAGTCACACAGAAGGGGAAAAGGAGGAGACTGTAAAACAGATACACTCCATTCCCTGTCCCCTTGCCCTAGACCTGTGTGCTCACAAAACCTCGGGGCAGCTGGCGGTTGAGGAGACCCTCACCCATACACCATGGTCCCAGCAGCTTGGCCCTCAGAGCCTCCCTAGTTCATTCCAGTGCAAAATAAGACATTCACATAAACCACAGATGCAGCTTCTTAAACCAGTACTGCAGTTTGCAAGCAAACAGCCAACTCATCCTTTTACCTTCCACTCATCCTTTTACCAGCGTGTACTTTCTGCAACCTCTGTACTTAGCATTTTCCATGACATGGGGTGTAACATTACGCATTAACCTTTTGGTTTGGTTTTCTAGCCATACGGCAGGAGTTGAGTAGGATCAGTACAACATAATGATTGCAAAGCATTTGGACGGTACTAAGAATGCTAGGAAGATTGGATCATTTCTAAGTGTCCCAAGGTCATGCAAGATGGTGAGAGAGGACACCGGCACTGTCTTTGTTCTTATACCCTTTTTATTAGCAGACTCAGCACACTTTGAAGCTTGCTGCTGCCTTGGATTTGCTTCATTTTAAAAGTCTTAATCTAAAGAATATTAAATTTTAAATTTCTGGATTTTTTAGATTTCATCTGACACTGCACATTGGATTTGTCAGCCTTTTTTTGTATTTTGTATTTGCTTATTTAAATGTATTACCTTTCTTTTTAGTAGTAGATAAGAACACACGTGAACCATTTGCTTTTGATAGATGACTTCAAAGTAATTTTACTAGTAGTCTGCAATGTAAATGAAGATCCTTTGCCAACAGAAATGTATTGTGGCATCACCAGAAGAAACAGAGACATGTTAGTTGTCAGCCAACAAGTTCTTTGTCTCAGAGTTATCACAGTATAAAAAAATGGTACGTCAGTGCATCACAGTATCTGTGTTCATATTGGTAATAAACTGTTTATTGTCCACATGGACCTGCCTTTATTTATAGTTTTGTTTCCTGAGCTCCCGTGCCTTCATGTCACTGGAGCGGATGATGAGAAGGTGTCTGAGACTCACCGTGGGGTGGCAGCTCTGCCCGGCCACCACCACAGAGCACAAGGAGAGAGCCCGAGTGTGTTACGGCTGGTGCAGTGGCAACAGCCCTGCCTTCTTTTACAGGGAGATGTAGCTCTCACCTGACTGACCCTCCTCACATCGCTGTCTGAGCACCACCTCCTGAGCAGGCTGTGGCAACCTCAGCAACATTTTACCAAAGTCGGTGAAGGACAGCGGCTTATGGCTCTTCTGAGGCCACCACGAACTGTCCCACTGCACCTCCTGCCATCACTGAAAGAACCCAAAAACTAACAGGTCCCATCACCTGTACTCTTAAGGGCTTCCAGTAAGTAAAAGGGAGGTATTTGTGAAGAACAAGGCTACTGAAAACATGAGGAGGTTGCAAGCTGCAATCACTGCCACAGCACTGCTGAGTTAGAGGCTTAAGGGGAGTAATTTGTTAATATCTTACATTTGTAAAGTTGTGCAAGTCTTGAGCTTTATTACATGGAAAGTGAAGTCAAAGATAGGAGTACAGGACATCAAACACTTAACAGCAAGCACCCAGTCATATCTTTTGGGTCATGCAGTTTTATTTCTTTAGCAACATTCTTTCCAACAGCACAATCTTGGGCATTTCTGCATAACTTAGTTTGGCACAAAGCTTTTAAGGGCAGTAGTCTTGCTGCCCCAAAGAAGATACTATCTTAATTACCAAGCCCCTTGTCTTGCTTCAGGCGTTACTGAAGATTTTGTTTTAGGGCTTCAGGAATGCTTTTGGGAGCAGAACCTGGTCCAGCAGCCCAAGGCTGTCCCAGCACAGCAGCAGGCAGGAGGGACTGCCTGCCAGCAACAGGAGACCCAGGAGAAGAGACAGCGTGGGGAGTGTTTTGCAGTTAATTGCAAAATGTTACCTGCTTTGGCTTGGAGAGCATCGGGTTATCCTTCAGCACTCTTCGGTGAGCTCCACAGTCAGCCTGATGACTGTTAGGTGTTCAGTGCTAGCAGAAGGCAAGAGGCAGCCTAAACAGTGGGGTAAGATTTCCACATGGGAGCTAGAGAACGCAGACACTGATGTGCACGCACCACAGTACGACAACCCCAGGACCAGGAGAAGGAGCCTTTCCAGTAGGAAGAACACAAACAAGGATCAGTAACAGCAAAGATTATAATGCTTTGTTGCATAAATCTCATACAGTAGCTCATGCATTTCTTAAGTATAATCCCATTTAATGGCATACCTGACAATGGCAAGTACTTCTTAACACTGGTGCCTCTCAAATGATCACGAGTGTTCTGTGAAATTCTCCATAATTTTAATTAAGTTTCAGGAAGGACACACAGAGAAGGACAATAGCCATATTGAGGAACATAGCATAATCTTTATTATGGTTTTTATATTAACTTGCTAAATTGGCCAGGAGAGTTGAGGAAGAGCTTGCTAAGGACATGGGAAGTTGAGTCATGGCCATGGAGTTCTAGCAGCACTGAAGTAAATTAATAAAAACAAAGCTCCCTGACATGAGCACTGATAGAAGTAGTAAATGGAATTTTCCACACTAAAGACTCTTCCTTTGGGAGAAAGGCAGCTTTAATAATTAAGACAAAATGTCTTAAGAATGTTCTTCACTGAAGAACCAGTGGAGTCTGAAGTGTCAGAAAAAGCCCCATCTTCCTCTTTTCTAGAAGCACCACCCATAAACCAAACCATCTGGGTATGAAGTGGTATTCAGCCCTAGACCACAATGGATCTTGCACTTCTGAACAAACCTGAGTATTTACCCAACTGCCAGAATCAGACAGAGGAGAAAAATGAAGGAAGGCGAAATGAAGGAGAAAGAACCAAAACTGCAGCAGGCTAGCTCAGCTGCCTTGGTGTGCCAAGCCAGCAGATGGACAGACTGTAGGAAGAAGGAAAGAAATTGTGTTTATTGGGGAAATCAGGCTTCCCAGGTCTAACAGAATACTTTGAGGGACTATTGAGAATGCACAATAATCCATTGCTTTTTACAGACATGGCTTTCCAGAAGAAAACAAAAAAGTCAAAGTGTTAGAGAGTTAGAGAAGTAAAGGCCCTGTATAGACCTTTTAACCACTCAGTAAGAATAGAAATAAGTTGTCAGCTTTCCAGGGCAGAGGGAAGTTATTACATGGGATCTGACCTCCTGACTCCCAAGATACTGTTGTGCTTAGAGAAGGATATGGTGATAAGGTTTTTGATGATGCAGAATTACTGAGAATAGACAGAAATTTATAGCTGGAGAGCACAGGCAGGAAGATTTAACTATTCCAGTGAGCAGAAATGGCAGATGAAGGTTAATGTCAGTAGCACGAAGTAAGACACATAGGGAGAGAACTAACCCCAGCTCCATGTTCCAGGTATGTGGGAACTTTTCTATAGCTGGAGTAGCACATGCTTGACAAATACCAGGTTGGTGCCCGCTGAATGACAGAGGAAAGTTTACAGTTATTCTGAAGGTGGTTAAGAACAGCTATCTCCCAACGTCTCCATGTCTTCGCTGACGCTCCAAACGCCTATGCACAGAAAGGGCTATACTATAGAGAAAACCAAGAAAGGTGATCAGGAGGATTAACAGTCTTGGTAAGCAGCAATTAAAACTAGAACTTTTCCATTCCCAGAAGGACTCAGTAGGGAAAAGGATGAGAAACATGAAGTTATGGATACTGTTGAAAAGGTATGAGAAAGTACCACATAGTTGCTTCAGGGGCACATCCAAGCTCGTGATCAGGCAGCAAGCAGAAAACTAAAGGAAGGGTTTCTCCAGACCACACTTCAGCTCTGCCAGTTAGTTACACTGAGTATTAGATCCTAAGATTAGAAATGGATTCATAAAAGGTTTAGACAAAGCCCTAGAATAAAGGTCAAACAGCAGCTACTAAAATAATGATACAGGTGTACAAAAATATATGCATATTCCATTACATATACAAAATTCTCTGCTACTAGCAATTAACAGAAGATACTAGATTAGACAAGACATTGAGCTAAAGACATCCTTGTGTTCTCCAGAAAGTATCATTTACTACTGCGTGCCAGTCCTTCATGTATCACAGTCCTGTACACACAGAGTATCTACATCTTATCTGGCACGAAGACAACCAGTCCTAAACAACATACACGTACTCATGCATACACACACCAAGCTTTCTCCACTGCAGATCAGGCCAAGACTCAGACTCAGGCACACATGGCCCAGGAAGTTAATTCTAAGCCTAGACCAAAGGTTCACATAATCATAGCTCATGCTAATCTAGTTTCTCAGGGTAACATACACAAATATCCTTTATTAAAAAGTATCAGTAGTCTAAAATAGTGCATCCAATTGCTTCACTGTCACACACATCCCCTTGGTCTAAGGATCATGAGCCAATGCTAATTCATCACACACAGACATCCTTCTACTTCTGCAGAAAACTCAAGTCATTCATACAAACAAAACACCAATGCAGGAGAAAGAGCTAGTCTGTTAGCTTTCTTTTACCAACTTGCATAGTCTTTTAACCCTTGAATAAGGACCAATAGTGTCATCAAAAACAAAGTCCCACAGAACTCGAATCCAGGACTGGTGATGTGGGAGGTTATCGTAATATTCTGCTGCAATCTTCTTCACCTGGAAGAAGAAGAGAGAACAAGCCCTTTAGCTGCACAGTGTCAGGTGTGTTTCAATCTTCACCTTCAGATCTGATAGCACAGCCATCACCTGAAGTTACTTGCTATTGCTTGTGAGCTTCTGAAGTTCAGCCAAATGAGATGTACTTAAATACATTTAGATATTCCTTAGCTGATTCCTGATGTGAGGTTTGCCTCACAACGTCAGAATCTGAAAGACGATGGATCCCTGCCTTCAGTCAGAACTATTTTCTCTCATTTTGCTGGTGGAGGGATCTCTGCAATGAGATGCCTAATCCACCTTATAATTTGCTAAGATTCCAACACACTATATTAAAGCCCTGTTTGCCACTTGTAATACTCATCTGCTGAAGGTTCTGTGTAGGAGAGAAATACAGATTGAGAAAATGCCAGACACAGCCTTGCTTACGCTTCATTTTCTTTCCTCCATTCTCCTACCGTGATGCAAATCTGAGAGACGGGTTCCTCCAGCAGACAGAGGAAACTGCACTAGTGGTCTGTTCTCCTCAGTCTGGTTTTAAAAATGCTGCAAGATTCATTATTAGATCATGAGTCTAGTAACATTTCTTACCTGTTACAAATCCCCAGGGCTTAAGACTGTTGCCATCAGAGAAGCATTGCATATCATTGTGGGTGGCACTTGTAGTGGAAGTAAGGCCAGAACCAGAGGACAAAGAGGTTTCAAACCCATCAGGTTCAGGGAACTGTAAGGATTCCCAAGCTATCAGTAGTCCCTGCTCCAGCTAGATGCTCTGCTTTTTGACCATACTTATGAAGCAGCAGTCTGTTAACTATTATACCTTTGCACATAAACTGTCTGGGCATTGTTTTATAACAGCTCCACCTCCTCAATAAAGTACTATTCTAGAGTAGTTCATCTTGCTGGGCAGCATGACCTGTCTCTTTAAGAACCCTGCAGATTTTAAAACCAGCTGCACTGAGCGGAGTATGGAATTCCAGTGAAGACCAAAGAGTTACACAGAAGTCATCATCCACAAGGAGGGTTCCATCAGCATCTGAGGTGTAATGGTGGATTCTTAACACTGGCATTCTTAATGCCAGCAACAGTTAAGTTATAAGCCACCCTGGCTCACTACTCATTGCCTTGCTAATTCAGCTTCCTAACGGACACTTCCCTGTGAGGTAGGCTGGGCAACGTACAAGTTCCGTTAAGACCTTATACCTCTGTACTTCAGCTGCTGCACACTCCAGGCACCTGCTGTTGGAGGTGGAAGATTCAGATCAAGTCTGATGCATTCTGCCTTTCACTGAATACCTCTGATTTCCTAATAGTTCCCTATAACCTGCTTTGAAGTGTTGGTCTCTACCTAAATGTGGTTCATTTTCAATGGGATGCAGACAATATTGGCATTTCTTGGATGTATTTGTTAATGACTGGAAGAAGGGTGATTTCCAGGCAGCAAGATTTCCAGGTAAGAGCTCTAGAGATGCACATTTAGTTCTCTGCACTCCTTCTGCAGCCATAGTCAGAAATAATTTAATGTGGGGTTTGTATCCTGCCTTTTCCCAGATGGGTAACTGAAATACCCAGAAGGATGAAGGGGAGAACTATTTAGACAGTAAGCTCCCTTGACTTCCCTGAATGAAAACCACTAATGGGGCCCTATACAAACACAAAATATCTCAGATACTCAGCCTCCAAAGTTTCACTTCAGCTTTGACATGGCTGGAAGAGTCATCCTCCGTGATGCATTCTGGCTGCAGTATAAAACCTGTGGATGGACGTTTCCAAGTAGCAAGTTTTGCAGCCAGATCATAGGTCATCTCAAAGAAGACAGCACACTGACAAAGTAATCCTAAATCCTGCTCCTGACTACCCCCTCAAGGTCTCCATATTGCAATGGAGCTGGACCATTTGCTTCAATTCCTCCCTCCCTTCCTCCTTACAGATCTCAGCTTTAAGTGTTAACCCATTGCTGGTTTGTGAATGGAAGTTATCATGGAAGGATAGCGAGATCACAAAGCATGCAAGAAGCTTATTGGGACCTGGTATATTGAGGCTTTTCTTCAAATATATCAAGGTGGTATGTAAGAAATCACATCTATTAGACTGAAACTTTGTTTCTGGTTTTGTGTCCACAGGACCCCAATCCTACTCTGTTGTATCTGACAGGTGCAAAAGTTAAATACAACCTAACATTTCACCATGGCTGTTCTAGAACCTTTGCCTGTCATCTATACAGAAGCTAGAGATTCTTATGACAAGAAGCTGAAAAATGATGTTTAGAATGGTAGAAGGCATATTACAGAATTTCCCTTTATAGTCCTTGACTGAGGGGAAGGACTCAAGCTAGTCCTCCTGGCCATCACAGGGTTAATGAAATCTGCAATTCAAAATCAGCACTTCTACCATGTTTTCCAGTCTTGTCTGTCTAATAAATCTGGTTTCATACCACTTCTTTTCCTTTTCCCACAAGCTTAATGAGTAACTAGTTTGCCTCTGGTAACACTGCAGTTTTCATTGTAGTTTGTAGGAAGAGTACTGAGTTCCTCCCTCTTCTGTCCCCTCTCTCCATAACTATATTCAGTCCTTCGCATGATGAAGAATGGATCTTTTTACTTGTTTGGTAAACAATGCTATATTTTTCAGTTATAATGCTTCATGCAAAGACTAATCTAGCCCCAAGTCTATAGGGGTTGGTTTTGGAGCAGGTCCTTCATTATAATGTTAAATTTCATGGTCTCTTATGTAATTTCTTATTATACTAGTGGGACCAGTTCTTACTGCACACTCATGTCGCTCATCTTTAATACCTATAAGCTTACTGCACAGACTAATTCTTCCCCTTTCAGATCTGTCACACTCCTAGGGTAAAGGTCTTTCCAGTGGCAAACATATTACTCAGAACATTCTGAATGACACACCTGTAACAAAGGACAAAGCTGAATTTACTTTTCTGATAAGCAAGTGGAAGAGCCAGTTACTTTCCAAGATTAAGATCCAGTTATTCTCTGATCCTATTTCTTCCCTGCTCTCAATCATGTAGGAACCAAGAAAGATCTTAGTGGCTTATCCACTTTCTATTTGACAATAATTAAAAAAATGAAATGGCTATACTGAGAGGTCAATCATATTACACAATTCAACTATTAGAAGTTCAAGCACCTAAGATACTAGATCTCAAGAAGCTAGACCTTTGTCGAGCACTGAATTTGCTGTGAGGTTAAGCAGAGAACAAAGGGGGTGGGGGAGGGAGGTTTCTACCCCTACTTGTTATGCAGTTCAAACATTTAAGCTACCCAGAGAGGATCTGACCCCTGTCTCCTTTCACTGAAGAGGCAGAGAATTTTTCTTCTCAATTTGCAGACAAAAATAACCAACTTGTTTTAATGGACAAAGGATTTTCTACAGTAACTGTTTTGCAAAAGGATTTTCACTTCCTAACAGATTTTCATGTGTAATTGATCAATTGTCAAAGACACATTATTTTCCATATAGTTCTGTCAGGCAGCAAGGATTGACAAGCCTGATATCTCCTCCACCAGCAGTGCAAGCCTCAGTTGCCTAAGAGCTAGAAACACATGAACACAAGCCCATGAAATTCAGCTAATAACTCTGTCCTCTTTACACAGGAGGGCAGACACTTCCAGCTGCTCCAGTGCCTTGAGGAATTAGGCTGAACTATTTGTGGTGTGGGTGGGGAAAAGTTTTTCAGGTCTCAGTCAGGTCTGGAGCAACAGTCCTGGCAAGCTCAGTCAGTCACTCACCTCCTTAGTGTAAGATACAGAGCTAACCTCCTTTTCTTCTATTTACATGTCAGTAATCTCAGTATCTAAGCCTATCTAACAAGTTTGAACATTGGAAATAAAGCTAAGCTCATGCACTTCCCACCTGAGCTATCAGGTGTATCAGCAATGGGAGCACTTGACAGGAGAACTTCACATGTGAACATGGGCTGCTTTACCAGCTGCTCCAAACCCTGCCAAGAGCAGCCAGCTTCACCAGGATGGACCTCCAGCCACAAAGGTGTGTTAAAACACAACTGCAGGCCACATAGAGGGTCCCCATCCTCTTCTACACCACAAGTAAATCTCCTCTTGTTTTGAATCTGCTCTCAGACAGTGTTTCTGTGATGAACATTAACCCATAAAGCAGGGTTTGTCTGGATATACCATCATGAAATTTCTGTGTGCTATGCAGTAGTGGGGAGGTCACAGCTCCTCAATCTCGGACTCCTCAACTCTACCTCATGAAGATTTTGCAGTAGTAGTTCCCCACTTTGCATCAGACCAGAGAGAGAAGATAGTTTCCTTCTGACTATGCCAGAGGAATCATATGTAGGAGTAATACTTCGAAGTCACGTACGTCTAACACTGTGAGCACCTGCTGAGGAACCCTTGTATTAAAACCCATAAGAGCAGCTACATACCTGGAGGGAGATTGAAAACCATCCTGAAACACCTGGGCTTTGCAAATTTGATTCCCACAACTGATAAAATGTAAACAAAAAGGGGGTTGACTTTCAAAAGAGGAAAGCCACAGCACTTTCCCAATGACAGATGAGGCATCCTCAGTTTTTGTGGGTGGGGCAGCAGAGTTAAAACGACTCATGTAGAGTGGGGCTTCATTTTCTAGTGCTATTTGTGTCAGGCAGGAACATGCCCCAATACCTATGTCATCTCAAAAATAGACTTTTGTTTGATGTTAATCAAGCAACATAGTTAGATTGATCATTAGACAAATTTTAAGTAGTAAATGCCACCTGCCTCACTTTAGATGGAACTTTAAACTTTCAAAGAGATGAAACAAGGTGGCTGAGGGAAGGAAATGGGGAAATTGAGAGCACCATTGGAGGATTTTATCATGCAAGAAGTATTCTTCAAGTCCTCTGAGGCTCTCATGTTCTTGTTTCCATCAAATAATCTAAATATTACAGCAGTTTGGCAACCATTTCTCTCAATCTCAGGCTTAAAATGAACAAATTTCTTCTTTTTTTTCCTTTTTTTTCCTTTTAAAAATTGCTCCATGGCTATGATTTGGAGTGAACTCTGAGACAGTCTAGCAGCTTGAAAAAAGTCCAATTCACTCGTGCTCATGCTGTACTTACCATTGGCAGTCTGCATCCAGGAATGCTGGGGAAGTCATGATGCTCCATGTGGTAGCCTACGTTAAAGGTGAGCCAGTTCAGAGGTCCATAATAAGAGTATGTCTCATACCCTTTTAAGAACATGTAGTGCTCTGCTATGAAGTGCCCAGAAATGGGATGTACACCCATGCAAAGTATTGTACCTGCTATTAAGTAAATAATAGGTTTGAGCCCCCAAAGGTAGTAAATGATAAGGTCTATAGAAAACTGGATGAGAGCATTAAAAATTTCCATCCGTGTAATTGCTTTGGGGTTCACATACAGTGGTCTCAGGCTGTAGAACAAAGGTTGAAGGAAAAGCCAAAGCAGTTTCTGAAGTGGCGTACAGAAGAACCAGCCTTCAAAGTCTGTGGGAATGTCCACATCCAGGCTGTCCCCACCGAGGTACCGATGATGGTCGATGTGGTATTTCTTGAAGGAGGCAGAATAAGGGATGCCAATTGGCAAGTTGGCAAAGACTGCAAACCACCGGTTCCACTTGGCCTGCTTGTTCCCAAAGGCGACATTGTGAGAAATATCATGGATGGCTAGGGACAGTGAATGGTTGATGCAACCCCCAAAAGCATAAGCCCAGAAGAAAATCCATTTCCAAGCTAAGTCTTTCACCAGGTAGCATGCTAGAAACTGCAAGCAAACCATTCCAGATACAATCCACTTCAAATGTGGATCTGGTCCCATCAGAGTCTTGATCTCTGGGTACTTTGCTAAAATGAAAAATGCAGAGAAAAACCACATTAGATCACATTTAGGTAAGCACAATCACCACTACACTGAGGCCCTAGTTCTATGAAATGGCAATTCCAAAGTAGGATTTCCACTAAAGTGAAAGCTTTACTAACCTATGGGCTCCATTCCCACTTCCAACATCATGTCCCATTTTTATTGATATTGATCTACATATAGATATATACTGACATACAAGATAGAATAAACTTGCCCAGATAGTCAATATATGGCATCATGTGCCTTCAAAACAATGAGTATTGCTTCACAAAAATGAGTGTTAGCATGCCAAACCCCACCAGATTTAAGCTCTAAGAGGCACCTTCTGACAAGTTTTTAAGTTTTTTTATTTTGCCCAGTTCAAGTGCTACTTTCCACAAACAGGATACAAATGCCTTCTTTGTAGCCCTTCTCAACTGTTGCTTCAGACATACTAGCAGAAGGAAAGAGGGCTGAGCAACAGGCTTGCCAGGTTGTCTTCTGTGGTTAGATGACCAAATCCAGGCATGAAAGTCACATAGATAATCAGACAACAGCTCAATACAACCTCACAAATACTTCAATACAACATCAGAGACATGGGCTGGCCTTCCCAGGTCTGAACTGAGTAAGGTCAGGACCAGTTTACTGATCTTTGGTTCTACTGGCCATCCATTTGTCCTTTTAAGAAAAAGAAAATACATAGCTTATCTTTTCACTTCCAGTATCAACGTGCACACGAAGGTTTCCAATTGTACCCTACACTGCATTTCTCCCCTCCTTTAAGTCATACTCTGCATTTCTCAACAGCTGCAGCTTATACAGATAAGACTGTAGGACAAGTCACTCATACCAAATCCTGAGGTTATGTTGTGTGTCCTTGTAAATTTGATAGGTCCATTTTATGACCAGAAAAGTAAATTTCGTCTGACTGTCAAAGTATGATACCAACGCAGTAAAATAAGCTTATAAAGATTGCATCTATGCATCTGTATATACTATAAATAAATGCTGGAGACAGTACATATAACTTCAGAGGACTTTGCAACCAGTGGCAGGTGTAGGATCCAGAGAAGGGCTTTTTTCTATAGAAAAGAATCCTGAGAAGTTTGCAGAAGTTCAGAGATGAAGCATTACTTAAGGAAGCATGTTAATGTGGTCATGTTCCACAACCACTCCAACAACTTTTGAGCCTGTTGGCCAGCTTCAGCCCAGCCTGACAGGGGTCAATAAAGATTAGACAAGTGCTGTAGAAGATGATGAGAAAGAGAGATATTTTCAATTCTTGGGAATTGAAATTTCCTCCTGGGAGGGAAAAGGGGCAAAAATCACCATGAGGATTATTCAGGCAAGAAAGGTTTTCTAAGTGGTGTGAAAGCTTTAGTAAAAAATCGTGACTTTCTGAAGTCAGCCAAATATTTTGAGAAAAAGTCTCTGGAAATCCCAGGGTTTTTTTTTGTTTTGCTGTTTTGTTTTTCTCCCTGTTTTTGAAGTCTTTTCATGTTAGGGTTTTCAAACTAGAAATGCTAACAAGCTGGAAATTGTTCTCTGGTACCTAGACAGGTATCAAATTTTACACAAAGTGCTGGGATTTCCACTTTAATGAATAATGTCATAGAATGACATCATCAGAAAATCTCTTTCAGAAATGCAATTTTATCTAGCTTAATGTCCAGCTAGGGGCACCTGTCCAAAACCCAGAAAACCCTTTAGTAAGTTATTGCAGTCACCAGAAGAGATGAAGTAACGTAAAAGAACCAAAGCTGTTCATCATCTTGGTCAAATTGAGCCTACTTTGATGAGAAGAAAAAAAAAATCATAGTATGTGAAAATTACTAGATTTACCTTTGCCTTGTAGTTTGAGAACAATGAAAGTTCTCAACTTATTTCTTTTTGTGGCAGCTAACAAGGACTGCAGATTGCATTTAAGAGGTTTCAGAGTAGTAACTGCCAACTGGCAGTAACAGTGTCTGCAAGCAGCAATGCAGATGGACGGGTGGATTGCATTCATCGCAGGTGACACTCACTAGGGTTTAATATTAAATTCAACACATGATTAACCTCTCTCCAACAGTAAATTTTTGCATACTACTTAAACCACAATAGTGTGTCTGTTTATCATTAAACCCTTCCTGTTTCCATCGTACGGAGAAAACCTGGGGAGGCTGAGAGATGGGGCTACCAGGCTCACCAGAGGCTGAATGCCCTGCTGGTGGAGTAGCCTGCCAGAGACCTTTTGGTACAGGAGTGCTTCACATGCAGAATGTTGAATGTTGACCCTTTCAGAACTTGAGGCCAAGCACTCTTCAGTGAGACACATTTAATCTTGGATTAAATGATCCTGATGACTGCGGTTTATATATGACGTGCTGACACAAAGATGCAATGACATAAATATGTATCTCATTTTTCCCTCCTGTTGGTGCCTTCAGAAAGGATGCTAGTAAGGCAAGATAGAGCACTTACAGCTTTGCTGACCCTCAGGTTTTGTACAATACAGTGATGATCATATAGCAATATCATAAGTGATGTTGTAATCATTTCAATAACTGTTGGTAACATTTTCGTATTCACAACACTAATTTCATGATCCATTCTGCCTTGTCAGACAGACACAGATTGTTCTGCCCACATCTTCCATGTCTCTCTTTCCATGTTGTATTTCTCTATGGCCTTCCTTCCATCTGTTCCCACAGCTGGGGCAGGAGGAGATGGAAGGAGGGAGATGAACCTTGACTACTATTGCTCATTCTGAACTCAAAGAGAGTGGGAGCAAAACCTCTCCAAAAAATATAGAGTTGAAAGGTCCTAAATTTGTGATTGTGGCAGCAAGGGTAAGGCAATCAAACCACTCCAGCACCTCCTTGTAATACAACTTCATCATGGTTTGCATTCTATACCAAGATCAAGAAAGCAAGAGATTAGCAAGGGGAGAGACTCACCATACACACTCCTACCCAGAACTCACCAAAACATAGTCCCCCTGACTGACTGCCAGGATAAATAGCATGACACCAAGAAGCATCATTTTATCTAATTACATAATTTGGCTCTTTATCCTGATTACATGGTAGAATAATTATTATTTGCCTGAAAATAATTCAAACCTAGACCAGGATATTCCACCGCAGCTATAACACAAATGTTTCTGTAATTTAGATTAATCCTGGATTAATCTATTGGATTGCAGAGGAGTAAGGAAAGTACACCCAGTTATCACAGGGCCTGTGCAGCACCTCAGCCACAAGCTCCAATGCCTTCCTTTATAAAAAAAACTTTTAAAACTTTATCCAACTGCTTAGAGGGAAGGAAAAACCCAACCAACCCAAATAAAAACAAAAGCAAAGAAAAAAAACACCACCACCAAAAAGTAAAATTAATAAAATCATCTTTTTAATTAAATGTTGAAAATAGGTTTAGAAGATACACAATATTCTGCAACAATTGTGAATTAGTAGTTCTTCTCGGAAACTACATTCAGAAAAGCCCAAACCAAAAGCAAAAACCTCCCAGCCCAGCAAACTCGTCGCAGCTAACGCTGCCTGTGCGACCTGGAAACAGGAGAGTGCACCTTGTCCCTGACAAGAAGCGGAGTCTTTCTGTTGTCCTCTCGCAAACACCCACATGCTCGCTCACTTCATTGCGCTACCAAGACTCTAGGAAAACTCGCCCGGAGGACTCCCTGCAGCCACCCCGCCGGCA
>VWZY01002908.1:310063-320507 GCA_013399075.1 Chloroceryle aenea
TTTAAATGTAAACCCTCGAATGCTTGGAGGTCCAAAGCAGGTTAAGTGTAATGAGCATAGTGTAAAGGTAAGCAGCACAAGTTCAATCATGTTGCTTTTATAGATCAGGTCCCTGTAAGTACAATGGTTTCTTCACCATTGCTCCAGCACAAAGTTGGTAAACTTATAAAGTTGCAGGACCAAACTCAGTTAAGGTTATTAGATGTTTCTATAAAGAATGAGTTCTTCAGAGAGCAGATACATCAGTATCTCACCCTAAATTTTTATTTGGCTCAAACATTTTGGCTTGTTGACAGCATCGGTGGAGAAGCCAAAGACGACAGAAATGTGATGACACCCTTCTGTCACTTCCTGCTCAGAAGTGCTCAAGGCGATTAAAAAACCAAATTAGTGGGGCAGTCCATGCAGTTGCAAAGAAAACAAATGTGACTTCATCCCCCGAAGTTTATCCAATAGGCTAGAGCTATTGCATATGGTAAGTTACGCATAGGGTAAGTATCTCCTTTGCAAGCAATGGCATTGTCTTCGTGCAACTTATTACTACTATAGGCTCAACCACATGAGAAGAACAGAAAGCTTTCTGTCTCCAGTGAGTTGGCATCTCTTTTTCAGGATAGAATTTCACACTTTACATTTCTATAATAAGCCAAACGTATTAATTTAAGAGTAATTGTAGATGCCAGACAAACAAGAAACGCCAGCTTTAGACTGTCTTCTAGAATTGGCAGTTCTGACCATTGGCACCCTTAGTTTTATAGCACCCTTAGTTTTATAGCACCCTAGTAAAGTGCAAACAGGCTTACAATCATTCACAAAGGAAAAGGAGGGGGGATTTTAATGTCACCTGGCAATAATAGCCCTTTTAATGAATGCTATAATGACTGTGAACTCTACAGATTTATATACTCACTACATTTGATGGCAATTCAAATATGCTTCATGTGGTCAGGCTGTCCCTGCTGTAGCTTTCCTTTCTTCAGCAATTGCTGGTACTTGTTCAGGATTTCTAACTATTGAGAAGCCTGTCTTAGGGAAATTCCTAGCACATTCAACAGGAGGAATACTATTGCTGAGTCTATGCAGGGTACCACCAAATTATCTCATTTTCATAGTTTTAAGTATACATCAGTCGCTTCCAGCATCCTGGCTGGCAACTTCCAGGGTAAAAAAGACAAATCTTTTGCTCAGCTGAGGACACGATCTACAATACGCAGCTCTGAAACGTTCTTTGGCAAGCTGCGATAGGAGCAGAGAGGAGCCTGGTCCCTGGGGTGAATGTCTGCAGCAGTGGGGTGGCGAGAGTGGGGTGTGCTGGTTCTCTCTTCCACACAGACAGACAGACTCACTTCCTCACCCAAAGGTGCCTTTCCACCAGCTGTTTTCCCAGGATGAATGTATTTCTGCTACACAACCCAGCTACTTCCTCTTTCCACTTATTAAAAGAACAGGTGACACAGTAAATGCAGCAGAAACATCTGCACGCATTTCCCAGTGGCCATTGCCAGCCCGAAGAGCAGGCTGGATGTTTGAGATGTTTTAATTCTGCCCTGGTGTGCAGGCTTTAACTCCTCTTCTTCTGGTTTCCAGAGACTAATCTTTGTTAAAGTTGATGTCCTGGAAATAAAGATGTTTGGCAATTTTGTTATTAATTAAGGTGTTTTCTCCTCTGAATGAGGAGTTCCATGTACCATGACAACTGTATTTTCCATTCCTGAGTTACTTAGTTTCTTCTCTGTCTGTATATACTGGACTTTCCTTCATAGCTGTTTTTATTACCAAAGAAAACATAGCTGTATATTGCTTGTTCAGAAAACATTTTGCAGTCATTTCAAATTGGATGTCACACTCTGGCTTGTTTTAACTAGTGACAAGGTTTGATAAAGTACATCACATTGTAAAGTCAAATTTTCATGGGCAGAACAGTTTGTAGATGAGCCATGTCATCAACACACCCACCCACTGGACTTAGGTCATGGGAAATAATTGACCAGTAAGTAAGCCCTATTTTCTGTTTTCCTCTCTTACGTGTGCTGCCCTTTCCCTGTCTCATTCCATCTCTCTTCTTCCACTGGGTTATCTCTGTGGTAGAGCTGTGAGTTGAATTTATCAAGCAAAACTGCTGTGGAGCTGGTGCAATAGAATCTTAGGGGGAGAATGACATTCTCCTTTTGCAAGTAGTAGGTTCTTAGACATATTTCATCATATTATGTGTAAACAACCCTTAATGCAATACTGTACTTTCATGTCGGCCAACACAACAGCTGCGTTCACCCAGCATTTAGTAAATCCTGCAGGATGTAGGCAGGATCAGTGTCTCTGCCTGGGAGCTCCCAGAATGAAAAGTGAGGTTCAGAGAAATAACCAGTTCCCTACGAAATCAGCTCGCCTCTGCCTCAGTTTATCAGTCCCCACTCGCTGCCAGCTTTCTCAGTACCCCAGCTCTGCGCCGAGGTGTGCAGCAGTCCCTGCCTTCCGCAGCCAGCCCTGCCGGGGAGTGCCCGGCGCGGTGCAGCTCTCCCTGCTCTTGGGCCGGGAGCAGCGGGAAGCGCACAGGGAGAACCAGCACAACCGGGCACCAGCATCACACGGGGTTCGGATCGCCCGGCCCCCGCGCTCCTCGCCTGTGCGGATGCAGGGCATACGACCGAGTGTCTGAAAGGCTCGGAGGCAAAACGCCGTTGTGGCCGGCTCTTGGGTAACGCTTCTCCTCCGGCAATGGCCGCCCCGTGCGGGGGCATCGGCCCGNGCGGACACGCACCCAGTGTCCAGGCTGCTCTCTGCTCCCACCGCAGCTCGCCTAAGAACGTTTTTGACGGTTACCGTGAGGGCAGCAGCGCCCCGAGACCACTCTGAGCTTCTGCACGGGTGGAGTCCTAGGAGTAAAACCTTGGGTCGGCTTGGGCGGCTCCCCCTGGGAATAACGCTCTCCCGGTCTGGCTTTCCTAGAAATACCTTTGGGGCCATGGGTCATAACTCCGTACTTTACTTTCTTCATACAGTTGCACATTTTCTTTTACTCCAGCAAGTCCAAGGATCCTGTAAACGTAACAGAAATCAACACAAGGGAAGAGTATGCGTTGGGAAGGGCTAACCACATGGGAGTGATAGACTTGGTCTCTCTTGGTTCAGTAGCACTCAGATGTTCTCTCCTCCGTTAGAAATACATGCTTAAAGGAACTTGAAGTATTTTGATCTGGTCATAAGCTAGAAGCTTAACAAATGCAGGCCTACTGTAATTAACGGCAGCACTACGATCAAGCACAGAATGTATTTAGAAAGACTGCTTCTGCGGAATTCCAATGTAAACAATTTCCTTTTCTACATAAATATTTTTTTTTCATGTTACATTTTCACTCCTCTGGTTCTCAGCTTTTTCAAAGAATCACAACCTTTCTGCAAAGTAATTTATTCCACAGAGTGATTTGTGTTTGCCATTTCTATCATGAGACATATTTGTTGTTACACATTATAAATACTGATCCCATGAACAGCTTATGCTGCCCTCCATTGCAGCCTTAGCATTTCAGGAACAGTTTTACTAGCAAATACTTGAATGGAGTCTATTAACTGGGCTTCCCTTCCATTGCAAAAATGTTATATGCAAAGAGTAGCAACATTTGGAACCACTTATCTGAATGTGAGAACCTAAGGGTTTCTCTTTTCACAAAGAGTGTCAGGATTATGTGAGTCATGGTCCTGTGAAGAAAGCATCAGATTAAACCAGGATTTCTCATCTGCCCCTGTAAGCATTGATGCGTCTCTTCTCTAAAACCCTGCACTCTTTCACATCACTGGTATGGCAGCACTGTCTATGCCACATCTAATGCTGTCAGATCTGCTCTTCCAAACTTATTTCCTGATACTCTGGTTTCAACCAGATATATTTAAAATCTGTTTCATTTCAGTGCTGCTGAGCTCACTTCTGACAGTAGGAGTGGCATGGAGTTAAGAGGGGTACAGCCCCTTGGAAGTCAGAGACTGAGCTTAGAGTAGAGGGGAAAAAAACCACTTGAAAATGCCTAGCTGCACGGATGTGCACGTGTGTGTGGATGTGCTGCCCTATAGAAAGAATTCCCTCTGCAGGGAACAGTTAAAGAACAACATTGGTAACAAAATGTGCTAAATTCCAAAGGTTGTGTGATGTAGTCTCTGGTTTTGCTTCGGAAAAATATTTTTACGTTCATTTATATTATAGTAGCATGTAGTCCCTCCACATTGGACTAGGATTTGACTATTAAAAGAAATAGTAAAATTACCATCTTTTCTCTGATAAGGTTGAGCTATAAATCCTTCTAATATAAGCATACTAGAAAAAGTATTGCTCAGCTTTACTTATGCCTAAGGAGTATGAGTATTTATACTTGTTTTTTATCAAACTGTCAGAGGAAATCGAGTCACAGTGTCTGTTGCTTTGTAGCAACCCAGCTAAGTCAGTTGAAGAAAAAAATAGCTGCCCTTGGGGCTTTTATAGAGACTGCAGCAATTTGTTTTATATATATTTTTTAATTAATTAGCCTTATTCATTTCAATCTGGGATTGTTTTTCTTTTAAAATGTAATATTAACTCTATGGATACCTCTTTCCTAGTGCTACTGGTATCTATCAATACCGGGTGATTTTATTGGAAGCTGAAAGCTCAGCACTTTCCAGCATCAGGTCTGGCATCTGTAACCCGAGCAAATGCAGATGCAGGGGGAGGGCTGAGAAGCTCTGCTCTTTGTAAGACGATGGGCAGGAACAGGAGATGCAGATTTGCTTCCTGGTCCCAGGGTGCAGTATGAGCAGTTAGGACAGGCAGATATTGCCTGTGCTGGCAGGTGTGAAATCGTATCATGCTGGCTCAACTAATATGTAGTATTTCCCAGAAGGTGACTATAATTTGAAAGAGAAAGCCTATTCAGATGTCCACACACATCCTCTGTTGATAGGTTTAATATGACTGCTTTGTAAAGGCTGCAGATTTTTGGAATGTTACTTTCATACCCTAATCACAAACGGTGGAGGAAACCTTCATTTTTGATCATTAGCTTTACAACTCAGTAATAATTATTTTTATTGTCTATGCACAAGTAAGGGATTAAACGTTTTGAAGCAAAGATTAGGCCCATTGATTCATGTGCCCTTTCATACAGTAAGAAAAACAAATTATATGATCTTGTCCTTACAACAAAATCTGTTTAATGAGACTGCGCTGATCAGCGACCATAACTTAGAAATTAGTTGGGAATGGTGGCAGTGGCAACCCTGTCTCCCTCCCTCTGCAAGGTGACAGATGAGAGAAAAACCTTCCTTACTGTTCTCAGTCTCAAAGACACAAGCAGGTGACAAATGGAGGAGAATGCTATAAATCCCAGTAAATTAATCAGTGTGGATTTTTTTAGCTTTGTTTTTAAGAGGGGAATCTGAAGTAGGATGCTGTACAGCAAAGAAAGCGATGATTATTAAATGTACCAGAAAAAAGAAACAGAAAAAAGGTGCACACAGAGTCATCGCTTGTTCCTAGGTCAGCAAGCAGAACCTTACACTCCTAATGAACCTTTAAACATGCTTTGTAGGAGTCCATACAGAAATTGGGATCAGGGTTTTCCTTCATGTTTAATTATCAGTCTCAGGAGAGAGGACAACATCTGTAGCAGAAGCCAGTGGGCCATAAAGGCCAGGCATGGTGGTAGGTATATCAGATCAGCTAGAGGTGAGGAGGCTAAATTATGAAGGACTATAAAGGTGAAGTTAAAACCACATTTCCTGCAGAGCTGCAGGCAGCTAGGACAAGGGCTCTGGGCATGGATGGCACAGCTAAGTTAACATTTTTCTTAGTGGGTTACTTCAATGGCTTTGTAAATCCAAGTTCAAATTTCCTCCTGAATTGTTTTTTTTTCTTCAATACCTCTTCATTTTTTATTGATCAGTAATCCTTTCTAGATGATGATAGCAAGGAATACTTGATATCTTGAACGGGCAGAACTTATTAATTATTCTTAGATAAATTTTTAACAGACATTAACAAGAGAACCTTGTATTATCAGTTACTGATTGTCTTTTCATCCAGTGACTCTATAGCAGGGCTTCTTTACACATAAGCAAAAATATCTTAAAAGCTATTCATGTCTCATATTTAATATGTATGTATTACCACTTTAGCTATTGGTGCTGATTTACAGTGGGAAGAGTAATCGTTCTTCTCAAACATTAGACAAATAGTTTGTGTGAGAATGAGAAGAAAAGAGCAGGATATTAGAAGGTTTCCAAATCAGTGAATTTGAAAGGCTGGGTGAAACAAATTGGGAAAAGGGAGCATTGACCCCACCAGAGGCAAGAGAGAAGGCTGTAGATGATGGTTATGAAAAGCTTCCTTGTTTCACAAGTTTCACACTTCAAATGTCTTCCTCCTTCTTGCTTTAATGCAGGACAAAGGGGGCAGCAATAGAACTAAAATAAATAAATAAAAATAATAATAAAACAAAACAAAACCCCCAAACAAACAAACAAACCAAAACCAACCAACCAAACCAAAAAAAACCCCACAAGATTTAGAAAGCAGGAGTTGAACTTTTTATTCATTTTCTTTGTGAAAGATTAACTTATTTTGTGTGACCTTCCTTAAAATATAACAGACTTTTATATTTACCAAATAATTCTTGTTTAAAAGAGCAATTAACCTAGTTTGGGCCTGATGCAGCTGAGGCACTCAGGGCAGGCCACACAGGAACAGATCCAGGTGGGTCTTGAAAGTCTCTATATAAGGAGGCTCCACAATTCCTCTGAGTAGCCTTTTCCAGTGATCTTCTGTACAAGTACGTGCTAAAACTAAAAGCTGAAGAAGGTTCAGAGGAGTAAACAATGTCTTACAGAGCATTCATCTTGTCTTCTTTTCCTTTCCCTTCCTCCCTCTAGCAGTCTGTCTTTTACATCTTTCTCTCTTATACATGCTGCTGGTAGCTCAGGTATATGTGGATGGCTCTCTATTTTATGAGGCTCTGTACCAAAATTAAAAGAATTCATTTAGCTCTCAGTAAGCCGTAGCTCTCTCAATTCTCCAAATGACAACTGTACAGAGCTACGATACTGGTTTGTGCTGGCTTTGCAGCTGTCTTCTCTTTGAATCCTGAGGTTTTCCCCTGCCCACCCAGCTGCTGAGGAAAGGCGTATGTGTGAGCCAGCTAGATCCCAGAGAAAGGTGATGAGGACAGTAGAAGCTGGGTTTGTCAAGAGAAAACTCATGTGGTTTTGCTCTTTCAGTTACATATGCTCAGGACTTGAAATTACTACCAGGAATTTTGCAGTACCAAGAAAGGAGGGTGGAGAAAATCCAGTGCTGGTAAGTGTGTGCATGTGACAAGTTAAAAACAGTTTTCTGCAGACTGATGGTGAACTCCAATTTACAGCAGATTTTAAAGGAACTGGGAAAAAAGCAAAACAAAACATGAAACCAAACCAAGTAAATCTGAGACATAATGAAAAAATATATTTTTTAAACTATTTGCTATGAACAAGTTACCTTCCAATTAAAGGTTTAATTTTTTTTAATACAAGGGGTTTTTTTTCCCCTCACTTTTCAGATGTGGCTAAGAAACAAGTTCTGAGGATGGGGAGCAAAATGGGGCATGTAGTGCAGGAAGATAAGAGATGATCAAGGGAGTAACTTCTGCTGCTATATGGGGAGAGGACAAAGTTTTCTTTTAAGCATCTTTTCACTGGGCATCTTTCACATCTTTATTTTTGCTTGTTGCTATATTTTTTATTCATCAAATAGATGGAAAAATGGTATATGTCTAATCCTTGCAGTTGAGGAAAAATAATCATATGCTAGTTAAGCAAATCATCTCATTCAGGATGAATAAAATTGTACAGCTGGTAAAACACAGAGCTGATGAAGACTGTTTGTTTCATGTAACATTTCTCACTGAAAAATAATGAAATGTGAATGTTGCAGCAAAATATTAAAATCTGGCTTTAAGACAGTATAGGAAAAAGTAGAATATATTCAAAATAAGGTAGTTCTGCTGCTTACAAACCTAAAAGTGCCTTTTCTCTCCAAAATTATACTTTTCAGTAAAAACACAAATATTAAATTGGGTTGTACAAAGTTGCTAAACTATTCTCAGTGATGTGGGCAAAAAAAAATATTGATAAACAAGAGACTTGTGACTTTATTCCTGTATTTGACAAGGCTCTTTGACAGTACCAGCAAAAATAAATTGACCCAAACTAATCAGCTCAGGACCCAATCCCACTTGCTCTAAAGTCAATGTCAGCTCTGGTGGGAATTCAAGAGAAGGATTGAGTGCGTGTCGAACAGGCAGGTGACATTAATACTTTGTCCATGCAAGCTTAGAACAAAAAGTGTGAATTGTGCATTTTTCCTTTTAAAAAAATCATTCATTCATTCCATGACTCACTATTTTTTATTACATTTAAGCTTCACTGAGGGATAAGGGAAACTTATCCGAATTTTGAAATTTTCTTGTTTTTAAAGTGACAGGCACTATTTTCCCCACACTGTTACATTTGCCCTCACGACTATAGACAGAGGAGAAGAACTTATATTTGTAAATTCTCTGGAAATCTCTCTCCAGGATCTAAAAATAGCCTTTCTGTTTATAAGAATTTTGCAATGATAAACTACATCTTGCAGTTTGTTAAAATGGGAATTCTGAGTGTGACTGGGGAGAAGGAAATCCCAGAACTCCACAAGTTAAGTAAATTTGTTGCTATTCCTGATACTTAACAGGAAATTATTTCCTAATCTCCTCATTAGCCCAGATTTCAGTATTGCTGCCTGAGACTTGGACTAGACTGACTGCAGGAACACTTCGTGCTGAAGGAGAAGAAGAATGTATTTCTTAGCAGGAATCTTTTATCATTTTTATATCATGACAATTTGGGATATAAGCAAGCAAAACAGTGGTGTAGTGAGAAGTGAAGATAAAAATGGAATGTATACTTGCTGCAGCCTCAGATATATTTAGGAGGCAAATCTGTACTTCCAGTTAATAGTAGCTTAATGTCTAGAAAAAAAAAAGAAGGAATGAGGAACAGGAGTTGATCTTGTCATGAGTACAGAGAGCCTGTGAGGCTTTGTTTTAAAATTTTTATTTTCAGTAGCATTTACTTGATTTATTTCATAGAAACCAAACACTTTTTATTTCAGTTGTAAATACTTCAAGGGCTTTAATCATTAGGGTACATTAATCTCCAACTGAAGATAATATACAGTCCTTCTGAAGGATTTTCACTGCCTTTGGAGAACAAAAGGCCGGGAGATCAAGAAAGGTGATTTGCTTCCACACTGGTGAGACCCCACCTGGAGTACTGGGTCCAGTTCTGGAATCCTCAGCACAGGACCTGTTAGAGCAGCTCCAGAAGACGACCACACATGATCAGCNCAGAAGAGGACCACAAATGATCAGAGAGCTGGAACCCCTCTTCTATGAAGAGCGGCTGAGAGAGTTGAGGTTGTTCAGCCTGGAGAAGAGAGGCTCTGAGGGAGGAGACCTTTCAGTACTTAAAGGAAGCCTATAGCAAAGGCAGGGGGGAGTCTTTTTAGCACGGTTTGTTGTGAGAGGACAAGGGGCAATGGTTTTAAACTAGAAGGCGGTAGAATTAGACTAGATGTAAGGAATATATATTTTTACAGCAAAGGTGGTGAGATGCTGGAGCAGTGTCTCGGAGAGCTGAGTGTACCCAAGTAGGTGGTGGAAACCCCATGCTTGGAAATATTCGAGGTGAGGTTGGATAGGGCTCTGAGCAACCTGGTCTAGCAGATGTCTCTGCTCACTGCAGGGGGATTGGATTAGCTGAACTTTATAAGTCCCTTCCAGCCCAAAGCATCCTGTGTTTCTGACATTTTACAATGAGATCTTAGGAGCCCCAGTCCACGGCTCTGTGTCTCTTTCTTGGAAACACTTTTGCATCCGCTTGTTCGCGTCAGGATGGACAGATGTTTGTTTGCAAATACTGTTCCTGATTTATATGCCTATAGGCCTGACACCTTACAGAGCTAATAACCAAACAAATGCAAAATACTAACGAGTGGCATTTTTTCCTCTGCACCGCAGCAGGCAGGGAGGTTCCTCGGCAGGGTAAGGAAGGGATGTCCTGTGGCAGTTGGCAGAAGGGGAAGTAAGTGGAGCGTGACTGGAGCACAAGGTGCTGCATTTGCAAAGCCCATATTGTTTTGTTTGAGGGTTTTTGGTCAGAAGCAGAGTCCAGGGATGGAGAGATGTTTTAATAATTAAGGGAAACAAGTACACTTGGTAATTGTATCTTAAATGAGCGGATTACTTCACCTAGGGGAATTTTGTGCAGTGATTGAATTACAATCACTTATTTTAAACTCCGCTGCGGGGTAAGTGAGTTCATGAACTTGGCTACTGATCTCCGCCGCTGGCTGTGACCTCGGACCAGGCTCCCGCTGCCAGCGGTGTGGAAACGAGAGGCAGCG
>VWZY01002909.1:0-13185 GCA_013399075.1 Chloroceryle aenea
CGTCGGGAGGTTTCTCGTCTTATGGCTACTTACCGCCTCTTGGGAAGAAGCGAACAAATCTTAACCGCCATAAACCTTTCTTCCAAAGTTTATTTTGCTTAGAAAAGGCAGAGCCGGTCAAGTGCGAGGCCTGATAATTTCCGTGTGTCTCTGCGCACCGGTTGAATGGAGAAGTTGTTTGCCCTGGTTTTTCCTTTCCGTCGTAACGCGCTCGAAAGCCAGAAGCTGAATAGTTACAGAGTGTTTCGGATGCTTTTTTTGTTTGTGCCTTTTATCACAACAGGGTTTTAAATTGCTGAAAGAGGTGCTCAGGGAAAACCTGAAATGCCTGCAGCCTGTTGGTTCGTTGTTTTTACTGCCGAGCAGGTAAGGCACTTCTCATCTCGGTAGGACACGTTACGGCATTTCTGTGACAGGTGAGCGCTCTGGGTAGATAAATGGTTTACAATGCTTTAATACGTACAGTGCAGCTTTTGGTCATTGTTGCTAGGACCTTACGTTTGCCCCTGGCAGATAAAGCGCGTGGTATAGCGAGGCAGTATCGACATCAACCACCCAGGGCCATTCTAAAGTTCGTAGAACCTGAGACTTCTGTGACCAGTGAGGATGTGGTCCAAGAAAGTGCCAAAGACTGGCCAAGACACTGTGAAGACATTTTTGGATATGCAAGTGAAATATACAGTGTATCGTTTGAATCTGGGTCAGTAAGGAAGGCTGCTTTCCTCCTGTCGGATCTGTTCTGTTTGATTCCATTGCTGTGTGCCCGACATGCTTGGCTGTGGCCCGAGGCGATGCCGTGCTAAGTGCCGTACAGAGAAGGTGGGGAATATCAACACGAATGCAGCTGAAAACTGTGGGTTTGATTCTGAGGTGGTCGTGATTTATCACAGGAAATAAAGCACCCTGTGCTGGACGCTGCAATAGGTATGGCTCTTCATGGTGGAAATAGGATGTAACTGTGCCTACATTAGTGACCTTACTGCTTTGTGCTAAGATTCATGTTGTGGGGGGATTTTTTTTATTTTATATTTTCTTTAAAGGGAGCTAAAGTATTATTTTTAAGGGGGAGGGATTCCAGGAAAGACAGAGAAAGTTTCTAGGAGGGTTTAATGATTGTATGTGGGTCCAAAATAAATAAATAAACAGTGTGGTGGTGAGATTATGTGTGTTTGGCTGGTTTAAGTATCCCGACCTTTCCAATGTTGAGGTCCTGATCTGGAAGTTTTTATATGGTCTCCTATAGGTGGAAGAAGAATGTGTTGCAGTTCTATGTTAAGACTCCTGAGACACTGTACTCCTGGGATGTTTGTGTGTATACAGAAACAAGTACTTCTCAAAAAAACCAACTTTGTTGCAGGGGTTGATGTTAAAAACAGTAACTGCTGAGGTCTCTGACATGTTGACAGTTTCCCCCTAACCACAAATGTAGAATGGGAAGTAGAGGAGTATGTGGAATACTGCTCTGAAAACAGTAAGCCAATAGTGATTTCTAATGGTCATTATAGCATGTTATTTAAACTCCCAGAAGCCATTACTACCAGCAATCAGGGTCATTGGGGGTTCTTGTAAAGCAGTCATTAAACTTTTTAATTTTTTTTCTTAATGAAGCTAATGTCAACACCATTAAGAGTAAACAAGGAAGATAGCTCATTCCCTAATGTACCTGGATATTTATGTTCTCATGGTTTGTGCTAAATGAAAGAGCAGGTGCTGGTTGAGAGCTAATTAGTTTAGGTGTCAGTCTAGAGACAGATGAGCACTGTCTTCTCAAAGGAAACTGTGTATTTGCTCTTAGATTAAAAAAAAACACCCAACCCAAGAGACAATATCCCCCATGGAATTAAAAAAAATAAAATAAAATCCATAAATTGAATACTTAGATTTATTTTTGGGTTATGTTTTTAACTGGGATTCAGCATTACAGAAATTATCAAAATGCCTCGTTCTTACTTGAATTTATTAGGAAGACTGCAAAACACAGGCTGAAATACTTCACCCAGCAATAGCTCCCTCAGTCTCCGGGTTTGTGTTGAAGCTATGTTTTGTCTTTCTGGAAAGGATCCAGTCTACCTGGATTTGTTTCATGTTTTGGATTAATAAAATGCAATAGTCTAACTGCACTAAGTATCTACAGGGCTTTTGTACCCGTGGTGTCATTTGGGATTTTTTTCTGCATAAAATATTTTCAGTGTGAATTAAAGATGGTTTTATTTTCATAAGAAATTACCCCAGGAACTGAAATATGTAAGAGCAGAGAGACAATGGAAGTGGTGTTGTCCTCTAGGTTACAGCGAGGTGCCTGCGTCAGTGCTGCTTTGACTAGCAAGGTGTGAAGATCTGCATTCACTGGCAGTCAGCGTGCGTTGGCTGCTCTCTGCGCTGCTCGCTTGTTTCTGCCGTTCTGGTGGGCTGGGTTTGATGCTCTGTGTCAGAAGCATCTGTGCTTGCAAGCAGTTCCAAATATTTGGGCATGCTGTTGAAGTGGAGTTAACAGACTTGACTTAAACCAAGAAAGACCTAACACTGGGAGAGAATCTACGAGACCAGCATCTGCAGAGTTTCAAGATGATTACTTGCTAAGCTGACAGGATGTTACAGTGTGCAATAGTTTGTAACCACTGTGCAGTTAGATCATCTTGTATGAAAATAAGGAAGTGCAGCTTCTTCCTTAGATCATTATGGTATACTTTGTGAGTAGTCAATGTCTTGTGCTTGCTGAAAAACATGTTCTTTAACAGCTGCTCTGTAATACTGTTTTCAGCATTAAAAGTAGCTTCTGCTCCGTAATTAGAAGAAGCTAACAGGATGTGTTTTACTTCTGTTTCTGGGCATAATGCTAAGAGAATAAATAAGACATTCTAGTTGAAAACAGAAGTAAGAAAGATTACCAGGGCTGTAACTAACGGTGTAAGTCAGAGAAAGGTGATGAGTTCCTTTGAGTATGTCTGGCTGTTTCTGGCAGTTTCTCCTTGTGCTCTATGTCTGCTGTAGCGTATCTGGTTGCTCTGCTCGGATAGCTTGCAGGGCCTTCAGCTACAGGTGACCACAAGAGAGAATTTTTGACTCATTCTCCCATGTCCTGCATCACAGTTTGCTTAAGAGTAGTAGTGATAGGGCTTTGTATCATCTTCTATTCTGTGTGATGCAGCAACAAGTACTGTTTGACAGCTGAGTTGTCTTTCAGCCACAGCAAAAGGAATGTGTTGGGTTTTTTTTCTGAAATGCTCAGCAAGTATAGCAATAAATCCTTGTGCTGTCGTAAATGACTAGTTATAAAGCCACAAACATACTCTTGTAATAGAACCAGTAAGAAAAATTGTAAAAGGAATTTAAGTTGTAAAGTCTTAGGAGTACAAGCTTTATTTCAAGGAAGGAGACAATATGGTAAGTGTTCTATCGGTAGATAAATGTAGAAATAGTTTACATGGGACTGTAGAGTTTTTGTCTTTAATTTGTTACTTTTAACTCTATGAAGTTTTGTTATGACCAATAATGATTAGTTAGCATTTTGATCAGTTGAATAAAATATTTCAGTAAGATGCTCTTAATTTTTAAAATACCCTGAGTTTTAGTCATGATTTCCTTAATGTCCAATCTGTGATGCTGTTTTCTGCTGTATTTTTATGTTAAAAAAAATCATACTAGGTGGTTCTTTTGAAGAACTAGTTGATGATCAAACCACCTAGAAGTGACTAATTCTTACTGGGATACCATTTTCCATCCTGGTAACCAAAACGGTGAGGAAACAAGGGTGCCAATAGGATGACAAATCACATGGAAGGGCTGGGTAATGAGTGTGGCTGGGAAGGAGCCATCAAAGGTGGATTCAAGCAGACTGAGCTCACTAAGTCAGATGAAATTAATGGAAATGGGCAATAAAACTCTGATCACTTAAATGCTGGATATTCTTAGCACCTGGCTCATGTCAACCTGAGCCCATCTGTTAGGGTATTTTGGGCATGACCTTCTTGCTGAAACAAGCTTAAACTTAGGCTGTGGGGAAAACCCAGACTCTAGTGAATTGAAAGAGGCTGAACTTTGTACTGGGGCTTTTCTGTGTCTCTGTCTTTTTCTCTGTTATTGCTATGAAGCTCATGTGGGACTAAATCAAAAAAATAAATTCCAGTAGCAGAAAGGAATTACAGTTTCAATTTCCTCATTTGAAAGGAAGCTGAAGTACAGCTATCAAACTTTCTGACTTCCTGACCCCTTCTGCCTGATCTTGTGCTCCTCCTTTGCGGGTGGTTTCAGCCTGTTGCCGTGAAGATGGCTGTTGTTTCAATGGCAAGGAAACAAACACATAGATATGTGTGATATGCATTTATTGGGATAAACTAGAATAAGTGACAGAAGATATGAGAAATGTATGTAGCCATTACTAGTGTATTTTCATCAGGAACTGGGTTTTGCAGTCAAAATACTTTACAAATTCTTATGGATAAAACCAAAGAATCAATTTTGATACTTTAATTGTGCGAATTCTTACTGTCCTGCTTATTCTATGTGTTCTGGTATGTATACTAGTGTATGTAGGCTCTGTGCAGTTTATCAGAAGACAGGAGAAAAATAGAGGCAAAGAGTATTTCTGTGCATTTAAAACATGTAGGTTATTTGCCTGATTTAATTCAGTTTGCCCTCAGAAGGGAAGGGAGGGTGGGAGTGGTGGGGTGTGAGAGCCTCCTCCCCCGAGCTGGATCAGAGGCCCATCTGCAGTTCTGCTCACGAGGGGGGAGAGCAAGCAGGTGCACTGGGTAGGTTCAGGGGGAGACCCCAAGGTGTGTCCTGTCCCCACACTCAGCAGTGGTCAGCACCAGGCAGGTGGGGTGGATGTGCCCCCTTGGTCTGACTGTCCAGGCAGCCATACAGCTGGAGCCTGGCTGGGTGTGAGATGAGCCCAGAAGGTCTCTACCCTGGTGGCAACCCTCTGGCAGTGGACTTCTAACCCTCAAAATCTTTTTTCTTCCTCTGGAATTGATGTAATCTGCCTGTCACTTCTCAATCTTGTGAGCCCACTGAGGTTTGCGTTTCTGTGCCTGATTTTGCTCTGTTGTGAAATGTCCCTGTAGTTCATGAATTTAATAACTGTCTTCCAGCAAGGGCTTGTGTATGTGCAGAAGGACACAGCTTTTTGGGGGATGTCCTGGGAACTTTAAATTCCTTACTGCTCACTAGTTACATAAAAATGACTAATGGTGGCTGTGTAACATATTACTTTTTCTAGAATATTCTTATATGACTTCACATATAAAGGCAGGAGTAAATGCAGTGAGGGGTGTGATACTTATGGTGTAGCTGAGCTGGCTGAGCAGGCAGCGCTGCTCGCTTCCTGCCCCCGTGCTCCCACCCCTCCCTGAAGTCACCCCTGGTGCTCATCTGACCTGATGGGGAGCTGATTCATGGAACAAAATGGGCAAGAAGCTATTTTTTCAATAGGATAAGCATTTTTTAAGACTGGGTGGTGGTTTTGTTGTTGTTGCTGTTGTTGTTCTGTTTTGTTCTTTCCTTAAGAGCAACAGAACAGCCAGGCTAGAGGAAGTGGCAAGAACATGGTGTTGAACTTCTGGAGAGACAGACGAGGACAGTTCCCTCCTCTTTGGTGGTGTCTGTACTGTAAAACTGTGCTTTTAGTTATTCAAGTAGTAAGTTCTACTTAGTTCTACTTCTGCTGACTTGCTGGAAGAGTAACCTGACTGCGTTTGGATTTGAGGTATTGCCAGTTGAATTGTTAGCCCACTTTCAGTACTTTTTAAGAGCTCTGCTCCTCTGCTTTACTTGTACAGCAAAAAATAAATGTGAAAATATTTCACTCTAGTACTTTTTAAAAGTCACCAGTAGTTATTTTTTGGGTTGTTTTTTTTTTTTTTTTTTAATTCCTGAGGAGTATCCTGTTTTGGATTTAGTAGTTTTTATGTTTATTCTGCTAATTGTAATGCAGTAACAGTTACAGGCTCCCCCCTCGTCTTCCTCAGGATGATGCACTTTTAAAATAAGGCAGAAGATGCATCATGGAGCTGTAGTGACAGTCGTGCTGGCCCTTACTGGGATTCACCCGAGAAAGTGCAGTGTCAGTGCATGTAACAAAATCACACCAAATTCACAGCTCTTGGAAAGAAGCCAAAGCAAGGAGCTGCTCTGAGAAAGCGAGACCTTAGTTTGATAACAGTATCAACACCCTATTTAGCTTTCGAATAAATAGTAAGAAACCCAGTATAATTACTTTGTAAAACTGATTTGATGCTGTTCTTGCAGTGCTGCAATAGGTGGAATTCCACCCAGGCAGTGCTGTTTTCCCTGGTGGGCTGGTGTGTTGGTGGCTTGCACGTTCAGAGCTCGCCTGCGGAGTTGTAGAACATGATTTAGTGACAGGGGTTGTCAGTGTGAGCAGAACTGCATGGGGGTGTTAATTGCTTCTGGTCAGGTGCAGACCAAGACATTAACTATGCTGCCAGGTAAAGGAGATAAAATTGCAATTCACTAATAATATGTTGGAAGAATAAAGGGGGGAAATTGTGTGTTTTAAAAATTCTGGGCAGATTTAGGCAAGAATTAAGAGGTTTTTTTTGTTTTTTTTTATATTGTCCATGTGTTCTGTACCATATCAAGCATGTTTGCACAGGAAATTTGGATGATGTTGTAGCTAAACTGGTTTGCCAGAGTAGTGTTAAACACTTGTTTTACATGTTGAATTAATTTTTGTCCTATATTTCTGCAGGCTGTTGTATTTAGGAATACACTCTGCTGTATTTAGGAATGCATTCTGCTCTACTGACTTTGAACTGCATTCAGATAAGGATCCTTCATCAGTGAGGGTTAGCCTTTTCTGGAGTTGACTCTGCTGCCAATAAAAATATGAATATGTATATATAAAGATACATGTATATGTATAAATAAAGAAAACTAACTCAAGCATTATTTCCAGAGGCTACTGAATCAAAAAGATACTGTGCCTGTGTCTTTTTATCCTCCTGAGTGGCTTCTCATCGGGGTCTGTGTCTCAGTATCCCAGGCATCATTCTTTGGACTTTCTGCATTTATAAATGAATAACCAGTATTTTAAGAAGCACTTGCCAAAAAAAAACCCAAACAAGCAAGCATACTATTTGCTGGTAAATCTGAGGAGTGTTGGCTGTAGAAAGTGTGGGAAATCTGGGAATCAGAACTCTGGGAATTCTAACTGTGGCATTCTCATTTCAAGTAAGGCAAGCAGCAAGGCAGCACTTCTCCAGAGTGGTGTATTCAGCGTGGCTTTTGGCATGCTGAGTAACAGTGTTTAGGTGGAGCAGCTGGAAGGAGGGTGAGGTGTTGCCCTTCTTGCATGCTATGAAAACAGTCTCACTAGAAATAGATAGGCTATCGTGGCGGGGAGTGGGGTGGGAAGGGAGGAGGAAAGATTTCTTCTAACTGTGGCATTGTCCTCCCAGGAGTGGGCTAACTGTAGGCTGCAGGCAGAGAACACCTGATTGTATTGTATGGTAATGCTGCAGTGGACCTGGGGAGAAACTTGCCCCGATCCAGAGTCAGGCTAGGTTAGTGGTAGTGTTGAGATGGGGGCTCTGGAATCAGCAAAAGGGGGAAGGCAGACTTATGTCTGCTGGACACCTGGTGTTTTAAAAGCACTTCTGCGTGGAACTACCTAATGGATTGGAGAACAAACTGTGCAGAAATACTGTTGGAGATGCTGCAGCCTGCTCCCCGCTCTCAGAGCCCTGCTCTAGCTGCGGGCAGGGGAAGCACACGAACAACTCCATCCCTCTTTTAGTGTCGTGGCTGAATTTACTAAGTTCTCTTTTTGCACACTAGCTACTGGTGTTACTGCCCTGTTGTGTGGCTTTTCTGCAGGACGTCAGCTACATGAAATTGTGTCCACAGCCTGTGTGAGTGCTTCAAGCCCACTGGGGTTCTGAACGCTGCCTCTCTGCGCTTGTTCATTGAGCCTGGACCTTGAAATCACTGCTGACTCTCTGCATCTGTTTGAAGTAAACTTCTCCAGAGCCCTGTCTGCAAAGAACACTTAGCTCTTGGAGTCATGAGATGACTGACAGTCACACAGAGAGCGAGTTGTGGGGAGAACTTTTCAAAGCATTTTTCCAGGTGATGCTGGAGATTGCTGGTCATTGCAAAACAAACTATGCCACATGTTGTTCCCTCAATCTCCTTTCTTTGGAGTGTTCTTTGGGATTTGGTCGATGCTCTCCAGGGTTCCCATGTCCTTGCTCCTGTAGTTGATGCCCCCACTGCAGGCTTTTCTTCGTGTCACCCTCTGGTCGGTCACAAACCTTTCCTTTGGGTGGTCTGTTGCGCATTTACCACACAGTTTGAGTTCAGACCTGAAAAACTGGTTTTCATAGGCACTAACCACCTGTTCTGCTAGTGAGCAGCCCAGGTCATTGTGGATGGTCTTTAATGAGGTCTTGTTCAGCAGTGGAGACAATGCTCCTCCTTCTTCCACCCAATGCCCTACTGCCAGCCCTCCCTAGCCATGTTTCTCTTCTTAACAAAATAATGTTACATTGAAAGAGCATTAGAACTGTCCAGCTGAACTTCAGAATGTGTGTGTGGGTTCCTGTGATAGCCATAAGGAATTGTGATTACAGAGCAGAGCTGCTCAGGACAGAGTTGGTTCCTCACCCCCTCCGGCAGCGTGTGCAGCCAGGCTGCCTGGGCATCTTTGAGCGTAACCAGAGATTCTTACATCAGGGGAGCAACTTGGAAACTAGGGCTGTGCTAGTTTTTAGACAGTGATTGGGCAGGTGACAGATCTGTGTTCTAGCCGAAGAGGATGACTGTGCAGAATGTTGCCAGGGAACAAGCTAAAGTGTCTCAGTTATTGCCTGTGTATCGTGTGATTCTATCCACATAGGATACGTGTGAGACAGGTTATTCCACTTCCCTTTACAGGAGGCTGTGGGTTTGTACATTGGCAGATACTATGGGAGAATTTACATAATCCTCACATTGTAATTGATGTACCAACAATTTATTTGTGTAACTACGTAGTTTTCTTTACCACGGTAGCCTTTACAAAAGTTACCTTTAAAGTCTGGATGGTTTTATAATTTGAAGAGACTCTTTGTAGAAGACAAGCTGCATTGTATGCCTTTTAATTCAAATAATGCCTGCATCAGAATGATCCCAGATGTAGTTTTACTGAGTGCTAAGATGCTCGGAATGTTTGCCTGTATTCCCATAAATGATTCATTACTGTTAATTCTTTATTGATCTATAGCTAACAGGATGGAGAGGAAGGTAACAGTGATTTTTACCCATATGCCTTTTCACTGTTTAAAAAAACCCAAGCTTTTTCTTTTTTTACAAGGCAGTAACCTTGGGGGTGAGTACCCTCCTTGCAATATTGCCAAATGTAGTTTTTGGTTATAAGTCATTAAAAAGAAAAGAAAAAAAAAAAGGGCAGCTTTTCAAATCTGTAGGGCTCATCTTTCACTTGCCTGATGATTTTTGATCTATTTTTGACCTAAGTTGAGGTTTTTTTCTGTGATCAACTGCTAAAAAGCTTTGTTTAAAATGCATTTTTGTCATTTAGTGTCTGCTAAATATGTCTGGTCTCATTAATATCCTGATAAAGCACTAATCTTGTTAGAAAGAAACAGGAATTACACACATAAGTAGTGGTACTTAATTCAGCATTTTTTTTTTTCCCAGTTCTGACTTCTAGGTACTGCTTTTTGTTTAAATGATAGGGGTTGAAATGATTGTGAACTATCAAATCTTTTGAACTATTTTTGTGCTAGCTTCCAGGCTTCATCTCAGCCAAGGGAGGAAACTTTAGGGGAAATTTATAATCAACTTAAAAGAACTGATGTATAGTTATTATATTTGCTGTTCTGGATATAATTTTCCATAAAACTTATTTTTTTTATTGTGAATAAGCAAGGACTGAAGTTATGTCCACAGTACAGATTTACTCCCAGCTGTGTTGTTAATATGGCAGATATTTAGTATTCATAGCACATGTAAAATATCTCTTGTACTTGGCTGCTTGATTTGCAACTTTGATTTTACACTTCCTTTTGTGCATCCTGCTTACGAGTTCAGGATTCCATAAAGCAGTGTTTGGGTGGAGAGTTTGGTGAGTGGCCCATCGTCCCTAGCTATTGCCTAAATACAAAACCTGCTGCTTACAACTTCTTCTTAATGCTTTCTTAATTTGTGCTCGATGTCTTCTACTGCGCCGTGCAGTTTGTTTCCCAATGGGATGCTTTTTTCTTTTACTCCACTGATTTATTTATTTTTATTTTGAACATCACTTGAACCATTAGTACCTTTCCTGCAAATCTGCCGTCTCCTCCATGCAGCTTTTTTTTAAAACTCCATTTAAAGCTGGGAGTTTGTGTGAAAGGCTGTCCTTTTCTGTGCTTGTCACTCAACGTAGCTCAAGCAGCTGTGGCTTTTGGGTTTTTTGTGTGTTTGTATATGCTCATATGTGTACATAACAAAGAAATGGGTGATGAAATTACCGGTATAGTCCAACACATATGTGCCCAAATACATCTCTCATCAAACAGTAGCTGCTTATAGTGATTTTAAGAGATTGATTAGAATTTTTAATAAAAGTACACACCAGACATTTTCACTTGTATTTTGTCCTCTCCCTTCCTCATTTCTGACTTGTTACAGTGCCTGTTATGCTTGGGTTTAACATGGTGGTAAAACAGTAAAAGTCTGGAAGTAAACCAGTGTTTTATAACTTAAATGCCACAGCATTTTTATGTCTGTGTGTAATACGTAGAGTAGCTGAAATGTAGATGTGCCTGGTTTATGTGTGGTTTAGGTCACTGAAGGGTTGTTTTTCCTTACCCTGAAACATCTGGCTGGTAGCTCCTGGATGAAGTCAGCTGACTCAGTGGTAGATGTGAATCAAGATCAGTCATATTGTGCAGAATTATATTGTATTTCAGTGGTTTCGGCTTCATTTAAATTCTTACTGTTGGGATGCTTTGAAGCATCGTGGTATTTCATAGTGAAAGTTTGTAGAAGTCAGTTAAATGACTTAATTTAAAACCAACGGAAATGTCTGAGGGAAGCGTTACTGTAAAGGTGGGGTTTGGATTTGTAAATATTTGGGGAGTGTGTTACTTCGGAAACTGCACACCTACAGAAGTTACGGCTTTCTCTTTCTCATTGGAACCTTGCATGGCTTTCTAGAGTGGTAATCAAACACAAAAATACTCACTTTTGAGATTTGCCTAGGGAAGGCATGTAAGATGAACAAAATGTGTATTATGATCTGCAGATTGCTCATAAAAATATTGATTTTTTTTCAGTTTGTGTATTTAACTCCCTTTTGACTACAAGTGTGAGCTAAGCTTTTTTCTTGCACATAGATGTGTTTTGGGTATTTTTATCTTGAAAGCCCTTTGATGAATCCTCCCCCCTTTCCCACACTTGGACAGAGATACTTTTGGAGTACATCTCGCCATGTAGCAGTTGTAAGCTGGAAGTAAAGAGCACTCCCCCCCGCCCTCCTGTGAAATTGCTGCCTAAAAACCCAATAAACTTCAAGTGTGATTTAGAGGTGGAAGCATAAACCTGGCAGTCAAAGGATGTGAGTAGTGTCTGTAGGGTGATTCCAGCAAGTCAGACTTTTTTTTGGCTTTTACTTTTTGCAAAATGTTGATAGAAACAAGAGTACATGAGGTTTTATTTACTCATCTTGGAGTCTCCCCGACGTAAGTGGGAAGTGTTCTGGACATTAACAGTAATTTGGCTGCTGGAAGTTGCCCAAAGCACTGTCAGTATGTTCTTGCTCTTACTGAGAAATAAAGTAGCAGTTCTCTTTTTTTAATAAGCGTAAGTTGGCTTGGATCCTTGCTCAGCAGCCTGTTGTGAAAGTCATCACTTCTAATAGCACAGTGCCCCAGGGACTGCCGCGGGGCATTGACTGGCTCAGTACTGACTCAGAGCCTAAACCGTTGACACTGCTCATCTAGAAAAATGATGCAATTATGATTCTCCTTCCTAGGCTGGGAAGGCATCTTGGAGCTCCTCATTCGCAGCCCCAGTTTGAAGAGATGGGGTGAGTCTTCCCTGCTTGTGTACATTTACTGGTCCCTATTCCTGAATATTTCCCAGAGATTGTGGACTGGATATAATTAGACTGTTCTGGGTAAAACTAAACTGGCTTTTGTCAGATGTTAAAATAGAGAATTACAGATCAGCATGACTGCTTTGCTCAGTGAAGGGTCTGAGAGGTCGCATCCCTGGTAGTCCCTGAGAAGCTGATCTTTTGTGTTGCTGGCTCTTGCCTAGCATCAGTCCCGTCTTGTCCCTCGTCCTGGGGCACGTGTGGGAGCGCAGTTCTCTCCTGCGATGGCTGCAGCAGCGTGTTCAGGTGAAAGAGCACCTTCCTGCCATCACCTCCTCCTTCTGCCTCTGCTCCTCCGCCAGCTGCTCTCAGCTGTGCTGGCCACGCTGCCCACAAAGCTGCACTGCCTACAATTACCGACCATGTCTGCTGCTTAGGCAGAAAGAAACAGAAACTAGGAGACAAAAAAAGGTTATTTTTGAGCTAATCTGACCGCATGTGGGCCTAGAAACAGCAATGTGCACGTAACAAAAGAATGGTGTAGCGTGGTGACATGACAGGGGTGAGGGAGTGTGGGGAGGAAGAGGATGAGAAACTCGTTGAGCAAATATTACTGGGGATGCCTCTGTTGCAGGGCTGTAGCCAGACCTGTAGGCTTAATTTAAAACAATCAGCAAAGGTTTCCCATCTAGATCTCTGCTCATTAAACTGATTCAAACTCTGTGTGTAGGTAGGGTGGTGATGTATGAATAAATGTGCATTTCCTGTAGCAGGCATTTGTACCTGAATGCATCCCTGGTAGTGATACTTCTTGCTTCACACTCAGGCCCTTCCTTCATTCTATTAGGCTCTGTGTGCTTGCGTGGTGAGCTATGCTTTAGAAATAAGGAAGAGACGGTAACGATTCATGTGGCAGCTTGAACCATGCCTAACAAAGTAGTGGTCGTGTTACAACCCTATGAAAGGAATGTCATGATTTCATCCACTGCTCTGTCTTGCCTTTGCTGGGAGATACCAACTTCATTAGCTACTGAAAAAAAATGGTGCTAAATGGAAGATTTCCCCTGCCTCGTCTGTAACTGAATTTACAGCACTGATCTGCTGCGCTGGTTTTGTAACTGCCACGTCTGTCAGAGGGAGCT